>JAEIGD010000196.1:0-118138 GCA_018903425.1 Zaprionus nigranus | reverse complement strand
TACTCAGTTGTCAATTTATTATCTTTATCTAAAGACAATCTGAAATAAAACTTATATGATTTAAAAACATTTTAAATCTTACCTACTATAATTGCGCACCCCTAACAACGGCGGATTCACTGAACAAACATTCCCCAGCTTCCAATGTATTCTAATCGATATGGTTGATGGGGGCCGTACTACTTTATTATGTGCTATCTTGGACTGTGCTGCAAAGTTAACCATACATATGTTATAAAGCCTTTTATCCAATAATCTTATATGGTTTTCTTTTCAATTCAATTAAAGCATTTTTATGGTACGTCCAGCACTTCCAAGAAATGGAACAAATTTTTTCGTATATCTTATTATTTGATATAATAAGTTAGGAGTTCTAATTGTTTGATACATATCCACTTTGCGAAAAGGGTATATGCGAATTTTGCAACGCACAGCAGGAGGATTTTCAGCTCCATATGCAGTAGAGCATATTGCAAAGTATTATTATTATCTGACTTTTATAACATATCATAGAGCAGCCCTCGATGAGGAGGTTCCATCCGGCTCACTTTCAATTGTATACTCTGTACTGGTGCAATATTATAAATAATCTGCTGCTATTACTGCATTTGAGATTCATGTTACATTATTTAAAATTTAAAGAATCAAGCTACTATAGCCTGCATCTCTAATAGAAAACTAAGGTTTTTCAAACAAGATGCTTGGGTATTCCAAATTCCTAAACTTACAGTTCAAAAGTCGTTTGGCATATACTTATGACCGGAGGCTACAATAGAATGCAAGGGTAGCATTTTCTTTCTTTTTTATATTATACGTTGAGTATAAATTTGCACAGTTTTTATTATTATTATCTGACTTTTAAGACATATCATAGAGAACCCTGCGAAATGAGCAGGTTCCTTACCGGCACCACTTTCAATTTGTATATGTTTTCAATATTATTAATAAACTGATGCTATGACTGCGTTGACGAAGATTTTGCCCTTTGAAGTGTGTTCCTATTTCCAAATTTAAAAAGAATCGAACAACTATAGAAACTAAGGTATTCAAACAAGGTGCTTGGGTATTCCAAATTAACAGAATCAAAAAAATTGTTAGCAAATACTTATGAACGAGACTTAAAAATGGAATCGCTATTTAGAAATTAACAAATAGACGTACTACTTAATAAGAAACTACTTCTAAAAGCTTCGAATTTGTTGCGCTTGTGTAAAAAGCTAAACTATTCATTTTTAAACTTGATATCTGCTATAGGTGTTCTTACGTACTGGGTGTAAATTATTTGTAGTTGGCGGACTATAGGTATTATTTAGAAACTGTAATGTTTGCAGGCCGCGTACACTACCACACAATCACAAGCGGGCCGACCAGTGAATTGAAAGAAACGCGTCGAGTTCGTCTTTGTTTCACAGAATTGTTAATCTAACAGTTCTGATAGTTCTGTGGCCAGTTGCCTCCTGTTCTCGGGATGGTTTATAACCTGGCGGCGCGCGAGTCATTGAAAAACTAATTTTGTCGCTGGCCCCGGACAAGTATAAATATGACTGTCGCGAGGGTTCGGGCAGCACCATCTCGCGACGCGCGCTTAGAAATGGGAATTTGGCCAAAATAAGAAAAAGACGCACAGCGACGACGTTGCATGCAGCGCCAGCGCAAAGTAAGTCAAAATGTCTTCGTGCCCAGCTCTGAACATCTTCGGCTAAGCGGCGAAGAGTCTTCGTGCCAACGCCATCTCCGAAGTCTTTGCCTTTTGCTTTGCTCCTCTCTTAATTTCACTTCGCCTTGCTCTTTTAACAGCCAACCTTTCAGTGGTAGTAGTGCCTCTGGTTGCTATCGTCGCTTTACTCGTAACTAAAACCACGAGTGGAAATCTCGAATGGTACGAGTTTTCAAGTTAGGTACACGGAGTACTTAGGATTGATTCGATTTCAATTTATCCGAAATAAATCTAATCTAGTTGTAATCTTGATTCATGCGAAATAAATATTGAAATTATTAATGTAAAATGAAATTATAAGATTTACGAGTATTTGAGATGTTCACACTTCAGCAGAGGTTATGTATAATTTATAAGGAGATAATCCTTAAATGTTTTAATAATTTTATTACGCTCTTTTCGATATTAACAATGTGTTTCATTAGCTCTCTTAAACGTTAGTGACACTCTCCCTCCTTTTGCAGTATTCAACGCTATCTTATCTTATGATAAGATTATAACTAACTATAACACAAGAAACTGCAATTCAATTCAAACTTATGCCAAATAAATCATGCAATTCTATTTAAAGTAATATTCATTAATTGGCCATAAGATTACTCTCAAGCTAACCTACCATAAAGATGTATGCGGTGCTGATACTGGTCACGGTCACGATTCTGAGCGATGCGGCGCTTTCATTGGATTCGCTTGCACCAGCCTGAGCAAGGATTTCGTTACTTTACAGTTATCGCGTATCAATTGATCATTGTTTGAGTTAATATTATGATATTATTTTGCTTTTATTTAAACTAATTTGAACTTAAGGCCGAATAAGGCACACGTTGCAATTTCGCCATGCAATTTCCAAATGGCAATTTTATCGATATTTTGGTTAATTGTAAAGAGTCTTAGCAAATGCATCGATGGAGAAATTTAGCTTTTCTTTTCCTTATTTCGTTTGTTTTTGCGTGAATATTTTGTTTTGTTTTTTCATTCAATATTACAAGTTTTTGATCACAATTTATTATTTAATTTCTTAGATTTACACCAAAAATATCACCCAAATGATTTAACTTTATATATTCTTCGATCTTATTTCTAAATATATATGGACACTTTGGCACACTTCCAGCAGTAAGTTAACCGAATTAGGTTGCATTCTTTCGACGTGGTCATTTTTGTTACTCAGAAATAAAGAGAGAGTCATCACCAACAATCCCTGTTGCCATATAATTGAATACTATCGTCGTATATATTCCGTATTATCTACTAGATGTACATATTCGATGTGGTGTCTGTAACTATCGCCTGTCATAAAGAGTTGTAATCCTATAGAAATCAGATTGTCTTAGACATATAGTACGATCAATAGGTATTTTAGAACTATGAAAACTACTTTTCGATCTACCTTACGCTTCTTTCTGTGTGCGTACTGTTATGATATCTATGCTAGCTATATGGTAAATGGTATTTTAAACTGTTTGTGCCGGTGTCAGTGTTTTTTGAATATCATTCAATGAAAGTATTTTGATGCCGATCGTAGTTCTTCGCGGCGTAATTGTTCCTCGTGTGATCAATTGAAGGTTGTAAGTTATTACTCGTCTAATATTCTGTTCGTTGATGGACCTTTTCAAATATTATCTACACCAAGAGACAACGATAGATATACATTGTAGATTAAGAGAAAGTCTCGGATGTTGAACTGAGTTGGAAAACGGATATATAGCGTGTTTTTATTTTATTACTTCCTCATAGGTTCTTTTTTTTTTTGTTTTCTAATTATATTTTAGTATACAAATATTTAAGCCAATGTGAGTTCGTTTCGATTCGTTTTGTTTCCTATGTACTTGTAACTTTGTACTTTTGATTTCAATTTTCCAATTATTTGTAGTTTCGTTAGATTTTGTTTGTTTTTTGTTACTGAAGTTGTTATCGGTTACTGATTTTGTTGGATTGTTAATTCTTTTGTTGTTCAAAAGGTGTTGTTGCGTTAAGTTACTTATGATGTGTAAAATAATAATATATATAGTTTTATGTTTATCCGTTCTATTGATTTTTGAACTGAATTATGGTTGGTTGACAAGAAGAGTTTTATTGTTGCTTTGTGTGTTTTGGGTTTGAAAACTTGTTCGGTCTATTGTTTTTTAAATTATGATGATCTGAAAGAAGAGCAGATAAGAAGAGAACAGAATGAAATCACGATGTTCTACAGTAGTGAGTATATATTCGATTTGGGATCGGTTATATGATTGCGCATTGGGGGTAAGCAGGAGAACATGTTAGTGGGATTAGATCAGGCTTTAGTTTAGATTTGACTGGTTTTATTGCAGTCTTTAATTTAGTTTACGATAAGATGAGAACCACTCAGTTCACTGTTAAAAGGTAGGAATAGTAGGATTGGATCAGGCTTTTTAGTTAATGTTATTTTTGGTTTATTGCTGGTGGAATTAGACCGGTAGGAATTATTAGGACTGGATCAGACTTTAGTTTAGTTGATTGGTTTTATTGCTGTCTTCAAGATAAGAAGAGAACTAATAATACAGAGTTCAACAGTAGTAAATATATTCGATTCGGATTGGTGGTTGAAAGGAAAGGGTAGTAGGATTGTATCAGGCTTTGGTTTTAGTTCATTTTCGGTTAATTTCTGTTTTGAATTTAGTTTTGCACTGCCACTTTGTATTCACATTTGAGAAATAAAAATGTCTCCGCGAGGGCTGGACGATCCGCAGTCGACTGTTCTGTTCGATAGACTTTTGCGTTCCCGTTCACCAATGTGACCAAATAATGGAGAATAAAAAGTCGCTGCAGTAGCCGGAAAACGCAGCGTCGATGTCGATGGTATGTGGATGTTGGGGATGTTGTCAGTGGAGGGTGGGGGTAGGGGAACTAAAGCAGCGCTGGTAGGCTTATTATGAGATAAAAATTCTCGGTGATAAACAAAAACGTCAGCGACGGCGGCAGAGTCAGCAGCGCGGGGGGGCGTTGGGGATGCGAACCAGGTTATGGGATACTGCATCGGGATGTTCCACCAGCTGGCAGCTGCAACCACATGCAATCTGCAACTACAGCGCTCACGTTCACGGTCCATCTGGTTCCAAAAACAGCAACAACAATACGCATAGTGGAGCAAGAGATATCATATAATTGACTGAAACTTGGCCTATGTGCATACTTTGGCTATATATATATATATATTCCGTTGATATCATCGTATATGGTCGTATATTTTACATAAACCGTCATATATCTTATATATATTGACATATATATTCATTATACAGTGATATATTTTCTATATGTCATCATATTATACGACATTTTTTTTATATTATATATATCGACATATTAATTCCGATTTATCGGAACGTCTGATTTCATAATATATCTTCTTTACATAGTCATCTGTAGTCGTATATCTTCTCTTCGCCATATATCTTCTATATATCGTCATATATCTATCTACATTATATCGTCAAATATCGGCATACATCGTCATATATCTTATTATAACGGCATATATCGTCATATATTAATTGAAGATATATGCCGATTTACCATAATATATCGTCATTACCTTATATATATATGAATTATATAATAAGCGTGGCTTATATAAGCGTGGAATTATATAATTATATATATTTGACTTAATGTATGTAAGTTAAGTAAGTAAAGTTTATATCAAATGATTGAATTTTATATTAGTTAATTCGATAACAGTTCAAATTGCAAATGTTTCTATAGGTTTCAAATTAAATAAATATATTTTTAAAGAGAAAAACAATGATTTGCAAATGACACCTTATCAATATACCATATTTGACTTGATTTAAGAAAACTAATGGCTTATATAAAATGATTCAATTGTATATTAGTTAATTCGATAAAAATTTAAATTTCTAAAAAAAGATATATAAATGTTATTATGCTATATGTTAAAGGGAATATATATATCAAAATTACATAAATGTTTTTTCCAAATAAAGTGTTTTTTTATTGTTTTATGTTTAACTATTTAATGTGGGCTCCATTGTTCTTAATTAGATGTAAATCATAGTCTTATCTCAACGTTATAGACTCTGTCCTCTAGAGCACAAGAATGAATGAAAATTTGCATTCAATGGATTCAAATACTTACAGAAACTAAATTGATCAGTTCATGTATATCGTTCTACAAACAGTTTGAATGTAAATAACGGCAACTAATTGCGATTTCTGTTTAAAACCAAAATTATTAGTGAAAACTAGCAAAAAGTGAAAAAGTATAAAACATTAGCGCAAAGCTCGGCTAACATTGGTTCAACTGAAAATATTGTTAATTATAATCTGAATAAAACTGAATTTAACTTACTTATAAATAATAATAAATAAATATAAATAATGTCAATAGTGTAAATACTGTAACTATCGATAAGGAACGGGCACTCGATATATGGTCATCGACCGTGCACAATCGATGAAGTGCGATCATACTCTCAAGAAAGCGCCCGACGAATGAATAAACGTGAAAGAATGAAAATAGGGAAAATATAAGTTTAACACTTATAAATAATAAATAAATAAATATAAAGTTGCATTTGTTGCATTTGCTATTTATTTGTTCTTATGTTAAGTGCATGTCTGTTGTCCCTGCATTTCCGCATTTACCAATTGTGCTGGCACCACTGTGCCTTGTACCTACCGCCTACGTCAGCGTCGACGGCGTAGCTGACTTCGACGCCAACTGCTGCTGCATTCGCTGCTGTCGTTGCAGTCGCTTTCGCTGTTGTTGCAGTCAGCGTCCACATATTTGGCAAGCAAATGTCTTTCCTTCACGTTTTTCTTGTTGGTATTGTGAAAACGGGGCTACAACATTCGTCTGGCCAACACACACATACGCAGGCCTCGTTGCATTGTCAAAGTGCAGTTTTCCTGAACGTCGACGTCGGCGTTAGCGTCTGCGTCGACGTCGACGTCAACGTCGATGCGGGCGTTGTTGCAACGTTGCATGGCGATGCATTTGCTGCACTTTGTGCAGTAACATCCCTTATTTGCCAGCAACATGCCACTCACCAAAGCCCCTCCGACAACTGTAATGCACCAACACCAACACCAACAACCACCACCACACACCCTTTACCTACCTCCCCCCTCCCAAGCTGACTCGGCTACCTTCCAAATTTGAGCACGATTTAATGTATGCTGTCGTGATCTCGCTGTCCCGCTCTTACTGGCCAGCATTCAATCACAAACATATTTTGTCTTTCTTCCTCTCATTGCCTCTTTTCTCCTCTGCCTTCCACACCTTCTCTCTCTCTCCCTATAGCCCACTCTCTTTCTGTCTGGCTGTTTATGCTATTGCAATGCATTGACTTTGTGTATGCACATCCACATTTCTCTGTGCTGTATGTATGTTGTGTGTGCATGTGTGTGTCTGTGTAGCCTGAGTGCATGTGGCTATGTGCATTTATTTATGCGTGTGTGTTGCAGGATGCATTTTCGCTTGTCGTCCCGGTGGTTCATTTATGTGCAGTTTCACACCACCACACACACATACACGCATCATACGCATTTACTATAAGTGTGCGTGTGCTGGCAACGGCCTACGTGCATGCAAGTGCGTGTGCATGTGTGTATGCTGCTTATATACTACATGATTGTATTGATGCATACACACAAACACACACACAGAACTTATTCACATGCATAAACAACATACAAACACTCGTCTGCATACACATTACATATATACACACATATATCGTCGCTATAATTAAAGTTATCGAGGGGCACATCCAAATTTATCGATTTACCCAATTTTGCCTCGAATATCGGAAAACATAACGAGAACGAAAGCTACCTCTGGCATGACGAAGGTTTCATACCCTTGCAGGTTTCTATATTCTCCAATCGTTTCAATACTATCTGTATATATATATATATATATATATATATATATATATTGGTAATGGTATATATATATATATATATATATATATATATATATATATACCATTACCAATCAAAAGTTATATACATATATATTTATATAGAATATCAAGGGGCTGTACATATATCGTCTGTTAACTCTGTTAATGGGGATAGGTTACTTATGGTGTATAAATTGACGTTAAATATTAACAGATTTGTACTTAAAAAGGTTTCTTTCAATTGAAATAAAATCTAATGCACCTCACTATATACTAAATATATATTTAAGTATTAATAATTATAAGAATGAAAGTTTCTTAGCTTACGGTATAGGTTACCTATGGTGTACAAATTGACGTTAAATATTAAATATTTACTTAAAAAGGTCTCTTTCAATTAAAATAAAGTCCTAATCTAATGCACCTCACTTTATATACATATATAAGTATGAATAATTAATGTAGTATATACGACAAACATATACAAGTATATGTAAACATTAAATAGCTGCAAATATATGTATTTAAATATAAGTATGTACACCATTGATTTACCTTCTAAAAACCCTATAAGCTTGAAATAATGTCTGTTATGTATATTTAAATTGCATTCGCAAAATGCACATTGTCTTGATTTGTTCTGGGCGGCATAGGGGGAATCGGCAAGTTCGCTGGTCACGGGCTTTATATGCTTTACTTACATACATATGTGTCCAAATACATGTCTGCGTAAGTTTTGTGTGGATCCACGCGTACATACATGTGTGTACATATGTGAGTATATATGTATGTCCGAATATTAATATCATTTCGTATATAAATGAGGTAGACATTTATGCGAAAACGTACGTAGTGCGTGCACATTATGTGCATAATATAGATTATACGGTACATTAAATTAGTACCTCGACTGTGTGTGTACCTAAAATTTGCTGAAACGGATTTTGGATGTTAGGCAGGCAAAGCCCAACCCTCAACTGCATGATGGAGTCTTGAAAATTAATTAGAATGTAGTCTACAGAGGATAAATAAATACTATATTTAAATATATACTATACTTTACATATACTATATAGTTGTGTACTGCATATATTTATAAGAGACTTAATAATTAGATATACCATATATATACTTGTTCTATACTTGTACGGGTATATATAAGAGCCTAAGAAATTAAATATACCATATAGATACTTGTTCTATTGCTTCGCGACGATAGCATCGAACTTTATCGTAAAGTATATTATATTTGTTTTTAATTTATTCGATATATAATTATATTAAGTATTATATACATACAACCTCACCGATGTGTATTTTCATTGCTCGCTTCGTTTTTTTTTAAACAAGTGCTCAAGTATTTTTGTAGTATTGCAAACAAAAAGCGCCTCGTGGTAACATGTGTGGGTTGTGGATGAGGCTGCAGATGACAATGAGGTGAAAGATGGCGAGTACCAAGGCCAAACTTATGTCAAGGTTGTCTGCTGGACCATACCTTGTTGTGTCGATACGCCAACTATTCTAGCCAGAGCCAGAACTTGTACGAGCTTTGCTTTTAACTACAGCTCCGGCTTCATATTTGTATAACAACATACATATACATATGCAACTGTGCTCCTCGCATTTGTTAAGGCTGTGCAGAGGCGGGAGGGAGGGAGAGAGCTGTGTCTCTGTGTGGGGGCTGAGGAACTACTATATTGAGCCAGCAAGGGGACGTTAACGAAGTCATGGATACACTCGACACTTAGAACTCTAAGCAGGGAACAAAGGCTACAGTCGAGACAGAGGTTTGTATCAGCAATTTTTAAGCAGGATTTTCTTTCTATAACTGTGTTGGATGGGGACACATAAACACACTACATCTTGATCGTACCTCCTTCGTTTCTAATCCAATGGCGAACTAAGACCTAGACCTAGACCTAAGGGCTAACTAATGTGAATTGTGATGGCAAAGCAACTACAACTACGACTAAAGCTACAACTACAACTAATACAACTACAACTAAAACTACGACTAAAACTACGACTAAAACTACAACTACAACTAATACAACTACAACTAAAACTACGACTAAAACTACAACTACAACTAATACAACTACAACTAAAACTACGACTAAAACTACAACTACAACTAATACAACTACAACTACAACTAATACAACTACAACTACAACTACAACTACAACTACAACTACAACTACAACTACAACTACAACTACAACTACAACTACAACTACAACTACAACTACAACTACAACTACAACTACAACTACAACTACAACTACAACTACAACTACAACTACAACTACAACTACAACTACAACTACAACTACAACTACAACTACAACTACAACTACAACTACAACTACAACTACAACTACAACTACAACTACAACTACAACTACAACTACAACTACAACTACAACTACAACTACAACTACAACTTCAACTACAACTACAACTACAACTACAACTACAACTACAACTACAACTACAACTACAACTACAACTACAACTACAACTACAACTACAACTACAACTACAACTACAACTACAACTACAACTACAACTACAACTACAACTACAACTACAACTACAACTACAACTACAACTACAACTACAACTACAACTACAACTACAACTACAACTACAACTACAACTACAACTACAACTACAACTACAACTACAACTACAACTACAACTACAACTACAACTACAACTACAACTACAACTACAACAACAACAACAACAACAACAACAACAACAACTACAACTACAACAGCTACAACTATTCGCAGTGTCTTGCGGCCATCTTGTTTGGCTGTGAGGGTGTAACGCCACAATGGTGTCGGGGGTGGTTTCTCTACTGCAGTGCGTGTATAAGGGTCGAGTACAAAAAAACTGATACAACTTCCTCCATCATCAGTAACTTTGGCAATCTGCGGCGTTACCGCAAGATGTATATATGCAAACAACAGATGTACAAGAGATAGAGGCCAAGTATGTATGGGAATGCGTTTTACATTCTCGATCTACCAGTAGCGATAGGAGAGACCACACTAACTAGATGGCAAGTTCCAATGAGAGACCACACCAACTAAATGGCAAGCTCCCTGCGAAGAAGGGAGTTAAGAAACTTTTTATTTCTCAGTATAGTTTAACAGCCATTCACATATGTAGAAATGATAATACAGTAAGTTGTGCAATCTTCTGCACACATAGTTACTTTACGTTTTGGCTTTGGAAGACCCGTCTTGTTTGGCCATCCATAACCATCTGTGCGTTCATCCCAGCATCTGGTTTGGTTCCCGAGACAAACCTGAACTTTAACAGTTTAGTAATGTATGTGTGTGTGTGAGCTTGACTCCAGCAGATGTTGCAAGTGAGGGACAGTACAGTACGATATAAGCGGAACCGAAACCGACGTGACCGGTGCGATCCGTTAGCGCAGCAAGCGAAAGGGGCGCAGGCTAATTTATGCATAAATAACTGTGATAGCATTCAAACAGAAATCACACATGGACAGGCGACTGGCGACAGGACGAAAGGGTTGGACACTGATTCGATTCTTCGGATGGGCTAGGATTGCAACAGGATCGCCGACAGCTGCCGCCGCTTGCCATATACCCCTGTCCATCCCCTGAAAATTGACCCGGACCCCGGAAAGATCCGCTTGTCGTCTCATTTGCATACCGTTGGCCCTGTCCAAATGTCCAACTGTATGTGTGTGTGTACCTATAATACAAACAATTCATATTTCCTATTCACTATATGCCCTACATGTGTAACTCCCAAACAAGGTACCCCATGGAAATATCTATTGTAGAAGCTTCGCTTCCAACTGTCTCTCTTTCTCTGAAAGCAAGTTGATGAATATGTTTCATAAAAGGGATCTAATGTCCCTTCTGGGCTATATCAACTTTGCGACCTTGATCAGAGTAGAAGCTACCTTGATGAAGCATGCTTCTTACTACTAAGTAATATGCGGGCAATCTTTCGTCATATAGCTCCAATTCGACCGATCTGTTCTACACTTCTAAAGTACTCTCTTTCGTTTGGTATATGGCTTAAAGATGAGTCGCTTTTTTGTATGTTTCTATTCCATGCTTAGAATCAGGGAAACGAGCAATACTTGACAATAATACGCCATGAAGCCCCATTCTGAGCATTGTTTTTTGTTTTGTGAAAAGTAATCAATCATTTGGTGCGGGGGTTGCTGCCCAGTTGGGTCAGATGCGCTGTGGGGCGGGGGTGTGGCAGAGTGCCTGGAACAACATGAGGAGCGAAAAATAAAATGGAAATAAAAATAAAAAGAAATACTTAGAAACAACAGCGAAGCAAAAATGAAAATTGCGTTTTATTAGCGGGTGTGGGCTGTGGAATGGGATGGGAGGAAGCTGCTTCCCACCGTCGAGCAACTTCCTCGTAACCCAGTGTGACCCAGTGCGCGAACCCATAAGGCCAACAACGCGCTATCATCAGTTGGAGTTGTACATTTTTTGCCAGACCCTTTGGTTTCTCGTCTTAAGATGCTGCCATGACGCATTTCCTTCCGAGACAGCGCTTCGTTTACTCGAGGAGGAGAGGAAGGAGAGTGGGCGAAGGGGCCTTGGAGAGAGGTGCGGTGCGGGCTGGGCAGGGCTGTGTTCTGATGTGGAAGGTGAAAAGTGGTCGCTCGGGGACCAAAACAAACGCAAGCTTATAACAAAAAAAAGAATCCTGCGCAAATACAATTTAATTGAAGGAAGAAGTACCGACTTTGACCAGTCCAGGTCCATGCTGACAGAGGTTCTGGAAGTACGCTAGAAGAACGATGACTCGAACCGGGGCAGGGGTTGCCGAAGCAGGGAGAGGGAAGGGTAGTTTCTTACTTACATTTGGGTAACAGACAGCAATTTAAAATTTAATTTTCTTGAAAAATCAACAACAAGCATACAAACGCTCAAGTCAAGCCTGCCTGACAGTAGGATACCCTTAGCGTAGTTTTAGAAAAATCGTTACAAATACATTAACAATGCCAAAGACATAGTCTTCTCACTCTTACACACACGTTCAGGCAAGCACTCCAACTCAGTAAGCTAAGTATTGCTTTAAATCAGAGAATTGTATCTCTTATATTGCGCTTACAAATCGACTTGCAAATTGCAAGCATTGATTTTCGGGGGCAAGCCCACCGCATGCAAAATTTGAAATAAACTTGATCTGACCTGCATGCCAAATTTGGTGTGTCTAGCTCTTTTAATAACTGAGATCTTGACGTTCAAACAGGGGGGACAGACAGACAGACATATGTACGTAGATGTATCTCTTTATTTTATTCCACAGTGCTGTCCACCTTTTTTGTTTGGCTCTTTACCCCTCTCTGGACCTTATATTCCTTCTGGGCTTGCCATCGATTTAGTTTCATTCCTTTTGTTGAGCCCTTCCTTCATGTTGTTTTACTTTTCTGTATTTCTTTATTTTTTTATCTTTGCTGGCTTGTTTAATTGTCCGAAAGTGGCACGGCGCGGTATGGTTTTGGTGGTGGGTGTTGCTTGCGTTGCAGGGTTTGCGATTGGCCCCAACAACAAAAAACTCCCTGTAAGCAAAACAAAAAAAAAGGTAAAAAGAAACAGTAAGCATTGATATAGACCGAAAGTGCGCAACCAGAGCCGCATGCCCTTGACTGTAACTCCGATTAGTAGCTACCTCGTTTATATATCTGCTCTGCATTTGAATCAGAAGAGGGACAGATCCTAGAGATGGTTCTCGTGTGAAATCGATTACAGATTTACTGATAAATCAGTAGGTATTGCGACACTACCATAAGGTGCTCTTGTCGTGGCATCAGTAAGCCTAAGGCCGAAATAAGTATATACATATATCCATATCCTTCTTGACTGTAACTCCGATTAGTTCCTACCACGTTTATACATACATATATCTGATTTGGTTTGCTTACTGCATTTGAATCAGAAGAGGGACCGTACATAGGACAGGTCCTACAGATTTCAGATTTACTGATACATCAGCAGGTATTGCGACAATACAATAAACCTAAGCTGCTGTGTGTGCTAAGGCCTGAATAAGCATTTTATCTTTTTGGCAACACTGGTTTAAACAGCTGACGCACGTTTCGTGTTTTGTATCACTGTCGAACATCTTCAGTTTGGTCTATAATTTAACCATGAAACGAACAACGCGCTGCAAATTATTGCTCTCTTAAGAAAGTTCATCACGCGCTTCTTCTTTAATTTTATGGTCAGTTTAATCGACCCACTAAAGTACTAAAGCCGCCTAGATCGTGCGATTTAACGCTATTAGAATATTTAATTGTGGGGCTATGTTAAATCGAATGTCTATAGAGACAAGCCCGCTTCAATTGACCCATTGGAGGAGAACATTGAAGCATTTATTCGTAAGAAACGTTGAAAAGAGCATGCCAAAATTGTAAATAGAAAGCAGATGAAGCTTTTGAAGCGCAGTCATGCTCAACATTTGCATAATATAATCTTTAAACGTTCAATTATTGGACCGTACTATCGATAAAAATAAACATTTCATGCATTTCTCTCAATTTTATGTGTTTCTTTTATTTATAGCTCTTAAAAAATCACGCGTTGTATCGCATTCATTAGTAATATATAGTACTTGCACTCGGTTTGTGTTGTCTAAGCTGGGTGTGGTGCGATTTATCGATGGGTAACTTTAAATTGCAAGAATTCGATGCAAATCAGGCAAGAAAGAAAGAGGCTACTTTCCCCCTCCCCCAAAAGTACAAATACATGTACATGCATACACACATACACATAGGTTCTGAGTTGTAAAATCACAAAACCTGCAGCAAGGTCAAAACGAAGACAAGCAGACAGGGTAGAGGGAGGCAGGGAGGCCGGGCGCCTGAGACACCTGTGGAAAACAAGACGTACAGTCTGCCTATGCGTGTGTGCTGTGCGTGAGTGCTGTGTGTGTGAGCAGACTGTTGTAACAGGAAAACAATTGCCAAATGCACTTAACTATCATTTTTTTTGTATTTCATTTCATTTCATTTTTTTTTGTTGCTTACTCGAAATAATAATATGAATTACAAATGCGATACCCTTCCCTTGCGGTGCCAGTAAAAGGGCCGCACTCTCTTTAACCCTTCTACGCACTTTTACACTGCACATGCGAGCACACGCACACACACATACACACACACACATACACATACCTGATATACAGTTAATTACAGAGTTTAAAACGTTTACGCGGTCGCTTCGAGCATTCTACCGTTAAAACACTGTGGCACTGACCGTTAACTTGAACTGCGTCGCGTCGGCTGCTGCTGATTGACTTTTGTCTCTGTTCCCTTGCGCGGCACAAAGTGGCACCCCTTCTCTGTGTCAGGTAACAGTAACCGATGCGTGCCCCTGCTTCTGCGTTGCATAACTGTTCTGCAACACACACAATACATACATAACTCAACCGCAGCCAAGCAGGCCTGTCCCTGTCGAAAGGATGCGATACTAAGAAGGAAAAAGCCTCAAACAGGGGGGAACACACGTTCTCTTTTCCTTTTCAACGCAACGCAGCTTCAGATAGTTGATAATTATTTAAAGATAAACTCTTTAGAGTTTCTAGCTCTCTTTAGATCTATGTATATAATATTAACAATCGGCCAATATAAGAGACCATTTAATTCCATAATAAACAAAAAAGGTCCATTGTATGTTGTGAAGAATACAAGCTTAACGCATATAACACACTATTTGACCTCTTTCACTTGCAGACCTGCTTGATTAATAACTGAGAGTATTGCTAAATAGCTTAACGTGTGAGTACGAATCAGAGACAACAACATTTTACTGTACAAAGTATTATTCTTTGAATAAAGATTATAAGTTTTCTATGCTATTCATTTATTACAACACTTTGTGCACAGTCTCACAGTCATAATGAAGAAAAAATATACTCGAGATATATGTATACATATATTAATATGTATATAAATACATCGAAATCATATTATTATACATAAACCTTTTCATTACAGCAATAGCTGACAACTAAGTACATCCTATAACTTGCTTAAAAAGCAATCAAATGTATTTAACAGGCAGAAGGAGGCGTGACAGACCCCATAAAGTGCATATATGTATATTCTTTCTCAGGATCACTAGGCGAGTCGATTGAGCCATGGCTGTCTGTATGAACACACAGATCTCAGCTATTATAAAAGTTAGAGATACTAAATTTGTCATGAAGGTTCCTATATACTCTGCGCCGATGCGGAGATCAAGTTTATTTCAAATGTTGACTGCCACGCCCACCTCCCCACAAATCAATAATTTAATTTTTAAAGTCGATTTGTAAGCGGCGTATAAAAGCCACAACTTTTCTACTTGTTATACCTACGTATCCTCCAAATTTCAAGAAAGTATTACAAGAAAGTATGCGATAATACCAAGTGCTTGTGTCAGCTAACAAGGTAAGGGAGGCAGGCGAGCGCCATATACGATCTTTAAACAGACGTTCAAACAAACAGGGCTCTATTGACTCGGCTAGTAATCCTGAACAAGAATATATATTCACTTTATGGTGTCTGCCACGCCTCCTTGTTACATACATTTGCACAAAGTTAGTATACCCTTTTTTGAGCACTTTCAATGTGTCTGGCGATTATCATAGATGTTATGTGTTATGTTATTTGATGATAGCACGTCCATTCATCCAAATGATTTCTGGTAAGGTTTGCTTAACATTGGATAGTTAACATACTATGGTATGCATACATAAATATACATAACACACATACAGTGGGTGCACATTGTAACACTTTGTTGCAATGTTTGTCATGAGCGATACACGATCAGGCAAGAGTGCCGATCTACTCCTCAAGTGCCGGCACTGTTATAATTGCAGTGTCAGCACTTTGGGCATGCGCGAACGATGCCTCATTTATGTACGCATATAACACATACCCTGTACATAAGCAATACATGCATATATATGACAGTCGTCCCATCCTAACAATACCTTTGGAGTATTCACATGTTACAACACAAGTTATTTGTGTGTGCAACTTATTTCTTTATATGTATACTAAGTACACTTAGTACATATGTATATACAGCCCAGATTTATATACCCTTGTAGAGGGTTTACTTATTTTGGCTAGGAGTTTGCAAAACACCTCAGGAGACATCTTCAACCCCATCAAGTTTATATATTCTGAATCAGCATCAACAGAGGAAACGAACTAGCCGTATCTGTCTGTCTCTCTATTTATCCGTCTGTCTGTCTATTCATCCGTCTATCTGTCTGTCCGTCTGTCTATTCGCCCGTCTGTCCGTCTTTTGTAACGCAAACTAGTCTCGTCACATGCCTCCTATTGCTGCACGCTGTAAAGGCATTGCAACCAAATTTACTACATCGGTTATATATAATGTGCATACATAGTTAAATTTTAGACCAATTTGAAGATGTTTGACAGTGATACAAAACACGAAACGTGCGTCAGCTGTTTAAACCAGTGTTGCCAAAAAGATAATAGCTAAAAAATCACCCTTTACATATAGCTGATATAGTCTGCCGAAATGAAAGGGTTTATATGAAAATCAGTGCCAATCAAAGTGAGACATTGAATCTATACAAAACCATTGAATTCTGCACTATTATATACAACAAGTATTGTGGCAATCAGAGAAAATAACAAGATGCAAGAGTATAAAGCTTTCGCCATGCTGAAAGTATGTAGGTATTGACCTTGCAGCCACTTCTGTGCTAGAAACAACTCTGAGGTGGCATTTTAAACTTGTAATAAAAAAATATTTGATTTGAAAAAGTACTCAAACTTTTATCATTAGAAAGTTCCAATAAAGGTTGCTACGAGCGGGTTACAGCTCATTTTAGATGTTCGTTCGAGTAGAAAGTCATCAAGTTGGGAAACTTGTCCAAAAATATTCCTTGCAGTAAGAGCAAAGCCAATCATTAAGATTTGCTAACTACTTTTCTTGGGTAAGGGTAGCATATGCTTATATTATTTAGATCTGGACTTAGCATATTATACTGTTAGCTTTCAGTTATCCTCTGAAATAGTATTTATCTATAGACTTTCTTTTTTATACCCTTCGATCTTCTATATTCACTTTTTTACCCGCTTCCTATAGTAAAAAGGTATAATAAGTTTGTGCCAATTAAAGGCAGAAGAAGGCGTGGCAGACCCTACAAACTACACATATTCTGAATCAGCACCAACAGCCGAGTCGATATAGTCATGTCCGTCTGTCTGTCTATCTGTTTGTCTGTCTATTTGTCTGTCTGTCCGTCCGTTAGAAAACCCAGATCTCATTAAAAATAGAATTGAAAGCGTAATTTTAATGCAGGACAGTTCATATCTGTTAAACCCAATAACTATCAACAGCCCAATGATTTCAAGAAATTTGGTTGCAATCGGAAAATTAAGATAGAAGTTATTTAAGAAATTTAAAATATGAACTGGTTTTGAAGTTTCTGCCTGAAAGTATTCGACTCTAGCTTTCGTGCTTTGGGAAACCTGCACATAATGTAGTTACGATATAAATGTAATTGTTTCTTCTTGTATTTATATACCTAAATATGATTTCACTTGTTCTTACATGATAGATGTTATTTAGTTTCCATACACATTACATATATACTAAATATGTGCAAATGAGGGAAAGGCCATAGAGCTAATCGATTCCAGTTTTCTGAAAGCGATACAAAGCAAATTAAGGTGTTGCCCCAACGTGTTTTTGACCATTTTCATTTAACAGAAGTAAGCGAGAACTCTCTACGTAGCCTCACGTGTCAATTAAAATCTTCCAAATTAATAGAAGCAACTGAACTGATAATGAAACTAGTGCGTATATTAATTATAGTATTAATGTTTATATTATATATATTATTATAGTACTCGTATTATAGTCTCGCGGTACACATGCCCTCATGGAACAAATAATTATTATAACTGTTCGAATAAATGTGCATGTCTTGATCTGTTATGTTTATTAGCATAAGAGTAAATAATATGATCTGGTAAGGCATAATGTAATGTAAAATAACTTAATTAAGTTACTTGTCTGTCCACTTGTTCAAGCAATGTCAAAAAGAAATGAAGTGCACGAAGCACAAGCTCATTAAATAATAAATATATATAACTAAATAAACAAATCCAGTTTATTATTAACAAATTTCATTTAACATAAGTAAGCGTAGCCTTGCGGGCATTCTCACGTGCCAGTTAAAATATTACAAATAAATATCAGCAACTGGACTGATAATGAAGCTATTAATAATGTTTATATTATATATATTATTATACATATATTTTTAGTATTATAGTCTCGCGCTACACATGCCCTCATCGCACAAATATATTATTATAACATGGCTTGGGATCGTGTCGTTCATTCAATTCGTAGTGTACAACTCGCCCTGGGGCTGAGGCCGCAAGTCTTGACCAGTTTTTTCACTTGCTTCTTCTTCTATAAGAACAAATTGAACCCGTTTCAAAACAATTGCGGTAAGTGAATTTCTCTGTTGAAAGAGTAAAAGTAAGAGAGCCATGCGTAAATATCCCTGGGTACTTTTCAACAGCGACATCTAGCGGCGGTCAGCGACACTGCGACTGCGCGCAGAAACACTGTTCAATTGGACTGCAATTGGTTTTATTCCCGGTCGTCCACTACGTCCAGTTAGTCCACTTATAACCACCACCACCGCTGTTTAGTGACATAAGGTACCTCACCTCACCTCACTACACACCACACACTGTCCTACCACAGCACTGTAGCACTGTCCGCTTGTCCATTGATATTCACCTTCCAGAAAATTGATTTAAAAAGTCGCAAAGCCGCAAAGCAATTAATTAACACAGAAACGCCGCTCAGGGCGCCAATGAAATCCGATTTAAATTTTTGTGTGACGAAAAAAACCTTAAAAAGAAGTGCAAAAAAAGCGAATGTGTGTGCAGCAAAAAACACAAAAAATAAAAACAAAGGCAAAGACAGAAGGCATATAAAAAAGCACGCTAATGTCCCGGGGGATCAGGGCACATAATTGCCGCGATTTGCCGCCTTTTAAATTGTTTTTATTCTCACATTTCACAGCTGCTGCTGCTGCGGGATGGACTCTCTTCTGGCCACTTTGGCATTTAAACAAACACATTATGTTGTTGGACAAATATTGTGCGGTGCCGCTGAGGACTAAGGCGATGGGGAACGGGAACGGGTACAACCCAACCATGACCATGACCACGTCCACGATGGCATCGTCCACATCTACAGCACTTGACCACAAAGTCATGTTAATTAACATGCGGTCCTGGCCTACCCCTTCCTTCCAATTGGGCCTGAGTCTTTTTTTTTGGCAGCAAGCAACGGTAAATTGCGAATACCTCTTCGCCTGTTCGCGCCTGTTCATGCCTGTTGCTTCCGCTGGCAGCTCGCAAGTGCCACAGAGCAGTTCCTCCAATACAAAAAAAACTCACGCATCCGCAGCCAAAATTAAGGCAACATAACACAACGAACCCAATGTTGCATCATTGCCCCGAACTTCAAATACTCTATGCACTGTGATTGGGGTTGTTCAGCAGCATGCAAAGCATGCATAGCTTAACCAAGTTATGATAAACGTCCACAGGCAGGTTTAAAATATAGAATATACTCATACATATTATCAATATAACTTGATAGCTATCTCAGAACCTTCCAACCATATGTGATAAGTTTTTACCAGAAACTAAGGCTACCTTTGGTGTGTTGTAGCATTTACAGGTTCTTGCCTGATCCGATTGTATTGAATGAATAATATTGTATTATTAACTCCATTCGTGGTTATATACAATTTTTATATGAGAATCTTTATTTGCAACTTATAGTTCCTATGAAAGGTATGGCATAAAGTTGTCAAATTTTAATGAAATGGAAATAAAGTACGTGGGTTATGATATAACTTTAGTTAGCAATGATACGAGTATAGTAGGTCAATTCAAGACACAAAACTGGTCTTTCGACCGATTGTTGCTATGGCGCTAACATATATGTTATATTGTTGCCATTATTTAATGACAATTTTTGTAAGGTCGAAGATGTCTGCTACTGGCCTCTGGCCGAAATGAATATACTCTCTGCAAGGGTATCATTATGCCAGAGAATTAAGGGCTATACGAATGTTTCTCTTCACTTGGATTTTTTTTTCAACTCTCGTCAATTTGCATTTTCACTCGGAAATCGTTAAAAAAAATTGGGGGAAAAAAACTGTGAAGTGAATTAGGTCCATCGTCGTGCTGTCCGTGATGCAGGGGAGAAGAAGCAACAGGAGCAGGGGTTGGACAACCGCGGCAGATTAGGTCGTGTTTTGAATGTTTTGCTCATTGATAAATTGGCATGCTTACCTTGCAATTTAACTCTCGCCTTCTTTAAATCAGATGATTGCGGGAGGTAAATAAAATATTACACACACAAACCCAACACAATCACGACATCCGATAACCATATATATTAGATATATACAAGATATATGTATGTATGTTTATACACAGCTAGCAGGAGCGAATGGAAGTTGCGACTTAAGAAAAACTCTACCGCATACTCACAAAATACAAGGGCAAACGCCGATGCGGGAGTTGGAAACTCTGTGCAGGCAACGGAAGAAGAAGGCTGCAATGCAGGAAGTCATGCAAAAAGTTGTTGTGCTGTTTATTCGTTGTACTCCTTTTTCCATTGCATCTTCAACTGTGTTTGCAATTAATAAATGAATTAAAACTGAAAATAACTCGAGCCTTAGTTAGTTAGTTTTCGATATACTTCTCTATCGTGACGAGAGAGTTTAAATCTGTTTTATTTTTAAGTTACCTTATATAGTGTTTCCAGAGTAGCTCTAAGTAGAGTAACTTTAGCTGCATTCCTTTCAAATCTAGCTGTTTTCCTAAAGCAGCACAGCTCCCTCTGGCTGTAGTTTGTTTCATCATAGGATCGTCGTGCTGTGGGATCGCACTGAATGCAAGCAGTCCAAGCAGTTCATTACTTACCTAACTAACTCTGTCAGCGAGCTGCGGCAGATCGTACAATCAAAACACAGTTATTAACATTGCACTGTAAAGATTAAATGAATTGCTCGCAAAAGTATGCAACAATAGATTTACTGTTTACAGTGAAATGTTTAATTTTTAAATTTCCCCGCCCCGCCGCCATCAGGCGACAAAATGTGGCTTTTAAAACGGTTTTTATTTAAAAAAAACCAGAGAAACTCAAAACTCAGGCTACAACTTTGGAGCCTTTTCCAGCTGTACACCTTACAAACTTGAAAGCGGTGTGTACCGAAAAATAGCGAAATGGAAAAAACTCCCTCTAGTTTTGTTGCAATTTCGAATTGAAAAACGAAAAAATATGCCGTTATTCGAAAAAATTGACAGCTTTTTGACGCTAACAGAAAATAAGCGCTGCACGGTATGCAATGCAATATCAATTTGTCATCTATTATTTATTCTGTTAAAATCAGCCGGCCCTGCGGATGAGTCGTCTGAGGCGTTTGACTATACAGGCGTTACGGGCTCGAATCCCGGGGAGGGCACGGTTTTTAAAAAAAAACAGATAACGTAACTATATATAGTTAATTTTAGCCGGCGCCTAAATGGGCTGAATTAATAGATGTGGTGTGTGCGTACTTTGCACACGTGCATGTGTAAATTTACACATATTTGACCGAAGGTAGCTATTGTTATTGTTTACCCTCGTTTTTGTATTAGTAACTTCTCTCTTTTATTATTTAAATTGTTAATTATTATTATATTTATTATAAATACAATCTTTGTGTTTGCTGCGGAGTCCTAGAACGTTGAGTCACAGCTGTAGCTCTACTTCTGCTTGTGCTGGCATCATTCCAGAAGTTGCTGTCGTACTTTTCATATATGTACATATGTATATATGTATATGTATCCCATGTGTACACATATGTTATGCACGTGTGTTTGGCATACTTTAGTTGAAATTCTTTTAGGCAGCAATAGGCTTTTTTGTACTCTTACATGCAGCACGAATGTCCCCTTGCATAAAAAAAAGCCATTATATTCCCTCTCTTCTGTCCCATATAATGAGCACATCGCTCCCCTTTTTCTTTTCACATGTCAGACGCAAGAGAAAGTCAATTACCCTTTGGCAAGGCTCGCTCTTCATATGTAACATATGAGACACTGAAACTCTCTTACTTCTGGCGAAAGCTTGAGAGAGCACAAGACCTAAGCAAGTGAATTTTCAAGTCCTCTGTTTGATTTAGTCTGTCTATTGACTTGAGAGATTTCCACAGGCCAAGTTGAAAACATGCACATAAATTCCAACATTTCAATTCTTGAAGTAGAAACAATATCTACATGGTGCACATGAATTCCAATAAAATATGATTTATTTTTACTTGCTGGCTTTGCCATAAACTGGTTCACTTTTTTTAAATAGTATTCAATTTGAAAAAGCCCTAAAACCAAAACAACTGTGATTGCTTATAGGACTTGAGCTGCAGAGTACACAGGCCCACAAAAAAAAAAAAGTTTCATGATCTGGGTAAGTGGCATATGCAGTTATATGTATTTTGGGTCGCTGAATCCGAATCCGAGGGCAGAATTTCGCCATCACGTCTGGACTTCGACATAACCTCACAAAACTGAAAAACCTTAATATATCCCCCAAAAGATATAGAATCCTGATCTGAGCATGCGATATATGTTTTATCATGTATTTTGTTCTCAGTCCGAATCCGAAGTTAAAATTTACGTAGCACGTCTGAGTTTCGACTTAACCTCAAAAAACTCGAAAAATTTTTGAAACCCAAAAAAATAATGGGGATAAATGTTTTCATATGTTTTTTGACCTTCCAAATCCGAATCCAATATCAAAATCAGCCAATCACGTCAGAATTTCAACCTAACCTAAAAAATTTTTGAAAAACTTCCAAAATTTTTAATTTTTTTGATAAGTTTTACTGCATTTGTACTAATATGTGGAATTATGTATTTAGTTTATGTTTTTTATTAGTTAAAATACAGTTTTGAAGTAATAAATCATTACTCATATGAACCTATTCCGAATACTGATAAAATAATGCTTAAAAGGGGGTATATTGAAAAAAAAGATTTTTTTATATTAAAGTTGAATACACCCTAATCCAATATGAAAAATATGTTAAAAATTTTGGAAGGTTTTCAAAAAATTTGTAGGTTAGATTGAAATTTAGAAAGTAGAAAGTACGTGATCGGCTAGTTTTGACATTGGATTCGAACTCGGAAGGTCTAAAAACATATAAAAACATATATCGCATGATCCGATCATGACCCCCATTATTTTTTGGGGTTTCCAAAATTTTTCGAGTTTTTTGAGGTTAAGTCGAAATTCAGACGTGCTACGTAAATTTTAACTTCGGATTCGGACTGAGATGGACAAAATACATGTTAAAACATATATCGCATGCTCAGATCAGGAATCTTTATCTTTTGGGGGATATTTTAAGAATTTTCAGTTTTGTGAGGTTATGTCGAAGTCCAGACGTGATGGCAAAATTCTGACCTTGGATTCAGATTCAGCGACCCGAAATACATATATACTGCATATGCCGCTTACCCAGATCATGAAACTTTTTTTTTTTTGTGGGCCTGTGTTATCTCATGAACTGCAGATGCTCATTACTGCACAAGAGTGTTTGACGAGTTATTGCTGGGGTCAGGTTAAGGCTCTGTGCTGACAAACTGACAAAGCGCTTGGAATGTGATTCGGTAAACTACATCAGCTCCCTGTATCAATAAATGTATCAATGAATGAAGAAGTATTTTGCAATCCTATTCCCTATTCTTAGCCGTCAACAAGGAACGCACCTTCACCATGGTTAAGCCCGATAGAGTCCAAAGTAGAGATGGGCATGGACTGTCATTTTTCGGCACAACCCAGCACGACACGAAAATTTAAATTTTCAACACGCACGAACACTCACGCTCAAAAATTTTTCAAACACGATCCAACACGAAATTTTATACGTATTTATACCATTCGACCATTGAAAATGGTCAAAAAAGGGTATATTAACTTTGTGCAATTGTATGTAACAGGCAGAAGGAGGCGTGGCAGACCCCATAAAGTATATATATTCTTGCTTAGGATCACAAGCCGAGTCCATTGAGCCATGTCTGTCTGTCTGTCTGTTTGTCTGTCCGTCTGTCTGTGTGAACGCACAGATCTCAGCTATTATAAAAGCTACAGTTACCAAATTTGGCAGGAAGACTCCTGCGTCCTATAAGCAGATCAAGTTTATTTCAAATGTTAGCTGCCACGCCCACCGCCCCTGTAAATCAAAAATTTAATTTTTGAACTCAATTTGTAAGCGCTCTATAAAACTTTCTGTCTTTAACATATACTAACCTGAATGAACTATCTACGTATTCTCAAAATTACAATCCGATCGGACAATAAACACAGAAGTTATTTAAGAAAGTATAAGCATAAAACCAAATGCTTCTGTCAGCTAACAAGACCGGCGGGCGAGCGCGAAGCGCGAACGCCATCTGTTGGGAATAATTGTAAAGCATATGCAATATGTATATGCATATGTGTATGAATTTAACAAACTAAACTACACGGAAACATAGGTCGAAGGGTATCCCACTGTCGCGTGCTGTGCGACTGTATCTTTTCTTTCTGGTTATTCATTAATTCATGATATTTCTTTGAAATTAACTTTAAATTAAAGAACTTAACATTAACATTAACCTAAAATATTACATATTTATACCCTTCGACCATTGAAAATGGTCAAAAAAGGGTATACTAACTTTGTGCAAATGTATGTAACAGGCAGAAAGAGGCGTGGCAGACCCCATAAAGTATATATCTTCTTGCTCAGGATCACATGCCGAGTCGATTGAGCCATGTCTGTCTGTCTGTCCGTCTGTCCGTCCGTCCGTCTGTCCGTCTGTGTGAACGCACAGATCTCAGCTATTATAAAAGCTAGAGTTACCAAATTTGGCAGGAAGACTCCTGTGTACTTCAAACAGATCAAGTTTTTTTCAAATGTTAGGTGCCACGCCCACCGCCCCCACAAATCAATAATTTAATTTTTTGAACTCAATTTGTAAGCGCTGTATAAAAAATACAACTTTCTGACATAAACATATACTAAGCTGAATGAAATATCTACGTAATCTCCAAATTACAATCCGATCGGACAATAATCACAGAAGTTATTTAAGAAAGTATGACCATAAAACCAAGTGCTTCTGTCAGCTAACAAGGGAGGCGGGCGAGCGCAAAGCGCGAGCGCCATCTGTCGGGATTAATTTCAAAGCATGTGCATATGTATGTATATGTGTATATACATAGGAACATACATACATACATAGGTCGAAGGGTATCCAACTGTCGCGTGCTGCGCGACTGTTGCTTTTCTTACTGGTTTTATATAAAAATAACAATTTGTCAAGATTAGAATAATCTAGACCTACGGTCATTAAGGATTTGCCCAGATGCTGAAAATACTCGTTGACTAGTATCTGAACTTGCTGGTATACTTAATATTATTTACGTGCTATATGTGTTCGTGTTATTTCGTGCCGAATTTCGAAACACGAACACGCACGCCCATGGACACAATCTTAATTTTGCACACGCACACGCATACGCCCGTTGTGTCACAATGTGACCCGAAGAAAACACGGTCCATGCCCAAATCTAGTCCAAAGAGGACATGTTTGCAAGAAGTATTATAATAGTAGCTTTGTTTATGTACACGAAATGTTTAGTTTGTGATTTCAAGCCTTCTTTTCGGTCTTTTTGGGTAAAATCACTGCTTGGATGTAAGGAAAAACGCCGCCCTGGAACACCAGCACCAACACGCTCAGCATAATTTCCTTTGCGAAGTAAACGGTGAATACGACCAACGAGGAACTGAAGACCAGCGCGGTTGGAACGCGACTTTGGCCTTGTCTTCACTTTTGCGCCTTTACCACGTCCAGACATTTTTCTTTTCGTTCATCAAGCGTTTCGAACAGAAGCGCTGCTCGCCTTGAACTTCACGAGGGCATCCAAGAACTTCTTGGAGAAGCACTATGCCAAACTGTCTAGCCGCCCCTTTCTTTCCGGATTTGGTCAACTACATGAGCTTGGGTGTGGAATGGTCTGAATGGGCTCAAGACCGGCTGTCAAATGTTGGGTGCCACCAAACCCTGCTGCATGCAACATCTTTCTTTCACGGCTCCGACGCTGTTGAGTCTTCCGATAAGGAGATCTCTCTTCAGCTACATCCCAGATGTCCAGAATTGGATCAACGAATAGATGTGCTGCAGGGCCAGAGCATTTTAAACGGCTGGAACCCATAGGCTAAAATATAAATTCCACATCAATTTTATCTTTAGTTCACTTAGTTTTTATTCACTTTTCAATGTAATGATAACGCGTCTAACCTTATGACCAGCAGTGTACAGTACAATTTACATACATATGTATACATATTTACATATGAATATATATGAATTGAGGACTTAAAAGGATATAGCGGGATGATTGACACAGCTAGCCGAGTTGCCTTAGTCATCTGATATTGTCCCGATGTCCTTCTGCTTGTCTATTTAAATGCTGAGACCTTGGAAAACGTCGAACCATTGAGGTTCTGCTGGGTTAGCTAAATGTAAACCGGCTATAGACGTCAATCATAAATCTCTTGCCCGAAGACATTGGGACACAGCACAAGAAATGGGCTATTAAGAAGCGCTGGAGAAAAACAATTGGGGAGGGTTAGGTCTTGGTGACTGCGTTTTCTCTCTAGCTGACCATCGGTCAGAATCATGTTGTTATGCTTTCTTTGTTTGTCCAGAGCTCGCTCCTGCTGGGCTGTGCTTCTTCGGACACTACTTCAACTTGCATACGATCAAGACCAACTGGTTCTGTGCGAACTTAACCGTGCAGCGCTCGCTGGGAATGCAAACCCGTTTTCGG
Source organism: Zaprionus nigranus (assembly GCA_018903425.1). Taxonomy (NCBI): domain Eukaryota; kingdom Metazoa; phylum Arthropoda; class Insecta; order Diptera; family Drosophilidae; genus Zaprionus; species Zaprionus nigranus. The sequence goes on along the minus strand of JAEIGD010000196.1, from coordinate 90,575 downwards.
ACACTGGAAATAATCAAAAATCAAGCACATTCACTTATGCTTATGTGTGTCTTTCCATCTTCCCGTCCTCGTTTTGCTGCGTTGATGAATCAAATTTGCCGAGCAACCCTCTAATTTTTTCTCTGTGTTTTTATGCAATTTTCAATGAATTTCTATTTGAAACTTTTGTGATTTACATAATTTTTGTTGTTGTGTAACGCGAGACTGGTCAGGGATTAGCCGTACAGCACCCTCCGGTTGGACATCTGCTTTGTCTATACACATACATGCAAACATTTCACTACAGCAATTTCCTATAGGTAGGGGTACAATAGGTCTATGGGTAGAAGTTAGAAGACTAGTTTGGACGAACGGACGTGACTAGTCAGAGTTACCTGATGATCTACTGCTGCTGATCAAGAATATATATACACGATATGGGCTCAAAGTTGTCAACATGCGCGGAGCATGGCAAAATTCAATGAAAAAGTAAGATTTTTACCAAAGAAAAACAAAACACCAAAAGAATAAATGACCAAAAGACTCGAACGAACGAACTAAAGATTGAACTACAGTTCATCAAGAAATGAACTAATGAACTTAGTCCCTGAAATAAACCTAAATCAACAACTCTAGTAGAAAACTTCTAGCTAAAAACAAGTACGAAAGCTACAGTCGAGTGTGCTCTAGAGCTGGGACTCTATCGATAGTTGGCACATTTGATTTTCGATGCGATAGTGCATTATTTTGTAAAAAACTTTTATACCTTTTAAAAATTGGCAAAGAATAAAAGACAATTTGAAAAACGATTGTAAATTTGATTTAGCCTTTTTACTTTTGACAAACATATACAAATAGTAAGAAAAGCAACATTCGAGCGGCACGCGATTGTGGGATACTCTCCGACCTTTGTTTCAGTGTAGCTTCATTCATTGTTAACTAGCACAAGCACTTGGCATTATGCTGATACTTTCCTGAATAACTTCTGTGTTTATGTCCGATCGGATTGAAATTTAGAGAATACGTAGATATAACAATCAGCTTAGTATATGTTAAAGTCAGAAAGTTATATGTTTTATCTTATACATAAATCGAGCGGACAACATTTGTAATAAACTTGATTTGCGCAGAGTATATATGAACCTTGATTCCGAATTTGGTGTTTCTAGCTGTGCTTCTAATAGCTGAAACAGACGGACATGGCTCAGCAAGAATATATTTACTTTATGGGGTCTGCCACGCCTCCTTCTGCCTATTACATACATTAACACAACGTTGACAATTTTCAATGTTCGAAAGGTATAGACATTCTTTTCAGGTGCTCAAACAACACTTTTTTTATACGCTTTGGTACAATTAATGCACTTGGCAGCCTGACTATTGCCGAACTGTTCAAAATGAGCGCACGACTGGCGCTTTCTCGAGAGAGTGATGGCACTACCTCCATCGTGCACGGTCGATGAACATCTATCGAGTGCCAGTTTCTTATCGATAGTTCAAGTGTTACCTTATCTTTAGCTTATATTATATTTACACTATTTACAATGTTAATTTTGATATATCGCAACTATCGTGAGTCGTCTACCCAGCTCTTGTGTGTTCGACTGTAATATACCCGCTATCTTATTATTTCCAAGTTCAGCTTTACAGGGAACAATTGGGAAATCAGCACCAGTTCAAAATTAACCAGTAAGAAAAGCAACAGTCGCGCAACACGCGACAGTGGGATACCCTTCGACCTAGTATGTTCCCGTGTAGTTTAATTTCTTAAATTCATACACATATGCATATGCACATGCTTTGAAATTAATCCCGACAGATGGCGCTCGTGCTACGCGCTCGCCCGCCTCCCTTGTTAGCTGACGCACTTGGTTTTATGCTCATACTTTCTTAAATAACTTTTGTGTTTATTGTCCGATCGGACTGAAATTTGGAGACTACGTAGATATTTCATTAAGCTTAGTAAATGTTAAGTCAGAAAGTTCTATCTTTTAAATAGCGCATACAAATTGAGTTCAAAAATTAAATTATGGATTTGTGGGGGCGGTGGGCGTGGCACCTAACATTTGAAATAAACTTGATCTGATTGATTCACACAGGAGTCTTCCTGCCAAATTTGGTAACTCTAGCTTTTATAATAGCTGAGATCTGTGCGTTCATACAGACGGACAGACAGACAGACAATGGTCGAAGGGTATAAAAAGGGTAGACTTACTTTGTGCAAAATATTCGGTCTGCCACGACTCCGTCTCCCCTTACATAAAAGCCTGTGAGTAGCGGGTTTTAATTGTAACTATGTAGAAGGCAGGGCACGTGAAGGAGTCCTCAGAGTACCTGTAGTACATAAGGCAATAGTCTATATTATCGGCCTGACTTTCTTGTTGAGAATTGCTAGAGTGTTTGTATGCTATTTTTAAAATGGGTGCAGAGTTATCGTAGTTACGCTGGTAAAGTTTTATTACTACGTATACTTTCTCCACTTCATCAAAACAGCCCAATCATATGCTAGTAAAGTTTAACATTAAAGGGTTGCTTACGTTCTTAACACATCCATGAACAATATTAAAAAACTTCTTTACCTTTATTAAAATAAAGTATTGGAACAATCGAAGAACATTGAACACAAAAGCTGCAGGGCATGCCAAAGATGGCCTTTCTTTCTGTTTGACAAGTAGGAAATCTACAATCGAAGGTGTTCGTCAGTTATGTTTCTGTTACACATAACATATGTATGTTGCCTGATCAAGAACTCAAGAAACAAAGAGAGAGCTTTACTGCACTCCCGCTCTGCTCTAAACTAACTCTACTTCAGAAATGTTCTTTCCAATTGTAATTAAGTCAAACTTAATTTAGAATCTTACCCGTTAAAGTTCCGTAATGCTGCAACCGACTGCTAGCGGAGTAAGCTAATGAATCGCCCAGCTATATATGCCACCGTTACTCGTCCTCAGATCACTGTCCTGCCCGGATGTTGGCGCCTCTCTGTCGCTGGGCTGCAAGCTGATTGATCAGAGTCTATATGTCGATCCCAATTAGTGTTGTCTGCAGCTCCACACAACGCTGGCTCGACTCTCTGATGATGCTGATCAAGAATGGCATTTTCTGCACATTGTAAACTTTGTTAGGAAATGTAAACTTTGGTGTTTCATCTTGAAACGGTTACCTTTTCACTGGTGCCCTGTTTTTTACACCCTGGCCACCCGCAACTCACCACCCAAGAAATATATACAACATGAAGCCATTTTGTTCAATTTTACTTCCACCACTTTTAGACGGGTACAACCCACCCTTAAGTCTCTTAAATTTCACATTTTGACTTGGAGTAGTAATACTCACATAAACTTCATGTTTCAAGAATTTCAATCTTGAAGCACTTAGTTTATAATGAAATTTATCTTTCGTTCTGACTGTCCCTAGATACAAACCTATACTTTTCACATAACCTACACATTTTTAACCCTTTATGGGGTTTATATCGTACTAAATTTGGACAAACGATTTGCAAGATAGCTTTAAAAGTGACAGACTAGCTGGCGCTTGTAATTCCCAACAGCAAATTCAGTACTTTCTATAATTATCGGAATTATTTAAGCGGGCCTCACACGATCTAAAAACATCACAAACTTTGTTGTCACATATTTGTAATCAAATAGAGTCTTATGTGTGTGCCCTTAAGAGAACTTAACCCAATTCGTGCATGTTCACAAGACATGGAATGTCGATATTATTGGGTGCAAATACTTATTGGGTTTTGTATTATTCAGACGGTATCCTGTGCAAGAATTTAAAAATACTTTGTGTATAGATACTTTTGCCACGCCTCTTTCTGCCTATTTTATAGGTAGATGTATTTAATAATGTGTACATCATAAAGGTTATCGTGTTATTTAATTATAATAACTTTAACTTCAGGCATAGTATCTGGATTTAGTTATGCCAAGACAATGAGGTAAGTCTACTTAAAAGAAGAGCTCCCACATTTATGTACTGTCTTTCGTTTCCAGCCCACACCCGGTCCCGCTCCCGACATTTTCCCTACACGTTCTGCCAACTCATTTTTGTGCTCACATAAAACCTGTAGAGGAATAAAAACCACCGGGAACCATATATAATGTACAGACACTACTCGCTCCTTCCCCCAAGCAAAGCAAGCCAGAAACAGAAGAATCAAATACATACATACACATGCTATAAGTTTAATGCCTACTAGTAGGAAATGTGTAGCAAGAACAATCTATGTACATACAACTTTATCTTGAGCTATTGTCTTGTCTTAAAATCAATATATACTCATGCTATATTCCAAGATAAAAGCAAGTAACGATAACGTCTGATGATTGTCCAGGAACCTTTATCCATATTCAATGCCATTAGCTTTTTTAGCAGTTTAAATTTTTTTTCCTTCACAAAGACAGACACACTGGCCTATTATTTTTGATATGGAGGCTTTGTGAGATCTATTTAGCCTACTTCGGTCCATAGCAAGTAGATTTGTTTGAATGGTATAAGTATTAATACTTATAATACCTTAAAAGGTGCATTCCATCCATGTTAATATGGTGCAAGTATAGACAATTGACGCAAATACAAAAGAAGCGAATCCGCATTGAAATACGCAATGCCAAAGATATTATTATCAAAATAGAATATGAGAAGCTCTGTTATAGAGATTACAAGCATGTTATAGGCATCTAACCAACATGTTACATTTCACAGACATGTTATAGACATCTAACCAACTAGTTATAGATATCTTACCGGCATCTTACAGACATGTTAGAGACATGTTACAGTTATGTAACAGACATGTTAAAGACACATCGCAGCTACGTATGTTACAGACATGTTACATGTTAGTATTATGTTTGTACATGTGGTATAGCTATCTTCCTTCGAAATTCGTTATGTAGAAGATTATGATGATAGATATAGAGAGAAAGCAATCTTATTTAATTCTGTATAGCTGTTATATCAAATGTTTCATTTGAAATACGTAGGATACAAAGCTAGTATTAGTAACATAGAATATGGCCAGTTATTAGTATTAGGTACAAGTGTTTTATCACATGTTGCATTCGAAATACATATTCCACAAGCTAGTATAAGTAATAGAGAAAAAGAAAATTATTAGTATAAAAAGTAATTGGTATAAATGTTTAATGCTGCACCCATGGATGTTGGTGTCTCAGCAACCACATTTTCGCGCAAAAACAGAGATGGTGTCGCTGCTGGCAGAGAGGCACGCACGTTGCGCACACGCCGCCCATACACACAGACTTGCACCACCCTTGCCCCTTTACGCCTTGGCCTTCTTGCCCACCCGATTTGCCTCGCCACAAATGCCATAGCCGAATTTTTTGTTTGAGTATTTTTGAGCAACTTTTCTTCAATTTTAGCGTTAGTTTGAGTTTTTTCCTTCCTTCCTTCCTGCTCTGCTCTGCCTGGCGCTCTCTGTACATACATATACATATACATACATATATATGTATATATGTACTGTGGCTGCATGTGTTGTTTTTTAATGAAACACACAAGTGGTGGCTTAAGTTTCAAAATACCAAAAGGAAAATGGGCGATACGGCGGCAGCAGCAGCGTTGGTGTCGCCGTCGACGTCGACGGCTGCGGAGATGATGGTTGTTCAAGTGGGTTGGGTTGAGATGAAATAGAATGGGATAAAGCAGCGAAGGCGTACCCATGTTTCGGCACTGGCTCTGGTAGGGCTGTCATTGAAGAAAGACTGTGGGAGAGTGCGAGGGAGAGTTGCTTAAAAAATGACGATTAAGGCAGCGCAGCCACAGAAAAGGCAACGGAAAGGAACTTCTTGAAAAATGAACACAAGCAAAAAAGGGTTGAGAGAACGGATAGAGAAATATATATGTCTATATACATATGTATGTATAGTGTTCATATACAATAATGTACAATGCAGCAATCTTAGAAACATATACGAGTATACCAATTATCGCCATCATAAGACATAAGAAGTAAGGAACCCTTCGCACAATTTAAATACAAGTATAAGAAAGAAAGGGTCTTCTTTCTTCTTTCCCTTAACATTAGGTTTTATTCATCTTTTGATTTTATTACTACATATGAAGGAGACTTAGTTATAGATAGATGTAGTAAGTTTAATTTTGATATATTGAAAAAAAACCAGTAAGAAAAGCAACAGTCGCGCAACACGCGACAGTGGGATACCCTTCGACCTAGTATGTTCCCGTGTAGTTTAATTTCTTAAATTCATACACATATGCATATGCACATGCTTTGAAATTAATCCCGACAGATGGCGCTCGTGCTACGCGCTCGCCCGCCTCCCTTGTTAGCTGACGCACTTGGTTTTATGCTCATACTTTCTTAAATAACTTTTGTGTTTATTGTCCGATCGGACTGAAATTTGGAGACTACGTAGATATTTCATTAAGCTTACTATATGTTAAGTCAGAAAGTTCTATCTTTTAAACAGCGCTTACAAATTGAGTTCAAAAATTAAATTATGATTTGTGGGGGCGGTGGGCGTGGCACCTAACATTTGAAATAAACTTGATCTGCTTGATCCACACAGGAGTCTTCCTGCCAAATTTGGTAACTCTAGCTTTTATAATAGCTGAGATCTGTGCGTTCATACAGACGGACAGACGGACAGACGGACAGACAGACAGACATGGCTCAATCGACTCGGCTAGTGATCCTGAGCAAGAATATATATACTTTGTGGGGTCTGCCACGCCTCCTTCTGCCTGTTACATACATTTGCATTTTGCACAAAGTTAGTATACCCTTTTTGACCATTTTCAATGGTCGAAGGGTATAAAAATAGCAATGAGAGACTTGTTTGCATTGAGCAGATATGGTCACCTTACCAAATACATGAGGTTTCCCGTGTATTGCTGCGTGAGTGTACAACTTTAACAGTTTATTTATAACTAATGCTCATGTAGAAATCAATGATTTTAAATAAACATCGCATTTTTATTATTATTATTATTGAAATGCCAGGAAAACGTTATCTTTTCAATTAGAAGAGAGTGTACAAATATTATCATTTATTGGGCCATCGCACAAACCAAGTGATAATCGGCAAGCGCAAAATCTGGGGAATATCGTGGCTGGGGTAGGACTTGCCATTTGATCCAGTAGCGTAACCAAGTAGGTTTTTACTGGCTTTGGAACGTGAGGTCGAGCGCTTATCATGCAACAAGATCACTTAATCGTGCCTCTGCTTGTATTGTGGCTTTTTTCGCGCAGTGCTCTTCTTAAACGCATCAATTAAGTTCGATATCATTTCCCAGTGAAGGTTTCACTCGATTTCAACAACTCATAATAAATGAGACCTATCTGGTTCCACTAAATACACCATAACCTTCGCAAGGTGAATATTCGGCCGAGCCGACGTCTTAGATCGCATGATCAGTTAATCCCCAAGATTTTAACTATTTGGGTTGCTGTAATGAATCCATCCAATCATCACACTTGACGATGCAATGAAGAGAACTTCTCCTTTGGGGCGTTGCAGCAATTGTTCACAGGCAAAAAAACGACACGGTCAGCGTCTCTTGAGTTCAACTCATAAGGAACTCAACTTCCTCGCTTCTGAATCATTGCCAACACTTGCAAAGGCTTCGAAATGGCTTACCAGGTAACTTTTAATTCTAAAGCAGGTTCTTCTTGCGTTTAGCACGAGGTAGAATGGCATTAGGTACAATTGCTGCAAGAAACATTTTCATTTTCCGTTGTTACTTTAATGGACAAATTATTAACAAAAATATAGAAGCCAAATGTTATCTAAACAATAATAACCACATTGGTACATACAAATATAATTTGGTTCATACAATTAGAATTTAGTACATTCAAGTATAATTTGAATTGTTAATGAATAAGGTTTCAAATACAATTAGAATCACTTGATATAAAGAAGATTAAAATCAAGTCAAATATGTTACTGAATTGTCTTCTAACGCTGGCCTTACGCATATGTATGTACATATACTTGTATAATAACATATAATATATGTTTTGGGGCAATTACCTGGCGTAATATACAATAGTATTATATCGAGTGGAAGACTAACACAATAATTGATAGTCAGAGTTAGTGTGGGAAGTCGACAAGAAATGCATAAAGTTGTTAAGAAAGTCGAAGACAGCAGCACTAAGTTGTCAAATTATCTAAGCCAAAACTAAGCTAAAATCGAATTTACTTTATTTAAAAACTATTGAAATACAATTTATATGATTTAAAATACATCTTAAATCTTACATACATACAATGTATGTACATATGAATATTATCCGATTGGAACAAAGAGATAACATCGATTACTATCTTGTGCAATTAATTCAAACGATATTTAAAAACTATTCACCTTTTGACATTGAATATAAAAAGCTTTGTTAATGTTTATAATGAAATCAACTAAATATACCATATATAGTTCAATTTAATTACAAAAAAAACAATAAATGGATCAGAAGTTAATGATTTCTGAACTGAAAGTAAAAAAACATATATGCATGTATGTTTGTACATAAGGAAATGATATAGACACATTATTAAGATTGGATAAATCGATGCACCACTTGATTAGACTGTACTTTTCTTGGAACTTCATTTATTTCTTAATTCTTGCAAGTGTAATTCTTACAAGAATTATTTTCATTTCATCACATACCTTTGCCTTAAGACCCCCCTCCCCACCTAATGCGCCGTCAAATTTAAATTCTCTATGTCGGCGCGACTGTACTTTTCTCAAGGGGTGTAGCCACTTGGCTCCCCCCTCTCCTCTCCTCTCCCCCCCCCTCGCCGCCCCGCACCGAGTTTTCGTCTATTTGTTGGCCTACTCCTCGGCGTGGCACTGCACCCCGCACTCCTGCCCCCACCTCTTGCACAGCGCAGACAGAAGGGGAAGCTAAGCATTTTCTTTCAAAAAGCTTCTTTAGTTTCTGGATACGTATGTATGTATGCACACTCACACTCACGTTCACACTTATGCATATACATACATATGGACGCGTGTTTATAGGTAATGTGGAGTGGGTGTGTGTGTGTGTGTGTGTCACGCAGCTGACAAAACTCACACAGACACTCTCGCATGTATATACATACATATATAGGCATTGGTATACATGGGTATGTGTATATGTATGTTCAGAGACACACCCACACACACAAAGGCATTCATACGCTCAAAAGTGCGCTGCGAAAAAGTGGAAAAATAGTAACGCATTGAAAAGGAACAGAGAGAATCGTAAGTGCAAAGGAAGCCAAAGAGGAACTTGTGGTGTGTGCAAAGACAAGCGCGCTGCAAAAAATTGGTGTGTATGTGTGTTTGGGGCAGGAAAGGTTGGAACTGAATAAAGAAACTCAGAGGCAGAGGCAAAGACTGTTGGGCGGAGCCACGTGACTTTGGCAGCCTGAACACCGCGCCAAGCCAATCCCAGTCCAATCGTGTCAAGGCATAAGGGTCGTGCTTAGCATTCGTTCCGCGCCCACTTTTTATATTCCCTTAACCAAAAGAAGAACTGCAAAACTTTCCATTTCCATTCACAATTTCCTTTTCCCTTTTTTTTTGCACCACTGTACGCTGGCTTTTGCTATGCTATACTATAACTAGACCACCGACTCGAGTACATTAATTAACAAACCTCGGCACAACCGATGCAGCCTAAATCATATACAAAAATAAATAATTAATTGCATTTACTAATTTGTATTTTAGTATTAAATTATAATTTGCACTGTCTTTAGTGTTGTCAATAATCTAATAAATAAATATACAAAAATATAAATTAATAGATGACAATGGCACAAAGGGGTTAATGGATTTCAACATATGACTTAATATAACTAAAAACAAACATTTTTTTTTAACAAAAAATATAATTTTTATATAAATGACTCCTAAAAGTATGCTTGATTTTGTATAAGCACAGAAGCTTAGTGCTATGCAACGCAATGGTATTTTTTGATTTCTATTTGGGACATTTACGAAATTTCCCTCTAAAGCAATGAGCTTGCTATGCGTAGCATTGTTTGCCATATTAATTTCGTTGCTCTGGTTCCAGTTATACATAAGTATAAGTGTTTGTATAAGTGCATTATAATAGAAAAAGAACTAGCAAATGCACATAATTATTTTAATTATATTCATTTTATACATATATTACTCGTTTTAATTGATAATTTGCGAGTTGCAGTAAGTAGGCGGTAAATAGACGGTTAAGTAGAGTCAAAAGTAAAAGCAAAGAAGAAATTAATAGGCCTACATACATATGTACATACATATGTACATACATAAATACAACTTACTCAGCATGTGTACAATTTATTAAGTCTACATACATGTTTATATGTATAATCTCTTCTCTATAGCTTCACAGTAATAACGTGCATATGTATGTATGCGTTTATGTGTTAAGTTTGAATATTATTAAATTGTTGAACACATAAGGTACACGTACACACTTATATAAGGACGCCATTAAATATGCATCTAAGTACATATGCATGTGTGTATGTATACATGTATATTAATTGTATACACCCAACGCACAGGCTGTTCATATGTGTGCACATACATGTGCGTATGTGTTAGTATAAGACTTCGTCTTACAATATTTCGACTTTGGCGTTGAACCCACCACTAACTATACGTGCGAGGGTGGCTTCGTGGTTGTCATTCCACCTCCGCAAAAGGCTCCTTAATGTTTCCGTTCCCTATCGGCTGTATATGATATACATACACATACACATATACATATATATATATATATATGTATATGTATATGTATATATATATATATATATATATGTATATATATATGTATATATATATATATATATACATATATATATGTACATGCGCTGTTGCCAGTTGCCATTGTCCTCGCGCCTTGTCTTTTTCTTGAAGTTCACCCCAAGTCGTCGCTGCTTAGCATAATGAGCCAACGTGCGGCACCATTGGGGTGTTGTTTGGTATACTTAGCACGCGCACACGCAGATTTATATACATATGTATGTATATATATGTATATATATATTGTACATGTGTAGGTCTTATTGAACGATACACTTAAAGAAAACCAAATCATTCTAATTCAAAAATAATTAAAGTGCAAAATTTGACATCTTTAAGTTAATTGATTTAATTGATATCAAATCAATTCGATTTTATGGATTTTCAATCTCTAATTGACGGCTTGTAAGAAAAACATATCGTCGAATCATATGCTCATTTTACATTTATTAAATTATTTTAAGTAAGAAGTAAAACTTCTATAAATTACTATTCAAATAAAAGTGTTATTGACTAGTATTTAATGACGGCAGAAACTGGAACCAACACATCGACAAATTCGTCGTTTGAGCCGGATCATATGTACATACATATGTATGATAGGTAATTATTAAATATGTGCGCTCAGCTCCGATTTTTTTTAAATTTTTTTTACAGGTAGGGCTATATTTATGATGATTTAGGTGAATGACAGAAGTCTCGGACTCTTCTAGTTTTTTTTTTAATTGAATTTTGAAAATAATTAAATTTGCATGTATTTTGTTGTTGCCTTTTTGTGCAAGGCGCCAGTCTGCCTGAAACTTTTTGTGACGGTACAGTGTCTAATAAACCGATTCATTTGAAATGAAAACTGAGCAAGCAAGAAAACTCAAAGTGTTTAGAAAAACAGCGCGCGCGATTTTATTTTTCAAAAATTTTTTGCCTGCGGCACTCTATTCTTCTAACACATTTTTTTTGCAGAACACATATTATATTCTAAAATCACATTGAGCTATTAAACATCTTCGTTGGCACCAGTCTGCCGACCTCCGAGTTCTAGTTGTAGGCGCCGAAATTTTCAACCAACATGCAACTCATAAAATAAAACATTATTGTGTTTAAATAACATTTCATTTGAAATAAATCGCTTGTAGGCCACTGTGCGCATCATCGTGACGTTTTACTGAGAATTTGCCAACAACAAAATACATGCAAAATTTAATTATTTTCAAAATTCAATTAAAAAAAAAACTAGAAGAGTCCGAGACTTCTGTCATTCACCTAAATTCGTCATAAATATAGCCCTACCTGTAAATCGGAGCTGAGGGTACATATTTAATAATTACCTTAATATTTATCAAGATTTTAGGTGAAAGAATAATTTAGTATTCGCTTCTAGATTTAATTTTTAATTGAAATTTGAAAATACTAAAATGTACATGGATTTTGTTGTTGCTTTTTTGTGCAAGGCGTCATTTTGTGACGGTACAGTGTCGCACTAACCGATACATTTGAAATGAAAACTAAGCAATCAAGAAACTTCAAAGTATTAAGAAAGAGAGCACTGCAATTAAGGCACACTTTGTAGCTTGCTATGTGTTTATTTTAAAAAGTAAAGAAGAGGTTTGCATTTTTTGCAGTGCATGGAAAGCGACTCACCCTATAGTACTGTCTAACATCCCCGATCCCGCCCTTGTTCAAAGACCAGTCACGTTTACGTTCCTTCCCTTCAAGTGGTTGTGTGTGCGTGTGTGTGTGAGTATGCTCAAGTCTGCGTGAGGTTTTTATAACGTCTGTTCGCGACAGCCACGCCCTCTTAGCGAACGATGTTTTCGTTAGCGCGTTTTCGTTGGCAAAAAATTAGAAAATTCCGAATACGCCCCTTCTTAGAAGTTCATATTTGTGTAAGCCACAACTTCTAGAGTGGGATGGAATGTGATCTGAGAAGTAGCTCTGGTGCACAAATTTAAGATTTCAATGCTGAAAACTTTAGTTAAACTTTTTAACATATTGCTTTAGTTTCTTTTAATATTTCGAAACATTTACAACTTCAATTTCACTTGCAGCGTCTATTATAAATATATTCATTTATATTATATTCATTTATTTTGTATTTATGTACTTTAAATTACATATCATATCATTTTTTTGCTTTTTTCTCTTTTGAATTTATTTAATTGTGCCCCGAAGCTTGTTACGCACAAAAGAAGATAGTCGAAATAGATTTTAGGACTATTTAACCATTTTGTTGTTTATTAGTAAAACATGATTTTTTAAGAGCTATAGGAAAGTTTTTCAAAAAGAAAAACACATAAAATTCAGAGAAATGTATGAAATGTTTATTTGAATCGATAGTACGGTGCATATAATTGAATGTTTGAACATTATTTCATGCATTTTGAACGTGACTACGCTTCAAATGCTCCATCCGCTTTTCATTTCCAATTTTGGCATACTTTTTCCAACATGTCTCACGAATAAAAAAATGTTTCAATGTTGTCCTCCAAGGCGCGTGCTTGTCTGTATTCACATTCGATTTACCATAGCCCCACAAAAAATAGTCACATTTAGTTACAATAGCCCGAATAGCCGCTTTAGTGGGTCGATTAAACTGACCATAAAATGGAAGAAGCGCGATATGACCTTTCTTAACAGTGCTCGCATTTTCATAATAAAATGCAATAATTTGGAAGTGTTGTTCGTTTGTAAGACGATTCATGGTTAAATTATAGACCAAACTGAAGATATTTGACAATGATACAAAACACGAAACGTGCGTCAGAAATATAATAGCTAAATCACCCTTTATAATACGCTGTCGAGATTTAATCTAAACCGTATCTACACAACACTCAGCTTCCAAAAAGTCTTCCCCGATTGTTCCTTTATTATTAAGTTTTGACAATGTGGTGTGATCATCTTTTTCTTCTTAGGTGGCCATTACAACCCGTCATGGGGTACGGCTGACCTCAACATCTCGCGCCAGGAGCCTCTGCTTCTTGCGCGCCCCCTCAATTGGTTATACCAAGCCCAGCCATGTTCTACTCCACTTTGTCCCCTTCATCACCCAACATCGATTCTCGTCTCAAATACCATCTTCACTTGAGCTTCTTGATCCATACGCACAACATGTCCAAACCAGCGCATACGTTGCGTTGTAATGCGCCGGACTACTTGAATGTCGTCGTAAAGCTCATACAGTTCCGTGGTTCATTCGAATGCAAAACTCTTCCACGGTACGTTTAGTTCTAAAGATCTTGCGTTGATTTTTCCTCTTGAACACTCCATGCTGCAGCTCCGTATAAGATCACGGCTAGGCATCTGAGCATCTTGTAGAGTGCTACTTTTGTCGGTCGGTCTCGAGAAAAGAGGGAGCGCTCTCCTACACAGCTGCTTAATGAGCCCATAGTAGAACCTGTTGGCAGATGTAATTCTCTGCTTGATCTCCATGCTGATGTTGTTGCTAGCGTTGACGGAACATTGACGGAGTTGACGGAGTTGACGGAGCATGAAATCCATGACAACATCGAAAGTATAGCGGCCCGCATCTACTTGGGATCCTAGTCGATCATAGTTTAATTTAATTTCCATCTGATCATTGTTTAATTTAATTTTATAAGGGAATCTAAAGAAATATATATTTGTTTAAGCTAAATCGGGGGACTGGGTCTTTATTTTTCAACGCGAGACAGAGAAACTTACAATTGCGAGTTAAATCAAATCTTTTATAATATCTAGATTTGACCCTATTTCTATATATATTTATATATACATATATATACATATGTATATATATATAGTAATGTACAGTGGCGGATCTAGGATTTGCTATGGGGGGCTTTGAAGTTTTCTACAGGGTGCGCCAACGAAAACGGGTCAATAGAAAAGTCAGATAACTTTGACAATTTTCAACTGATCGGCTTCATCGATACGGTTTTGTAAAGTTTAATCCAGTACAATTTCAACCATGTATCGCTATACACCTCAAGAACGTGCCGAAATAGTGTCGCCTTACATTGAAAATAATCGCTCAGTTGTGCTAACCCAGCGTGCATATCGCCGAAAATATCGTGACCGTAGTGCACCCAGAAGTGATACGATACGTCGTATATCCTCAAATTTGTTTGAACATGGAACTGTAGCAGATCCCAAACGAGTTTAAAAACCAATTTTTGGTTCCAACAGGATGGTGCTATATGTCATACAGCAACTGCAACGAGAGCAACAGTCGCGCAAAACGCGACAGTGGGATACCCTTCGACCTACGTTCCCGTGTAGTTTAATTTGTTAAATTCATACACATATGCATATGCACATGCTTTGAAATTAATCCCGACATATGGCGCTCGCGCATCGCGCTCGCCCGCCTTCCTTGTTAGCTGACAGAAGTACTTGATTTTATGCTCATACTTTCTTAAATAACTTTTGTAATTATTGTCCGATCAGATTGTAATTTGGAGACTACGTAGATATTTCATTCAGCTTAGTATATGTTACAGTCAGAAAGTTGTATCTTCTATACAGCGCTTACAAATTGAGTTCAAAAATTAAATTATTGATTTACGGGGGCAGTGGGCGTGGCACCTAACATTTGAAATAAACTTGATCTGCTTGTAGTACACAGGAGTCTTCCTGCCAAATTTGGTAACTCTAGCTTTTATAATAGCTGAGATCTGTGCGTTCATACAGACAGACAGACAGACATGGCTCAATCGACTCGGCTTGTGATCCTGAGCAAGAATATATCTACTTTATGGGGTCTCCGACGTCTCCTTCTGCCTGTTACATACATTTGCACAAAGTTAGTATACCCTTTTTTGACCATTTTCAATGGTCGAAGGGTATAAAAATAGACTATCTGCGTCGGAAATTCCCGCGACGTGTTGTATCCAAAAACGGTGTTATTGACTGGCTGCCAAGATTTGACACCGCCAGATTTCTTTTTGTGAGGATTTTTGAAGAGCAAAGTTTATGCCAACAAGTCGAAGACCTTAGAAGATGTAAAAGATAACATTCGAGCTGAAATGACAGCAATCACGCCCGAGATGCTTGTGAATCTGATGAAAAATGCGAAAAAAAGAGCCGGCTTTTGTATTCGAAATAAAGGGGGTCATTTGATCGATGTTGTTTTTGGGAAATAGCTCAAACAAATTGTAAAAAGGTCATCTTAATAAAAAAAAAATTTTTTTAATGTATTGAAAACTCTCAAAGTTGTTCGACTATTGACCGACTTCTATTGACCCGTTTCCGTTGACGCACCCGTTATTAATCAATGTTTGCAAGAAAAATGAAAATCAAAACCACTTTATTCTTTTTTTTGGAGGTGATAATTTTTAACCAAACAATATTTATTCGAGCACTATATAACAGTGCCATTTTTATTTAAATACTATATAGTGCCATTTTTTTGCTCGTTCATTCTTCCAATGAATCCAATGTTGCAAGTCGCCGAGGTTTAAGTTTAGCGAAAAGATCCACAACTTTATCACTCGAGATTTTCACATCCGTATGTTTGTATGCCAAAGCCAAACCGTTGAGTTGATTTTCAGACATGTTGACTCTTAGGAATGTTTTTAGCCTTTTGAGCGCTGAAAAAGACCGCTCTGCTGTTGCTAAAGTCAGTTCGGAAAAAGATCCGTAAATAATTGCCTCTATGCTTTTCAAAGCATCAATCGCTGTTTGTGCTTGTTGAAATGCAGATCTCTAGCAATGCTGGTGCCAAAGGGTTATTTCGGATTTCAGCTCGGTATCATTACAGCTTATTAAATCTGCTTTGTATACTCTTGCAGCATTGACTATTTCCTCAATGGTAACTTTTGTGTGTGATGCTTTAAATTTTGGTCTCCAGAACTCAATCGGAATGCTAGCAGTGACCGAAAATACCTTCTTTGCCAGAAGATGCATCTTCTCTTTTTTTCCGTATTGATATCACCGGAATCCCTGTGTCCCCGAAGTGGCAAGGGAACAAAAAAGCACAGTTTCAACGATCGGGCCCAAGCGTTTGCGATTATTCTCTATAATCTGTTGTTTCTTTTTATCGAGCAGAATATCAACAGCGTTTGAATTATGGCTTTCCACATTTTTTATAAGCTCGAGCGCTTTTTCCTTGCAGCAACGATGATATGAAAGATTGTTGTGTCGTTCCACTTCGGCAATTGCCTTTTTTAGGCCATGGATTTAAAAAAAATTCATGGTCTATTGTGTTTGTCGGAACGGAAATGTGCGTAACAGGCAGAAGGAGGCATCTCCGACCCCATAAACTATATATATTCTGAATCAGTATCAGTAGCCGAGTCGATTGAGCCATGTCTGTCTGTCCGTCTGTCTGTATGAACACCTGGATCTCAGAAACTATAAGAGCTAGAGTCATCAAATTTTGTGACAACATACGTATATATTGCAGTGTCTCAAAGTTTTTTTTAAAATTTGGACACGCCCCTTCCCGCCTCTGTAAATCAGAAATAACTACTTAAAACCTACAATATTAACTCAACAACCAAAGTTGTATATCTTACATGACAAATACCTTGCCACGGTCGTTATGTGAAAATTTCATTAAAATCGGACTATAAATAAGTGAGATATGATACGAATTAAACTCACTTTGAACATATATAATTAAGCAGACCTAATTTACGCAAGCATACCGAAGTTCAAATCTAGCGTCAGACACACAGTATATTATTAAACTTTTTATTTGCATTGTATGGGAACAGAATTGGTTCACAATGCAGCTTTTGCCGATGGGCGAAGGAGTTAGGCAATGGCCGAGTGGTTAGAGTGTCGGACGGCTGCGAGAGAGTGCGTGTGTTCAACTCCCGGTTGAGGCGGGTGCGAATTTTCATTTATTAATTATTTCTTATTTAATTTTTTTATTCTAATAAACTAAAAGAAAAGTTACAGTCAAACAAATTAAAATCAACAAGAAAGCACATGTAATAAAATATGGTACGCGCTAGAAATGTATACCTATACCTATTGCCTACGGTATACTCGTACTATGATAATCCATGGCCTTATACAGTCAGCTCCTGACTGTAGCGTTTGTATTTTTATATTTTGTCAAAGGCATGATAACTAAAGTTTTCAGATCCTGCAAGAAATTATATTTTTTAATGATTTTGATTTTCTTACAACTGTAATATATTTTTGTAATTAAGTCTCATACTGCATATAGCTCTTATACCTGGACTTCATGGAAACCACCAGACCGTGGTGCAAATAATACGCAATATTTGCAAAAAGCTCAATTTTTTTCCTCACTGTACGCTAGCCATTGAAAACGTTGCAGTCAATGGTACTGAAATTTTCGGCTTTGCTGCCCTTCCATATATGATGGAAATTTAAGTAATGCACCTGAAGTTTTTGTGTGCACGAGATAATTGTAAATTTCTTCCTGTTTTAAAGAATTGCGTTTATCTACGGCTAACCCAATATCAGACTAAAATAATGAAATTCAGTATTTAGTTGAAAATTCATTTCATGATTAGTATGAGAACAATTAAAGAAATTACAAGAGATTCGTTTTCTTTTTTCCGAGTTTCAGGTAAAGAAGAGTTAGATAATTAATTTCGTTTCGAAAATTAACTGCCATAACATCGTATTAATTTCAAACTTGGTTAGTTTATAGATTTATGGTTATACATATATAGATATTAAACGAATTATTAATACGTTAGCAGCCTTAATGCCGTAATGCCTTTAAAGTGAGTGTGGACAGTGCCTAACAAATTGTCATTACCCTTTCAGTGAAAGTTGTTCTAGTTTTCGTATTATTCACGCTCGAAAATGTCCGTTTATGTGCCCAATTCTCGCCATTTGCGGGAAGCATTACTTTTCTGTTACAATTCGAAAAAAAATGCAGCTCAAACGCATCGAATGCTCTCAGAAACTTACGGTGATGCTGCTCTGAGTGAAAGAACGTGTCGGGAGTGGTTTCAACGTTTCAAAAATGTCAAAGACAAACATGGTGGTGGAAGAGAAAAAACCTCAAAAACGGCCTCCCGTCGCAAAAAGTGGTCAAAAAGTTCCTGAAAACACTGAAATGGGAAGTCTTGCCCCCCGCCGTATTCCCCAGATGTCGCCCCTTCTGACTTCCACCTATTCCGTTCGATGGCACACGGCCTGGCAGATCTACATTTTCAATCCTTCGAAGAATTGGAAAAATTGGTTGTTTCATGGATAGCGTCAAAAGAGGACTCCTTCTTTCGAGCCGGGATCCGAAAATTGCCGGAAAGATGGGAGAAAGTTGTCGCTAGCGAAGGACAATACTTTGAATAATATATCTGTAAGCACTTTTTCGCAATAAAGCTTTTAATTTTGGAAAAAACGGCGGAAGTAAAGTTGTACACCTAATACATGAATATAAAGAGTTTGTAAATACTTTTACTATTCATAAACACGAACACACACACATATAGATATATGCTAATTAGAATGACCTCAGGTTCCTCGCTTTCGATTTCTGCAGTTTTTTCTTGCGTGGTAGATGGTTCTGATAAGCGTGGCCTTTTCGCAAAAAAATTGTCTGATGTCCATGTTTATGATGAAACTTCGCCTTTAACTTTTGTTACCGCTTTTACAACACGTTGTGTTCACTAACTGTCGATATTATATGAGTATTAGTATTATTATAAAGCCCCCATACCACCCCCCCCTAGATCCGCCACTGGTAATGCATAATGTATAGATAAATTGATGGTGCAGCATTGCATAATATTGTATTGTATATTGACAGATACAATAACTCCTATTGCTGCACATAAATTATATAAATACATATATATGTATGTATGTACATGTTTTAAATGTTGTTAGTTTAATTACAATAATGTGACAGCTGTGAGATAAACCGACTTATTTACTGCTTGAAGCTAAAGGAAAAAAGCCATAAACCGTGTAGGCCCCCCCATAAACCAGGAAAAAAATCGCGATATATCGTAACGAGCTGTTGCTTACCAACACAAGTGAGTAGAGCAATCGATGGCACAATCAATAGAAAAATGCGATACAATTTGTGCATATTTTTGATAGCTCATCGCTAGTACTCATATAATATAGATCGTTAGTGAACACTGCGTGTTGTAAAAGCAGTTTGAAAAGCGGTAAGAAAGGTTGAAGTCGAAGTTTTGTCATCATACGAGGCGTGTTCAAAAAGTATTGTGAATTTTCAATTTTCGCGGGTTACGTACAATCGAATTTAGATTTTTTTTTGTTTTGCTATGTTGGTACACTCTTCCCGAACATCTGTACCAAGTTTTAAGTGTATAGCATTTTTTGTTTTGTTGTAAGAGGCGTAAAGATTATAAGTGTTTTGCGTGCTCACCAATTTTTTGCTATCGAAAAATATGGATCAAAGGATTTGCATAAAAAAAAATAAAATAAAGTACTCCGAAACACTTGAAATTTTGACAGTGGCATGCGGTGAAACTGTTCTGAATAAAAAAAAAATGTTTACAAGTGGTACAAACTCTTCCAAGATGGCGCAGAAGATGCCAATGACGAGCCTCACCGTGGACGCCCAAGCACGTCAACAATTGATGAAAACGTTGAAGCACTGAAGAAAATTGTTTTGGAAAATCGTGGAATCACTATCAGAGAAGTTGCTGAGGACGTCGGTATATCGCTTTGCTCGTGCCATGAAATTTGTTCTATCGTTTTGGGCATGAGACGTGTGTCATTGAAGTTTGTTATTTTAAATTGCTAAATTTTGACCAAAAGAACCGTCGAATGAGCATCGCTCAAGAGCTATTGAATGACCCAGATTTACTCAAAAGGGTCATAACGGGTGACGAATCATGGGTATGTGGTTATGATATTGAATCCAAAGCCCAATTTTCCTAATGAAAGAGCCCATGTGAGTCAAGAAATGCAAAAAATGCTATACACTTCAAACTTGGTACAAATGTTCGGGAAGAGTGTACCAACATAACAACCAGTAAGAAAAGCAACAGTCGCGCAACACGCGACAGTGGGATACCCTTCGACCTAGTATGTTCCCGTGTAGTTTAATTTCTTAAATTCATACACATATGCATATGCACATGCTTTGAAATTAATCCCGACAGATGGCGCTCGTGCTACGCGCTCGCCCGCCTCCCTTGTTAGCTGACGCACTTGGTTTTATGCTCATACTTTCTTAAATAACTTTTGTGTTTATTGTCCGATCGGACTGAAATTTGGAGACTACGTAGATATTTCATTAAGCTTAGTATATGTTAAGTCAGAAAGTTCTATCTTTTAAACAGCGCTTAAAAATTGAGTTCAAAAATTAAATTATTGATTTGTGGGGGCGGTGGGCGTGGCACCTAACATTTGAAATAAACTTGATCTGCTTGATCCACACAGGAGTCTTCCTGACAAATTTGGTAACTCTAGCTTTTATAATAGCTGAGATCTGTGCGTTCATACAGACGGACAGACGGACAGACAGACAGACATGGCTCCATCGACTCGGCTAGTGATCCTGAGCAAGAATATATATACTTTGTGGGGTCTGCCACGCCTCCTTCTGCCTGTTACATACATTTGCATTTTGCACAAAGTTAGTATACCCTTTTTGACCATTTTCAATGGTCGAAGGGTATAAAAAAAAATTAAAAAAAAGAAATTCGATTATACGTAAATTCAAAATTCGCGATAATTTTTGAATACACCTTGTACATGGACGTTAGAAAATTTTTTGATAAACCCCCCTATCAAATCCTAGATCCGCCACTGATTAAGAATGCTTAATGGGTTTAAATAGAATGATGAGTTTAAAATGCAATAACTGTTATTATTGAAGGTAGCTCAGCTTAAATATTTGAGACAATTTTGCAGGGAAATTAGGCTTCTATATGTATTTGTTACTAGACTGTACACCTTGCTGTGGTTAGCAAAAGAGATGGTCCGAGTAAAGAGAGACATATGCCAGGTAAATCACTGGCCAGCATCCCTAAGTGCGCATGCTCTACGCCAAGGCAGAGTCCATTGATTGTCCCTTATTTTCCAGCAGCTTCTGCCTCTCAGTGTGTCAACTAATTCTTTGCAAAAGAAAAAATGAAATGAATATTAACGTTTAAAGTAGTTTCTTAATTTTTTTTTTCTATATTATTAGATAAAGAATTATGATCTAATGTGCATTAACAAAAATATAAAATTCATATTATAACGAAATCGAACAAGAAGCTGTCAAGTAATTCTTTGCAAAAATGCAACCATTTCTTTAACTTACAACTAACACCTAAAACTATTGCATTAAAATTATTAATATTTGGTATGGTGACCATTGGCTTCTATTACTGCCCTAAGACGCCTAGACATCGATTGAATAACACTGTTTATATCATAATATTGAAAAATTTTCAATCATTCCTCTTCAATAGCCTTTATTAGCGCATTTTTGTTTGTAGGCTGTCTTTTGGCTACCTTCCTCTTAAAGGGGATTTTTGGTCAGGACTCTAGGCTTACATACTATTCGTGCGGGTGCTTAGTGCGAAAAGCGGAAACTAAGCCAGCTATCCGCTGAAATAAATCTAAATAAGGACATCTTTCGAGCATTCCACTGATTTCCATTATAGTCTAATAGCCACACCTTGGTTATGGCCTATAACATTGGCATTGTCGTGCTGAAAATGTGATTCCAGATTTCCAAAAAGGTTTTTAAGAACAGGAATGCCTTTTTTAACACGCAATTATAGTCTTCCGCGTTCCTTTTTGTTGTTAAAAACTGCAATTCACAGTAACAATAATAGGATACGGCACACCATACATCATATAGTGAAAATCCATGGCCTGATACAGTCAGAGCCTGACTGGTTTTTGAAATAAGAATGGTATAGTTGCCTTACTGTCGAATGAGCTCGAACTTATCTTTCGTAACTTGTTTTGTTCTGATATTTACCTTTTTTAATACACATTTTTATCTTTTTCTCACAAAAAGGCAAGACAAGGGAGCAGGAGGAACAGGACAGTACGTGTTAGAGAAGACGTGCAAGGGTTGGTCAAGCGTCACTTGCAGGGCAGCGTGGTCAGTCAATTTGCCGATTTTATTATCATTTTTCTCCCAAGAAAACGGGCAAGAGTTGTGAGAAAACTAAGTGGACAGACTGGTTTGGCCGCGATCTATGAATGCATATCAAAACTGGCTTATTTTCTCACAGTTTTTAATACAAAATAAACCGTTAGACAATAAGGGTAATATCATAGGTAGGGGAAGAAGAAGTTAGAGAAGAAGTTAAGAATAGTGTAAATATTGCAATCAAACAAGAAATGCTTCTTGAGGCAAACAAAGCCAAGCCTCAGCCACCCCCCTTTAGCCAGTGTTGAAGACAGAAAGAAATGGAGGCTGGCATGGAGAAAGGGGGGGTTGTGGGCTGTTGGAGAATGCCTAGAGTCTAACGCGGATATGCCACGGAGGCGGGCTCGCGCGCCTCGTACGCACCGATGACTGCAGAGAGTGCCGCGCACCAATAAGCACGTTTCACCACGCGCTGCGAGTTCGCGCCATTGGTGAATATTATTTTCGTACAAGTTTCTTTTTCTTATTTCGCGATTTACATGCCACTAACACTACTCACTATCTTAGCACTTCTTTCGCGCACACTCGTGTAAAATTGTGGGACGTACCCGGTTCTTAGCACTTCTCATGTAGCAGTACTAACACCCTTGCAGAAGGTATATTCATTTTGGCCAGGAGTTTGCAACGCACCTTATCACTCCATTAAGTATATTCTGAATCAGCATCAACAGAGGAAATGAACTGTTCAGTTTTAATTCTATCTTAATAAAACATGACACATGAAACATGTGTACTAAACATGCTTCTTATTGCTGCTCGTCGTAAATATGTCGAAACGAGCCGGATCGGACAGATATTGCATCCAAATTAACTACATCGAACTTTTTGCCAACACTGGTTTAAACAGTTGACGCACGTTTCGCGTTCTGATCACTGTTAAACATCTTCAGTTTGGTCTATAATTTAGACCAGAGTAATTTAGAGCATATTAAATTTTTTTCTCAACTTGATTGACACTTTTAAGTTCAGTCATTCCTAAAATCAAAGCTGGTCTTCATACAAAAACCTGAATTTCGGCCGATTCTTATGGCAGCTATATGATACAGTGGTTCGATTTCGAAAATCAAATGTATATTATATATAGATAAAGTCCGATCAAATAAATTTGCTTACAATACCTTCACAAATAACAAAAATTGGCCGATAGGTTGTATGGCAGCCATACGATATATCGGTGCGAATCGGTTCGTTGCGACTTATTTACCACATACAGCAATAAGAAGCATGTGTACCAAGTTTTTATCAAGATCGCCTTAAACGATAGTGACGCTCTCCCGCTCCTTTTTCGTTATTCAACACTATACTATCGATAGGGTTTACTTTAACTAAATAAAATTACGAAAGTGTATCGACTAAGGTCACACTTAACAATCAATTTTTTTTTGGAATTTTTACAATTCACAGGTGGTTTAAAATTTAAAAAAAAATTATAATATTTCTTAGCCACATTTGAAACTACTTGAAAAATTTTGTTGTTGATTTTTACCGCCTTTAGCAACAGTTCAATTATCGATTAAGATAATTTAACGAAATTGATGTAGTTATTTGCTGTAATTTAGTGTTAAAAAATCTTCTATTACTTCAAAGCAAATGGAAAACCAGTAAGAAAAGCAACAGTCGCGCAGCACGCGACAGTGGGATACCCTTCGACCTATGTATGTATGTTTCTATGTATGTACTCATATATGTACATATGCACATGCTTTGAAATTAATCCCGACAGATGGCGCTCGCGCTTCGCGCTCGCGAACTGACAGAAGCACTTGGTTTTATGCTCATACTTTCTTAAATAACTTTTGTGATTATTGTCCGATCGGATTGTAATTTGGAGACTACGTAGATATTTCATTCAGCTTAGTATATGTTAAAGTCAGAAAGTTGTATCTTTTATACAGCGCTTACAAATTGAGTTCAAAAATTTATTTATTGATTTGTGGGGGCGGTGGGCGTGGCACCTAACATTTGTAATAAACTTGATCTGCGCCGAGTACATAGGAACCTTCATTCCAAATTTGGTATCTCTAGCGTTTATAATAGCTGAGATCTGTGTGTTCATCTGGTCAGACGGACATCCGGACATCCGGACAGACAGACAGACATAGCTCAATCGACTCGGCTAGTGATCCTGAGCAAGAATATATATACTTTGCGGGGTCTGCCACGCCTCCTTCTGCCTGTTACATACATTTGCATTTTGCACAAAGTTAGTATACCCTTTTTGACCATTTTCAATGGTCGAAGGGTATAAAAGCAATCATGGCGTGTTCTGTAAGTTTATAATACAAACTCCGCAGTAATTGTGCGTTAATATCTATTTTCTGATGTGTTGCTGATGTATTTGTTAGACTTTAATTAAGTATTGAAATTGTAATTTGTGTGGTCTGTAACTTTAGTTAAGTCGAGTTGACACAAAAGTTAAAAATTACAAGTTTTTAAATAAACTATTTACAATTGATATCCAGTTTAGTTTATTGCACATTTTTTCCCAGTTTTCCAAGAACGACAATAATCGCAGAAAGAAACAGTTTTGAAGCATTTTATTGGGTAAAATATTATTTAGAAGCACCTTTATAAGGAACAATATAATTAAATTAAACAAAATAGAGCAGCTTCGTCTTTACATTAAGCTTTAATTACCAAAGTAAAATACATTTTGAAGCGCTTCAGTCGATATACAAAATTTACTAGAAATAAAATACAAGACAAAGGTTGGAAAACGATTGAGTTACACGAATGCAGAACCGCAACTCGAGCAAAAGAATCTCAAATTATTGTTTTAATATTTAGCTCCGTAAGTATAAAGCGGATGTGGACTAAAACAAAACCGAAATAAGTAATACACCACGAACATTTCAAGTCTCTATCTTTAAAATTGGAAAATATCGTTCGACACAAAATATTTTAATGTTTTGTATTAAATGATGATAGAAATGTAAGATTCTTGCCCTGTACACTATCCAAACATGGAAGAAGAAACCTCAACAGTTGGAAAAATAAAAAACCTCGATACCATCGATAGTGGCTCGATGCTTTAACTTTACTACTAAATATTGCAGTACTTACAAATGCAGGCCGATCAAGTTTGTTTTAAACAGTAAAACCATTGATGTAAACGCATTTACTGCTCTACATCGCCTTTTTTGACTTATAGATTAAGATTGGACAATAAATGTAAACCTGGAAGATATTCAAGAAAACATTTGCAGTACTATTGTAGAAGTAGGCGCAATATCAAGCCCCCGCTGTAAAGACTTTTCTTAAATCCAACTTTTCCGATGTGGCAATAGTCAGTTCAACATAAATCGACGAAAGACGAATTCCAAGCGTAATTTGAATTCAGGACACTTTATTTTTCTTATTTCGCGATTTACATGCCACTAATACTACTTACTATCTTAGCACTTCTTTCGCGCACTCTCGTGTAAAATTGTGGGACGTACCCGTTTCTTAGCACTTGTCATGTAGGAGTACTAATATCATTGCAGAAGGTATATTCATTTTGGCCAGGAGTTTGCAACGCACCTTATCACTCCATTAAGTATATTCTGAATCAGCATCAACAGAGGAAATGAACTGTTCAGTTTTAATTCTATCTTAATAAAACATGACACATGAAACATGTGTACTAAACATGCTTCTTATTGCTGCTCGTCGTAAATATGTCGAAACGAGCCGGATCGGACAGATATTGCATCCAAATTAACTACATCGAACTTTTTGCCAACACTGGTTTAAACAGTTGACGCACGTTTCGCGTTCTGATCACTGTTAAACATCTTCAGTTTGGTCTATAATTTAGACCAGAGTAATTTAGAGCATATTAAATTTTTTCTCAACTTGATTGACACTTTTAAGTTCAGTCATTCCTAAAATCAAAGCTGGTCTTCATACAAAAACCTGAATTTCGGCCGATTCTTATGGCAGCTATATGATACAGTGGTTCGATTTCGAAAATCAAATGTATATTATATATAGATAAAGTCCGATCAAATAAATTTGCTTACAATACCTTCACAAATAACAAAAATTGGCCGATAGGTTGTATGGCAGCCATACGATATATCGGTGCGAATCGGTTCGTTGCGACTTATTTACCACATACAGCAATAAGAAGCATGTGTACCAAGTTTTTATCAAGATCGCCTTAAACGATAGTGACGCTCTCCCGCTCCTTTTTCGTTATTCAACACTATACTATCGATAGGGTTTACTTTAACTAAATAAAATTACGAAAGTGTATCGACTAAGGTCACACTTAACAATCAATTTTTTTTTGGAATTTTTACAATTCACAGGTGGTTTAAAATTTAAAAAAAAATTATAATATTTCTTAGCCACATTTGAAACTACTTGAAAAATTTTGTTGTTGATTTTTACCGCCTTTAGCAACAGTTCAATTATCGATTAAGATAATTTAACGAAATTGATGTAGTTATTTGCTGTAATTTAGTGTTAAAAAATCTTCTATTACTTCAAAGCAAATGGAAAACCAGTAAGAAAAGCAACAGTCGCGCAGCACGCGACAGTGGGATACCCTTCGACCTATGTATGTATGTTTCTATGTATGTACTCATATATGTACATATGCACATGCTTTGAAATTAATCCCGACAGATGGCGCTCGCGCTTCGCGCTCGCGAACTGACAGAAGCACTTGGTTTTATGCTCATACTTTCTTAAATAACTTTTTGTGATTATTGTCCGATCGGATTGTAATTTGGAGACTACGTAGATATTTCATTCAGCTTAGTATATGTTAAAGTCAGAAAGTTGTATCTTTTATACAGCGCTTACAAATTGAGTTCAAAAATTTATTTATTGATTTGTGGGGGCGGTGGGCGTGGCACCTAACATTTGTAATAAACTTGATCTGCGCCGAGTACATAGGAACCTTCATTCCAAATTTGGTATCTCTAGCGTTTATAATAGCTGAGATCTGTGTGTTCATCTGGTCAGACGGACATCCGGACATCCGGACAGACAGACAGACATAGCTCAATCGACTCGGCTAGTGATCCTGAGCAAGAATATATATACTTTGCGGGGTCTGCCACGCCTCCTTCTGCCTGTTACATACATTTGCATTTTGCACAAAGTTAGTATACCCTTTTTGACCATTTTCAATGGTCGAAGGGTATAAAAAGCAATCATGGCGTGTTCTGTAAGTTTATAATACAAACTCCGCAGTAATTGTGCGTTAATATCTATTTTCTGATGTGTTGCTGATGTATTTGTTAGACTTTAATTAAGTATTGAAATTGTAATTTGTGTGGTCTGTAACTTTAGTTAAGTCGAGTTGACACAAAAGTTAAAAATTACAAGTTTTTAAATAAACTATTTACAATTGATATCCAGTTTAGTTTATTGCACATTTTTTCCCAGTTTTCCAAGAACGACAATAATCGCAGAAAGAAACAGTTTTGAAGCATTTTATTGGGTAAAATATTATTTAGAAGCACCTTTATAAGGAACAATATAATTAAATTAAACAAAATAGAGCAGCTTCGTCTTTACATTAAGCTTTAATTACCAAAGTAAAATACATTTTGAAGCGCTTCAGTCGATATACAAAATTTACTAGAAATAAAATACAAGACAAAGGTTGGAAAACGATTGAGTTACACGAATGCAGAACCGCAACTCGAGCAAAAGAATCTCAAATTATTGTTTTAATATTTAGCTCCGTAAGTATAAAGCGGATGTGGACTAAAACAAAACCGAAATAAGTAATACACCACGAACATTTCAAGTCTCTATCTTTAAAATTGGAAAATATCGTTCGACACAAAATATTTTAATGTTTTGTATTAAATGATGATAGAAATGTAAGATTCTTGCCCTGTACACTATCCAAACATGGAAGAAGAAACCTCAACAGTTGGAAAAATAAAAAAACCTCGATACCATCGATAGTGGCTCGATGCTTTAACTTTACTACTAAATATTGCAGTACTTACAAATGCAGGCCGATCAAGTTTGTTTTAAACAGTAAAACCATTGATGTAAACGCATTTACTGCTCTACATCGCCTTTTTTGACTTATAGATTAAGATTGGACAATAAATGTAAACCTGGAAGATATTCAAGAAAACATTTGCAGTACTATTGTAGAAGTAGGCGCAATATCAAGCCCCCGCTGTAAAGACTTTTTCTTAAATCCAACTTTTCCGATGTGGCAATAGTCAGTTCAACATAAATCGACGAAAGACGAATTCCAAGCGTAATTTGAATTCAGGACACTTCGTTTTTGCTAACACATAATAAATTTCGACCTTCCAATTGATCTCTGAAAAAAGTTTGCAACACATAATTCGCAACCTACTGATTTCATACGAGACCTATGCACTATGGGGAATTTAGCCTGTTTTTTAAATTAATTAATAACTTATGATCTAAGTAAAATTTGTTGATGAAGTTTCTTTTATATTATTATGAAAGCCCTTAGCAATATTTAAGAAAACTGGGCGTGGCTGCATCGTTTCTATTTAAACCAAAACCCGTAATTTGATAAATAATTTGTATGGCAGCTACACGTAATAGTAATCCGTTTTTGATAAAATTTCGAGATCATATTAACCCTAAATACAATTAAGATGAGATAAGTTTGAAAGACATATCTTGAAATATAACAAAAATAGACCGATATATCTGCCCAATCCGCCTTTTTTTTCGCGGCTTATTTAGAAGTGATAAGTAATTTAAAGTATGTATGCTAAAATTCACATTGATATCTCACTAGTGAAAGTGAATATTGGATTGCTTACGCCAGAATTTCGCTTTTTCATACACATATATGTACATATGGACACGCTCTACAATTATTACCGACAGATGGCGCTCACCCGCCGGTCTTGTTAGCTGACGGCATTTGATGCTCATACTTTCTTAAATAACTTCTGTGATTATTGTCCATCCGATTGCAATTTGACGAATTCGTATTAATTCATTTAGCTTGAATTTGACGTATACTATATACTATATTTAGTTACTATATATATATACTATATACATATATACTATATACTATATACTATATACTATATACTATATACTATATACTATATATATATTTATACTATATACTATATACTAATATTATATACTATATACTATATACTATATACTATGTATATACTATATACTATATGCTATATACTATATACTATATAGTATATACTATATACTATATACTATATACTTATATACTCGCTGAACAGATTTTTAATTTTTTGAAGCTCGTTTTAAAGTTGAAATTTCTTTGCTAAAACTACATGTAAACACTACTCGCTAAATGTACAAATTATTAGAAATATTATACAAGCAGTAAATAATCAAAATATTTATAACAACGCATATCCATTTCAATTTTGAACGTTTAATATTGCGTTTTTAAATGAAACGAAATTTTAAATGAGGCCAAGTTCTGTTCGCTTGAAAACGCTGTCTTTAATAGCTGATATTTGAACATTGGTTAACATTAACAGAATGTAAGATGATAGTTAGATCTATTACTTAAATACTGCAAATTTGCATACTTATGAAAAACACATTATTGTAAAAAGAAACTGGTCAAATTCCCCATTATGCTATGTGGCTACCCTAGAATACAAGATTTTTTTATTACTAGAGCTTAGTGAAACAGAAATACTTCTTGTATCTAACTTACTTTAATTAAATAAATCTAAATCATATTCAACGTGTATGCCTCACCTTAGATTTCAGCTAGAGCCGTGGTCCCACGCATACATATCTATACATACACATACATACATATGTGTCTATGCAGACGTTTGCTTACTATAAATGTATGTACATAAAGTTTCGTGGTACAGTTGCGCCTTCAAAAGTAATTTTAGGCTTGCACATACATATGTACGTGTGTATTAGTTCTAGAGTTTGACTCGTGGCTGACAAAAATATTGCCAAAAGTTTTCCCCATGTTCATGTCGCTCGTGTCTTTTCTTTCTTTTGTTTTCTTTTCTCTTTCCTTGACGTCTTAGTGGCAGCGTCAGTCGCGAGTTTTCGCTAATTCTATTGAAGGTTGTGTACCTATACGCGTCTATATACGTTATATATATACAAAGAGAAGCACACGCACACACACATGCACATAGACGACACATGAGTTGCAAACACCCCTATACAACACTAGCAGCGGGACAGCCTACATTGTCGATAGCGCACTTTGATTGGCTGTTTGAATTCGCGCTGCCTTCGCGTTGCGCCTAAGGACGCTGGTAAAAACAAACCATTTAAGATGAAGATGAAGATGCCACATAAGGGCAGAAGAGCTGAAGAAGAAGAGGAAGAAGAAGAAGAAACCCTCCCTCTGCCTTCAGCTACTGTTTCTCTTGCTTGTGGTGGTACAGCCAACATGGCGACAGAGAGAAGCAGCTAATTGTATCTGCCCGGGAAAAGCCTTTGCAGCATTGAATGCAAATTTTAATTATAAAGAAAACTCTTCTCACTCACTCTAAGATTGCAGTACATTTATGGTAATAAGTCGCCACATTTCCAACAACCTAATGTAATAGAAGATTAGCATTTCTCATACCCTTGCCCCATAAAGTATATAAAGTATATAAAGTATATAAAGGGTGATTTTTTAAGAGCTATAGGAAAGTTTTTCAAAAAGAAAAAACACATAAAATTGAGAGACATGTATAAAATCTTTATTTGAATCGATAGTACGGTGCATATAATTGATTGTTTTAAGATTTTTTCATGCAAATGTAGAGAGTAACTGCGCCTCAAATGCGCCATCCCCTTTCCATTTCCAATTTTGGCATACTCTTTCCAACATTTCTCACGCATAAATGCTTCAATGTTGTCTCCAATGCGTCAATTAGATTTAACATAGCCCCACAAAAATAGTCGCATTTAGTCACAATAGCCCGAATAGCCGCTTCAGTGGGTCGATTAAACTGACCATAAAATAGAAGATGAAGCGCGGGATGAACAGAGGACCACGCATTTTAATAATAAAATGCAATAATTTGTATCGCGTTGTTCGTTTGTAAAACGATGCATGGTTAAATTAAAGACCAATTGGAATATGTGTGACACTGATACAAAATACGAAACGTGCGTCAGCTGTTTAAACCAGTGTTGCCAAAAAGTTAATAGCTAAAAAATCATCCTTTATACTCTGAATCGGCATCACCAAGGCAGTTTAACTAGCCTTGTCCGTCTGTCCGTGTGTGTTCATGGGAGAAATATCTTGACAGACACCTTCCTAGTGACGGTAGTGTGGCACCTGCACCCACTAAAAACCCGCTTGCGCTTGGACTCTTCTCTGTCCGTGTATCCGACTGTTGCAACGCAAACTAATCTCTCATTTTTATACCCTTCGACCATTGAAAATGGTCAAAAAAGGGTATACTAACTTTGTGCAAAATGCAAATGTATGTAACAGGCAGAAGGAGGCGTGGCAGACCCCACAAAGTATATATATTCTTGCTCAGGATCACTAGCCGAGTCGATTGAGCCATGTCTGTCTGTCTGTCCGTCTGTCCGTCTGTCCGTCTGTATGAACGCACAGATCTCAGCTATTATAAAAGCTAGAGTTACCAAATTTGGCAGGAAGACTCCTGTGTGGATCAAGCAGATCAAGTTTATTTCAAATGTTAGGTGCCACGCCCACCGCCCCCACAAATCATAATTTAATTTTTGAACTCAATTTGTAAGCGCTGTTTAAAAGATAGACTTAACATATACTAAGCTTAATGAAATATCTACGTAGTCTCCAAATTTCAGTCCGATCGGACAATAAACACAAAAGTTATTTAAGAAAGTATGAGCAACCAAGTGCTTCTGTCAGCTAACAAGGGAGGCGGGCGAGCGCGAAGCGCGAGCGCCATCTGTCGGGATTAATTTCAAAGCATGTGCATATGCATACATATGTGTATGAATTTAACAAATTAAACTACACGGGAACATAGGTCGAAGGGTATCCCACTGTCGCGTGCTGCGCGACTGTTGCTTTTCTTACTGGTTAAAGCTATTCTGATGAAAATACTACTGCTATACATGCTTCTTATTGCTGCTGCATCGCTGTATGTAAGTCGGTTTCGATCATGCTCCTCTTCGAATAGTGTACGCTACGCTGGTTACAATACTTACGGCGTGCGCGAAAGTTGTATACTTCAAAACTTCGGAGGCACCGGTACTGCGCTTTAACGTTCCATAATCCCTGCTGGCAAAAGGGCCAATGGTGCTCAGAACTTAGCTATACGGTCGCACTATTATCAGCGTGAGAGGTGTGGACAGCAGCAACAACACCATCGATTGCTACAGTATCTGGAATAGTAGTTAGGACGTATCCGCAATTAGTAATAGTTTTCAATATATAGAATTAAAAAGACAGTTGCGTAACCACTAATTTATTGATTTCGTATTTGTATGTAGTAAACGTCAGTCAGGACGACTCAGTAGTAATTTAACTACAACCTTTCACAATAGCAGCTAAATATACTTATCAAATTCGATGCAATCAATAGTATTGCACTTGCAAGAAGTGTTCTAGCAATACTACTAGGGACAGATCAATTTCTAGTGCTCACTGTTTCGATTTGCCAACGTTTCAGTGTCGTTTGTCGACTGACGCTGCTTACTGCCAATTGTAGTTAATTCGTCACTTTCTACTGTCTTTAAACTTGTGATATACATACATACATATATATCCGGTTCGGACCGGTATATCGTATAGCTGCCATACGTTTGTATCGGCAAATTTTTGTTATTTGTCAAGATGTTCTAATTCCAAATTTACATCGGACTTATTCTACATATATAATATGCATATACAATTTTTTTTAAAATCCGAACAATATATCATATAGCTGCCATAGGAAGAATCGGCCGAAAAAAAGTTGTTGTCTTAAGACTGTGCAAATCAATGTGAGACATAATATTGAATATACACAATGCAAATGGATAATGAAGACATTATGGGCCGGTTATACTTCTCTGTCTCTGGTGGAATCACCCGTAACTATAGCATTGTACTTTCCATTGATACTTTCTATTTGATTATTATTTCTTTTTTATTTCATGTAAAAAAAATTTTATTAATTTTGGAATTATTTTTATACCCTTCGACCATTGAAAATGGTCAAAAAAGGGTATACTAACTTTGTGCAAATGTATGTAACAGGTTGAAGGATGCGTGGCACACCCCATAAAGTATATATATTCTTGCTCAGGATCACAAGTCGAGTCGATTGAGCCATGTCTGTCTGTCTGTCTGTGTGAACGCACAGATCTCAGCTATTATAAAAGCTAGAGCTACCAAATTTGGCAGGAAGACTCCTGTGTACTATAAGCAGATCAAGTTTATTTAAAATATTAGGTGTCACGCCCACCGCCCACAGAAATCAATAATTTAATTTTTGAACTCATTTTGTAAGCGCTGTATAAAAGATACAACTTTCTGACTTTAACATATACTAAGCTGAATGAAATATCTACGTAGTCTCCAAATTACAATCCGATCGGAATATAATCACAGAAGTTATTTAAGAAAGTATGAGCATAAAGTACTTCTGTCAGCTAACAAGGGAGGCGGGCGAGCGCGAGCGCCATCTGTCGGGATTAATTTCAAAGCATGTGCTTATGCATATGTGTATGAATTTAACAAATTAAACTACACAGGAACATAGGTGGAAGGCTATCCCACAGTCGCGTTTTGCGCGACTGTTGCTCTCGTTAATTGTATGCTTTTAAATTATTGTATTTGTTTATTTATTTTGATTTGAAGTCGACAAAAGTTGTATACTTGCAGGTTGCAAAAGACACACGAACGAGCGTTTTATAACATACTAACGCCATAGATCACACAAGGACTTATATAATAATAAACCAAAGTGCTGTGAATTCACGGCAGTCCCTAGCATGTAAAGAAGAAGGTGCACGATTGTCAATACAAAAAAATATACCGGGAGAGCAGAGAGCGGATCCATCTAGGTGGGGTAATTAAGACCGGTGGGGACATTGTGGACACCTCAATTTCCCGGAAACGGAATACAAATATTGCGTATACACCAATATTTTCATAACAAAGTAAAATGCAGAAAGAATGGCTACCATCGGAATGCCGAACGTTTCATATTCTTGCAGATTTTTAAATCCACCGATCGATGCTATACGATATAATGGTTCAGAATTGGATAATATTGAGTAAAATCAAAACTGGCCCCCATTTTGGCAGATTAACATCTGTCCAAGATGGATAGACCTTCTGCTAGGATATAACTATTTGATAATTTAATAAATATATTGCAAATGAGGTAATTAAATTTTATTTTTCTTTTATCTTTTTTATTTTTATTAAGACATACGGGGAAATCCATTTACCCCTTTATGTCCTTGTCATCTATTAATTCCGCCCATTTATGCGCGCCGGCTAACTAACTATAGTTAGCGTTATCTATTTTGTTTTGGAAATACCGTGCCCTCCCCGGGATTCGAACCCTGGAACCCCTCAGACGACTCATCTTCAGGGCCGGCCGATTTTAACAGAATAATAAAAACAGACCAGTAAGAAAAGCAACAGTCGCGCAGCACGCGACAGTGGGATACCCTTCGACCTATGTTCCCGTGTAGTTTAATTTGTTAAATTCATACACATGTGCATATGCCCATGCTTTACAATTATTCCCAATAGATGGCGCCCGCGCTTCTCGCCCGCCCGCCGTTCGTGTTAGCTGACAAAAGCATTTGAATTTATGCTCAAACTTTCTTAAATAACTTCTGTGATTATTGTCCGATCGGTTTGCAATTTGGAGAATACGTAGATAATTCCTTCAGCTTAGTATATGTTAAAGTCAGAGAGTTGTAGCTTTTATACTTTTTAGAGCTTACAAATTGTGTTTACGGGAGCGGTGGGCGTGACACCTAACATTTGAAATAAACTTGATCAGCTTATAGTACACAGGAGTCTTCCTGCCAAATTTGGTAACTCTAGCTTTTATAATAGCTGAGATCTGTGCGTTCACACAGACAGACGGACAGACAGACAGTCATGGCTCAATCGACTCGGCTTGTGATCCTGGGCAAGAATATATGTATATACTTTATGGGGTCTCTCACGCCTCCTTCTGCCTGTTACATACATTTGCACAAATTAGTATACCCTTTTTTGACAATTTTCAATGGTCGAAGGGTATAATAACAAATTGATATTGTATTGCATACCGTGCAGCGCCTATTTTCTGTTAACGTCACTAAATCGGTAAATTTTTTCGAATAAGGGCATTGTTATTCGTTTTTCAATTCGAAATTGCAACGACACTAGAGCAGATAGCGACTTGCGGTTATCTCCATTTCGTTCTTTTTTCTTCATTTATCAGTACACAGGTGTACAGCTCGCCCTGAAAATAACTCCAAATTGGTAGCCTGATTTTTGAGTTTCTATCGTTTTTTTTTTATGAGCGGTGGGTGGTGAAATTTTTAAATTTAAGATTTCACTGTAAACAGTAATTATCGTAATTGAGCGCAAAAGTATGTACTGCTATGCAACGATGAGCAAGTAACAAAAAACTTAAAATATCCTTGGTTGTAGTTTGGATGTTAGACGCTAGGCAGCGCCATTGTTGACAGTTAGTTGAAGTCGTTTAGCGCCACCTGTTGGTAAATTGTTGCACCATGTGAGCTATTTTCTCTTATTTTTGGGCACATTACTCTTGCTAATCAGAGGGTAGTTTGCTCTTTATTACACACACTCTCTTGAGCAATTCGATACGCACATCCGCCGTTTTCATTGGCTGTTTCAAAAGGGAATTTTGCTCACTTCCCCACATCCATTTTGAATTGAGAATTCGAAAGCTTACCTCATTTCAAATTTCTTTTAGCGACCGAATATATTGTGCATATGCTACTTTTATACCCTTGCAGACGGATATTAATTTTGACCAGAAGCTTTACATACATCTGGCACCCCAGATATCTATGTATGTATTCCTTAATAAAAGCATTTAAATATATAAATCAAACGAAAAGAAAGTTCGGTTTTAAATGTAAGTATATCAACAAGCAAGCATGCAGAATGATTTTCAATCTTTAATTGATTGGAATTATGTACGTATGTAAAATTAGATATTTAGATGCCGAACTACTTAAGTTAATGTTGCAATTGCTGTGCTCTCTACATATGTACATACATATGTATATCTGTATGTATGTACGGATAAAAAATACATATGTGTTGTCGATCAGAGATGGACAAACAATACAATCGAATTCATATCGACACTAATCAAAGGCAACTAACCAAAATGGTTAGAAAAGGAAGGATGTACGCAGTAAATACATTTCTTGAAGCGTTTTATTAAGTGTTGATTTGATTGAGTTTTTATTATAATTTTATTGTATAATTTATAATTTATTTCGCATATGACTATTTATTGTGCGCAGATTAAGTTCATTTTACAATAGAAATTAGGAACGCCCCTGCCGGCCCCGTTATCGATGAAATACGAGTACGAGAAGAAACTTTAACTAAACTATTGCAATTTTACATTTAAATATTTATTTATTTGTCCCTAACTTCTTTTGTAATTCTTGTTACACATAATTTATGAGTTGTTTATATGTACAGTCGATATATGTATATACCATACTCTTTATCGAGCAACGTTAGTTCAACTCAGAAATGAAAGAACATCTAAGCTAATTGCCCATTTTGGGTATATATGTATGTACAGTGAGTCAAGTAACTCTGTACATGTTAATGTTATGTATTTACATATGTGTAAAGAGATACTTGACTCACTGTATGTATATATTATATATTTATATACTGTAATATATGATTCTTGTTACGCCAAAATAATTGCGCCTTAGTTATTTACCTAAATGAACATGTCGAGATTTGTTGCAACAACCAGAAATCGCGCAAAGTAAAAAAAGAAAGCAATTTCGTTTAAATCTGAGGAGACGGTGAATACGTTTAACTTCTGATTTCAAATGATTAGTAAAAACATGCAATCAATCAACCGAGAAAATGAACAAAGCTCCATTCAAATCGGATGAAAAAACATTGGCACTCAATTTTGCCCCCGCACTATGGGGAATTTGACCAGTTTTTTGTTTACAATAATGTCTTTTTCACAAGAATGCAAATTTGTAGTATTTAAGTATTAATGTATAAGTAATAGATCAAACTATCAAACTATTACATCCGGCAAATGTTAACTTAACAGTCTAATGTTAAAATATCAGCTGTTAAAGTCAGCGTTTGCAAGCGAACAAAAAGATGACCTTTTTGCGCTCAATTGGAACTTTAAATTCCTCAGTTTACATAGATCCAATGTAAAACGTTCAAAGTTATTTATATTTATGCTTTTTACTATGCGGTGTTATAAATATTTTGATTATTTACTGCTTGTATTTCTAATAATTTGTACATTTATCGAGTGGTGTTTACATGTAGTTTTAGCAAAAAAAATTTCAACTTTAAAAAGAGCTACAAAAAATTGTTCAAATTTGTTCAGTGAGTGTCTATATATTGTAAAGTCGTCAATTGCTTGTTTAAAACATCTAGTCTCAAAGTGAGAAGTGAGAAATTTCATTTTTTAAGACGCAACATCTCGAAAAAAAGCGTAATTGTGGTGTGTTCGTGACTTATAAATAAGTCGGAACGAGGCGGATGGGGCAGATATATCGTATATCTGCCATACAATCTATCGGCTGATTTTTGTTATATTTTAAGATGTGGCTTTCAAATCTTCTCTTCCCTAATTCTTCTCTTCTTCCCTAATATGATCTCAAAACTTCATCACAATCGGACGACTATTACGTGTAGCTGGCATACAAATGG
This sequence comes from Zaprionus nigranus, assembly GCA_018903425.1. Lineage (NCBI taxonomy): Eukaryota > Metazoa > Arthropoda > Insecta > Diptera > Drosophilidae > Zaprionus > Zaprionus nigranus. The sequence continues at coordinate 51,939 of JAEIGD010000196.1, read as the reverse complement.
AAGACCGAAACAGTTCTGACGTGCAAATCGATTGTCAGAATGGAGTATAGGGGCGAAAGACCAATCGAACCATCTGGTAGCTGCTTCCTGGACCTCAGGATAGCTGGTGCATTTAACTCTGATATAATAATATAAAAGAAACTCCATCAACAAACTTAACTTAGATCAAAAGATATTTATTAATGTCACAAAAAACAGGCCAAATTTCCCATAGTACAATGGACCAAATGTCTCGTCTAGCGATTCCGCTAAGTCCAAATTATATATGTAAATATGATAAAAGATTCTTAACACAAATATTGTTATTAACCTCTTCCGATGTGTAGGAAAATAAATGTGTTAGAATTATGTTGTCTAGCAAGTATGATTTAGGATAGAACTATTGACTCCTTTGCACTATATATAAAGGGTGATTTTTTAAGAGCTATAGGAAAATTATTAAATAACAACACAAAATTGAGAAAAATGCATGAAATGTTTATTTGAATCGATAGTAGGGTGCATATAATTGAATGTTTGAAGATTATTTCATGCAAATGTTGAGCGTGAGTGCGCTTCAAATGCTCCATCCGCTTTCCATTTCCATTTCTGGCATACTCTCCAACATTTCGGCATCTCGGTATCTCACGAATAAATGCTTCAATGTTCTCCTCCAATGCGTCAATTGAAGCGTGCTTCTCTCTATAGAACCACCAGTAGAGAACCACAATTTGTATATGGTATAGTAATCTCTCATTTATATGTGGTAGACCAGGAACATATCAATTGCCCTGTTTCTCCACAAATTTACTTATCATGATAAACATAAGAATTGAATCTTAAATTGTATGCTTCACATGAAATCCCAGTGCGCCAGTTCTGCTTACCAAAAGTGGCCCTCTGGGCACATTATATCATAACCCTAAAGTTCATATTAAGCAAGTTAAGGTTCTAACACATTTAAAGTTTGCCACAAGGCTAAGATCGTTCCCACCCTAAGGCCTTTACTAATCATCCGCTTTACCAGATTTGATCATTTTATATCAGAGTTAAATGCACCAGCTATCCTGAGGTAAACTTCGCCAGGAAGCAGCTACCAGATGGTTCGATTGGTCTTTCGCCCCTATACTCTATTCTGACAATCGATTTGCACGTCAGAACTGTTTCGGTCTTCCATTAGGGTTGCCAAAGTCAATACTTCACTTTGTATATAGTAATCTCTCATTAATATTACTATTATGTTATATTTGTATTTGTTCTATTCGTAGAAGTATAATGCAGGAGTCTTATTATTACTATACTATTAGTATATATAGTAGTAGTAACTATACTATAGTTACTATACAATAATATACCATACTATACTATACTATATAACTTAAACAATACATACATACGAAGGTTTTTACAGTCACTTTAATTCAAATTTCAGTGCCGTAGTTATAGGAAGGGAGAGAAAAGAATTTGAATAAGTAACAAAAGCAACCACCAGCGTCGACAGAGTTTCATTACCAGGTTGAAGATTCAAGGCACAATTCAACTTTGTTCCCCCGTCTCCCGTCCCCTCCTCCCCCAGCACAGCTCTGCACCCACTACGCAGGGTCGAAGTCGGCAGAAAAAAAGAAAGAAGTAAGGATGACAGGCCAGCAAGCAACGAAGCCAAAGAAAAATTGGGCTTTCTCTGTCTAACGGCCGAATGCCGAACGGCAGAGAAGTGTTTCGGCGCCTGAAGGGGGGAGCTACGGTTTGTATTCTTCGTCCCTCGTCCAACTCTACGCCCTCGTCCCCATCCTCGTCGTCAATATTTGAATTTAAAATTTCTTATTTTGCAAAACACGCGCCATATTTATTTCTTTGGGTTTTCTCGCCTACCCCCTCCCCCCCCTCCCCTCGCCTCTTCACGCTTACTATACGTTCCAGTTTTTAGGCGGACGGACGGACGTTCGTCCTGCGCATATCGTCCACCACTTTCTACCACCACCGCCCACCAAGGCTGTCGTTTTGTTTTATTATACAAGCAAGCATTTTCCACCATTAATAGCCGCGGGGCATTACATTTTTAAATCACCCGCTTGCTCTCTCTGTGTGCTTGGAAAGGCGACGAAAAAGGCGTAGGCGAGTGCGGGGCACGATGGCAATGGCGATGACGACGATGATGATGATGGCGATGGCGATGCTGCGGGAGACGGGTGGTTAGCGTGGACTGAGCGAATGGTATATGGGGGAGCACTGGGAACGGGAGTGGAACATTGGCGTAGGGATGTGACTGGGTACAGTTGCGCTGCAAAAAACTAAGTCTTATGTTCATCACTTATAAAAACAGGAATCTAAAGGACAGCGATTTATCGATTTTGTGGGAAAATAAGAAATACAAATCGGAACAGCAGCACAGGAATAAGAGCCGACTTGCTTAGTATCAAAGACTAGACCAATTTTCGTTAAGAAGTAACAAATTAAACGGTTCTATAATGAGATTGCCTTCTCTACACATGCATGCATGCATAGTGGGAAAGTCCGACATGGGGTCTGCTTGGAAATATGCAAATTAGTAGCACATCAGGCTAGTGTTGGCAGACAGGACCCTCCACCAGCATAGCCAGAAGATGCGAGAGAGGCAGTAGGGTCGCGGGTCGCTTAAGACGTTCGCAGTTAAACCCTTTTGCCGCGCCTGATTCACGGGCACTGCATTGCAATTAAGGGAGCGGGTCCTGTATGTTTAGAGGCAGCAGCAGCTGGTCACCAAACCGGACATTTCCGACCTACTGGCCAAGGAAGTGCAGCTGGGAAACTGGTTTTCTCACGCATCCCTTTGTCATGGCAGGAACAGGAACGGGGGAGAGGGACAGGGCAGTACACTAACATAAAAGCTGTCCAGGCAAGTATTTAAATTTCGTTTGCCCCTTTACCTAAGGCCAAGGCCCAGCGGACAGTTGGGCCTGCCGAAAGGGGTTGTGTGCGAAGCTGTCCTGCTTTCCACTTCTATAGGTCAGTTGCGGGCACGCACATGCATTTGCATAGCAGCGGCCTTCAAACCAACTGAGAGATCAGGGCCATTACCGTGCTACCCGAGGCCCGCCGAGCCAAGCCGAAATGAAACCAGTCAAACCAGTCGGGTTGGCTCTTATCCTCATCACATATGTGCACACACACACATGTGTTGTCAATTATAATTTGGTATAGTCACCTGCAGCAACAGGGTACGCATGTGTGTGCTTGTGGATGAGTGTGTGTGGAGCGTTTGTCAAGTAAGCATGTTCATTCCACGTTCGACACTCTGTTGAAGCACATGTGGACACACGGATCTAAGGATTATTGCTAACTGGCAATCGTTAAACACAAATGTGGAGGGTGCGACTAACTGTGCGAAGTGAACAGTGAGGATGCAAATAGATGCTTATATACAGTACATAGGTGCTAAGGTGCCAATCGAGAATTTGTATATGTTACAGCAGCAAGAAAGAAAGCCAAGAGAGGCAGAAAGAGGCAAAACATAAGTGTGCCTGATTAGCGCCAACAGCAATGAAAAATACTCGTATCTCAGTGACTAAAGCCCTCTACACGCCCTCAGGCAGGGTATGTGTAAATTATTAAAAAGTTAATAGTATAACTAACCGACACAACTAATCACACTGGAGGCTTTAACACACGGACGGAACTAACCCAAATGCAGTTGAAGGTGGCGTATGAGAAATGTATAGAAGAGAAATGAAAATGTATATGAATTTATAATAAGCAGACGTGCAAATTGATTTTTTCATGAAATAGAAAAATAAAAGCTAAACAGCAAGATTGTGTCTACATGCGTCTACAATTACATAAATTTAGCCTCTCCTAAGGTACAGATTTGAAAAATATTAGGGCAAGGTGGCTTAGCTCGGACCTACCTAAGCTAAACTGATACAAAACTAAGAAAAATGCACTAGAATGTGGGTATAAAGGTCATACAGGTCATTATAGTAACTCGGTAGACTCAGCCCTCAACTACATTTCAAGGAAAAAACTACTTGCCTAGTCTAGAAGGGGCAGAAATATAAGTGTAGATTGTGAACTGTATGTAAATGTAAATTTCAAATGCAAATAATTCTTATTTTCATTAATCAATAATTTTCAAGAAAATGAGACAAACTGAATGAGATGAATGAGAAAAAATCGATTATTCGCAATACCTACTTTCGTTCTTTAACTGCATCGATTTTTAGTCTTCGCAGCGTTGAATTGTCGATTTCTTTAAAATGCTTGGAATAATTAGCGGGGAAAGAAACCCTTTTGAGCTTGACTCTAATCTGGCAGTGTAAGGAGATATAAGAGGTGTAGAATAGGTGGAAGATATTAGATTTCGGTTTGATTTTTCCTTACGTACTTGATTAAATGGAACGTGTATCATTTCCTAGCCATTATACGGATATATTTATTATATCTTATACAATAAGGTAATTAGTTGAAAGGTTATAAATAAAGGCATAGCGGTTCTACATGTGTGTAGGGAGGCTTAATTTCCCCCGGACGTGGACTTTGAACTAATCACAAGACATTTTGGTGTAGTCACTTGCTAAACAATTCGCTGTCCATGCCACTTCAGGGACATTTATTAAAGCCCCTTTTGCTAGTAATTGAAGTGTCCGGAATAATCTCACCCCTCTACCCCACTTCCGCTAATCATTCTTGACAGCTTATAAAACTCCATACGTCTCAGACCTCAATTCAACGCATTTTGAACGTTTGAAAACAAAACAGACGAACGGTGAAGTCGAGCAACAGTGCAACAGTACCCTTGTCGCAGTTTCCGCCTATTGCTTTCTGAACAATTTCCGTGTTTACTGTACGATCGGAATTTATAACAAAATACAAGCAAATTTAATTATTTTCAAAATTCAATTAAAAAAAAAACCGAAGAGTCCGAGACTTCTGTCATTCACCTAAATTCATCATAAATATAGCCCTACCTGTAAAAAAATGAAAATTGAACAATACTAAATTACATACATTAACTTTTCACGTCTGCTCTTGCGGGCGCGAAGTTCCTAACTGGCTTAATAAGTAAATGTCTGTATGTGTGAGCGTAGTTTTCTGTATCCGTTTTATAGTTTAATCTATCTTGTGTTGTGGTGTGTTTATTATGTGTAGCATTTCCAGAGTGTAATGTTTAGCATAGTGTTGTTCTTGTTTTAGTATTGTTGTTGTGTCAAAATTCGGAGAGTGATGTTTGTTTGCTCTGTGGGTCATAAGATCTGTTTTTATACCCTTCGACCATTGAAAATGGTCAAAAAGGGTATACTAACTTTGTGCAAAATGCAAATGTATGTAACAGGCAGAAGGAGGCGTGGCAGACCCCACAAAGTATATATATTCTTGCTCAGGGTCACTAGCCAAGTCGATTGAGCCATGTCTGTCTGTCTGTCCGGATGTCCTGATGTCCGGATGTCCGTCTGACCAGATGAACACACAGATCTCAGCTATTATAAATGCTAGAGACACCAAATTTGGAATGAAGGTTCCTATGTACTCGGCGCAGATCAAGTTTATTTCAAATGTTAGGTGCCACGCCCACCGCCCCCACAAATCAATAATTTAATTTTTTGAACTCAATTTGTAAGCGCTGCATAAAAGATACAACTTTCTGACTTTAACGTATACTAAGCTGAATGAAATATCTACGTAGTCTCCAAATTACAATCCGATCGGACAATAAACACAGAAGTTATTTAAGAAAGTATGAACATAAAACCAAGTGCTTCTGTCAGCTAACAAGGGAGGCGGGCGAGCGCATAGCGCGAGCGCCATCTGTCGAGATTAATTTCAAAGCATGTTCATATGTATATGGGTACATACATAGGAACATACCTACATAGGTCGAAGGGTATCCCACTGTCGCGTGCTGCGCGACTGTTGCTTTTCTTACTGGTTTGCATTGTACTTTGGTGTTTTAAATTAAAATTAATTTTTTTTTTTTTTTTTTTTTTTTTTTTTTTTTTTTTTTTTTTTTTTTCTTTCCCCTTACTTTTTTTTTTTTTTTTTTTGTCCAGGCCCAAAATTTTTAAAATTTTTTTTTTTTTTTTTTTTTTTTTTTTTTTTTATTTTTTTTTAATTTTTTTTTTTTTTTTTATTTATTTATAAATATATAAAAAATAAAAAATATATTTTTTATTTATTTAATTATAATATTTTTTATTTATTTATTTATATAAAATTTTTATTTAAATTTTTTTCTTTTTTTTTTTTTTTTTTTTTTTATAAAAAATTTTTTTTTTTTTCCCCCTGAAAAAAAAAAAAAAATAAAAAAAAAAAATTTTTTTTTTTATTAGTGTGTGGTGAACAATACTTTAGTAGATGCTTTATAAAATTAAAAGCAATGGATGTTGTTTGATGCTTATGATTTATTTGGATAAAAATGTAAAAGGTTTTAAAAAGTTACGGAGTGGCACGTGTTGTGTGCCTGACAGTTAGCGATCGAAAGAGAGGGACTTAACGATGATTAAAATGATATCGATAAATTAAGCAGATTAATATCTATTGCAAGTAATTATTTAAATAAGTGTCAATGGCAAATTGAGAGGGTTGCCAGACCTCCATAGTACTCCCTCCTAGACTTCAAGTTGGGAAACGAACGGGGAGTCTAATCGTGCGGCGTGGTCCGGGTGGCTGTTGAGATAGAGTTGACTCAATTTGATTTGGCGGTTGATCTATGTTTGTTGTAGACGATTCTGCTGCTGCTTCTGATGATGCTGCTGCCGATGATGATGGTGATATTGATTCGTTATGTGACTCAATAAACGCTGGTTTGAGTTGATCGATTGATACTGTGGTATCTCGTCCGTTGATGAGAATATTGTAGAATTTGCTATGCTTTGATTTAACTTCGTAAGGTCCATCGTAAGGCGGCTGTAATGATCCGCGCACTGTATCGTTGCGTAGAAAAACATGTGTTGCGTCGATTAGTTGTTTAAATATGGCTTCGAAGTGTCGTGGTGGGCTGTTTGTGTAGGGTGAATGTCGTTCATCATTTCAGCGAGATGTTTTACAAATTCAGTTTGCGGTAAAACATTCTTTTCTATATGAAGAAATTGTCCTGGAAGTCGTAGTGTTGATCCATAGACAAGCTCTGCTGCTGTTTGTATGTCAGGTTTGAATGCTGATCGTAATCCTAACAATATGATTGGTAGTTTGCTTGGCCAGTCAATTCAGTTTTGACACATTATGGCTGTTTTAAGAGTACGATGCCAGCGCTCAATGATTTCATTAGCTTGTGGGTGATATGCAGTAGTATGTATGTATATGATTGATGCCGAGGAGCCCTTACAATTCGTTGAAAAGTCTTAATTCGAATTGTCTGCCTTGATCTGTGGTGATACGGGAAGGTACTCCAAAGCGGGATATCCAGACGTTGATAAGAGCTGCGGTCTCTGCTTGCATGTGTTCAATTGGAACAGCTTCCGGCCACCGTGAGTAGAGGTCGATAATGGGGGAGACAGTATCTAAATTGACCAGATTGGGGTAAAGGTCCAATCAAGTCCAAATTTATGTGTTCGAAACGATGTGCTGTCAATTGATAGTGTTGAAGTGGTGAATGAACATGGCGGGTTATTTTGCATCGTTGACAAGGAATGCAATGTTTGACGAAACTGGCGATTTCCTTGTACATCGAAGGCCATATAAAACGTTGTTTGATGATCTTCATTGTAGATCTAATGCCTCCATGAGCGATGTTGTGGAGTTTGCAGATGATTTGCTTTCTTAGTGGCTTTGGAATAAATGGTCGAGCTGTAGGAGTAGAAAAATCACATAAGATTGATGTTTCTGAATGTGGTAGGTTTGCAGATTTGAGTTGCAGTGTTGTGTTGTTGTCTTCCAAAAGTTGTTTAAGCTCTGAGCAATCACTTTGTGCTGAAGCTATTTGCTCGTAGTCGATAATGTTGCTTTCGATTGCTGCTTTGCGAGACAATGTGTCTGCTATCGTGTTCTCGACTCCATCGACGTGTAAGATGGTTGTTGTGAACTGACCAATGAAGTCCAATTGGCGGAGTTGTCTGGGTGATGCCTTGTCCGGCCTTTGAGTGAAGACGTATATGAGCGGTTTGTGATCAGTGCCGACATGAAATAATTTGCCTTCTAACATAAAGTGAAAATGCTTGATGCTGACATAGATGGCAAGAAGTTCGCGATCATACGTGCTGTATTTGCGCTGAGCGTCTGTTAGCTTTACACTGATCCCATCCCATTGGCTGGTATTCATTATTCACGATTTGGTGAAGAACTGCTCCGACTGCTGTATCACTAGTATCTGTGCTTAGCGAAAGTGTTCCATCTGGAGATGGGTGAAATAGGAGGGTTGCTGTTGCGAGAGAATGCTTGCACTGTTGGAAATGTTGTATGTTTTCGTCTGTTCAGTTGATTGGAGAAGAATCGTTCTTCTTATTGTCTAGAATTAACTGCAACAACGGGGCTTGATGTTCCAGTGCTTTGGGCTGGAATCGTCTGTAGAAGTTGATCATTGCCAGAAAGCGTCGAAGTTCCTTTACAACTTTGGGTAATGGAAAATCATCAATTGCTTTGACTTTGTCTGGCAAAGGTTTGATGCCATGAGAGTCGACATGATGTCCTAAAAATTTGATGGAATTTTGTCCGAAGGCACTTTTACTTGCGTTTATTGTGAGCTGGTAACGTTAAAGTCGTTCAAAAACTTGGCGAAGATGAATTTCATGTTTTAATTGTGAATGAAGATTAAAGGCTGCAAATAACATTACGTGCTAGCAATGTTTGAACGTCAATCAAATTCTGGTGTTTAATATCAACAAACAGGTTGTAGTACTGTAAGAAATCGAATCCGATGATTGGTGTGCGGGCATCTGCGATGATAAAGTTCCATGAAAATGAACGACGTAACCCTAAGTCCAAGGTTAAACGTGTTGTACCATAGGATTTTATTATACTGCCATTTGCTGCGAAAAGAGGATTTTCGTTGGATAATGCGATGCGTTTGTTTATAGTTGAAACTGGTATAACGGATACGTCTGCACCTGTGTCAATAAGAAAATTTTTTTCCTGTTTTTGAATCCAGCAAAAAAAGTCGGTTGTATGTGGAAATGCTGTTTATTGTTATCCGATGTTTTGATGTATGTGGTAAGTCTATATCCGACTGACTATCGAAGTTGTCTTTATGATCTTCGACAGCTGGACTTAGTTTTTTGAATTGGTGTTGAATGAGCAGGGCTCCTGACAGTCTTGTGCTTTGTCGCCATACTTGGTGTGATTTTTGTTGTTGTTGTGTTTGTTGGACTGTGGAGTGTTGCTGCGACTGTTGCTTTGGAATCGACTATTGCTGCGAGAGCGTCGAATATTGTTGTTGGTTAGAATTTATCCGAGCTTGCTGAATTTGTGATTTGCTGAAATAATTTTTCTTGAGCATCCAAACGTTTTTCTATGTTGCTGAAACGATCGTCTGTAGAATTTGGATTGTTGCGTGATATAACCGAAATGTTGTCACTCGATGTAAAAGAAGTGTTGTATCCGGGGCACTTTCGAGCATGACGGCACGAGCTTGAGGTGGAATGCGGTTGATCCAGTAGCGACGGACACTTGATTTGTCGTGGCATTTGTCCGTTGTAGCTGACTGAGTAAATGACTTGGGCGTCCATCACCGAGTTGTATTCCAGATGCGAGCTTTTCATGGCGAATTATTGCCGATTCTGCGAATTTGCCTAGTATAACCTGCTTAAGTGTGGTGTATGGATTTGTTTCCGGTTCGTTTTGGACAAGATCGCGGACGTGCTCCAAATATTTAGGATCTGCGTACGCTATGACTGCTGCGTACTTCTCATGCTCTTTCCGAGAACCGAGGCCTTGCAATAAAAACCAGTTTTCCAATTTGGTGAAAAACATTTCTATGTTTGTGATTGTGTGAATTTGTGGAAACGGCATCTGTCTAGTAATTGTGTTTAGATTTGATCCACTTGGTTCTGAATTATTTTTGTGCGTCAGCAAAACAACCGTTCTACATCTTATAAGAATGTTGTGTGTGCTTAGTGTGATGAAACACGTGTAAATTCTGATTGCGTCAGAAAATTATGATGAAATTATGTTGATGTGCGAATTTGATAGGCAAGAGTCACCAATTGTATTGAATTGGAGTTTGTGCGTATTTGAGAGTCGGGGGGTCACCAATTGTAGTGAACAATAGTTTTGGTAGATGCTTTATAAAATTAAATGCAATGGATGTTGTTTGATGCTTATGATTTATTTGGATAAAAATATAAAAGGTTTTAAAAAGTTACGGATTGGCACGTGTTGTGCTTGACAGTTAGCGATCGAAAGAGAGGGACTTATGTTAACGATGATTAAAAGGATATCGATAAAGTAAGCAGATTAATATCTATTGCAAGTAAATATTTAAATAAGTGTAAATGGCAAATTGAGAGGGTTGCCAGATCTCCATATGTGTATCACAAATGTAATGAATCTTATATCTAGGGCCTGGTAGATGCCTCAATCTGCCTGTTACGCACATTTCATTTTAAACCCAAGCCGAACCATGCACTTGAAGGTAGTGTACAAAAAGATTATCGAATCGTTGTAAGTCAGCAAAAAAGTAAAATGGCGATATTAAGCTAAAGCTATGGGAATCTCAAAAAAATTTAATTTTCCTCAATTGTTTATTGATTTTAATGCACAATAATTTATTACGCATAGCGGCAGACAGATTGGGCCCTTAATCCGAGAAAAAACCAGTAAGAAAAGCAACAGTCGCGCAAAACGCGACAGTGGGATACCTTTCGACCTACGTTTCCGTGTAGTTTAATTTGTTAAATTCATACACATGCATATGCACATGCTTTGAAATTAATCCCGACAGATGGCGCTCGCGCTTTGCGCTCACCCGCCTCCCTTGTTAGCTGACAGAAGCACTTGGTTTTATGCTGATACTTTCTTAAATAACTTCTGTGATTATTGTCCGATCGGATAGTAATTTGGAGACTACGTAGATAATTCATTCAGCTTAGTATATGTTGAAGTCAGAAAGTTGTATCTTTTATACAGCGCTTACAAATTGATTTCAAAAATTAAATTATTGATTTGTCGGGGCGGTGGGCGTGGCACCTAACATTTGAAATAAACTTGATCTGCTTATAGTACACAGGAGTCTTCCTGCCAAATTTGGTAACTCTAGCTTTTATAATAGTTGAGATCTGTGCGTTCACACAGACAGACGGACAGACGGACAGACAGACAGACAGACAGACATGGCTCAATCGACTCGGCTTGTGATCCTGAGCAAGAATATAATTACTTTATGGGGTCTCCCACGCCTCCTTCTGCCTGTTACATACATTTGCACAAAGTTAGTATACCCTTTTTTGACCATTTTCAATGGTCGAAGGGTATAAAAATTTAAATGCGTAGAGATTTTTATCATTTGAATTTGATATTTATATTTTTGAGAAGTCCCGCTAGCCATAGGGTAGAAGGGTATAATAACTTTGTGCTAACCGAAATGTTTGTAACAGACTATATACGAGTATATTTTGAATCAGCAATAACAGACGAGTCCATATAGCCATGTCCGTCCGTATGAAGACCTATATTTCAGACACTGTCATAGCTGGAGCTACCAAACTTGGTAGGCATTTGGTGGCCCGCATTTTGGCCACACCCACTTCCGCCACCGTGAATCGATAAAACCCGAATTTTAGGCGTAATTTTAATGGTAGACAACACAATAAATACCAACTCGCAAATGAAATTTGGTTCCGATCGGATATATAATGTACTGATTTCAAAGCCGCTTCCTGAAAGTATGCAAATCAAAATTCGCAACAAAGTTTTAAGAAATCGTTTTTGATCAGCTGGGTAGCTGGTAGAGCACAGACGGGAGCGCTGGAGCTTTCCTACTAGCTTAAAAAAAATTTTTTGAATTCAAAGTCTTCTAGTGACTTTTATAATTAAAGCCACCAGAAAAGGTCTTTTGAAGACTTTTTAAATTATAGTCTCTTAACTTTTAAAATAAAAATCGGAAAAAAAATATACAAATGACCGTAAAGAATGATGAAAATTAATGAAAATTGTTAATATTGTTTTACGGGGGGCGGTGGGCGTGCCATCCAAACTTCATGTGGACAGTTCACAAAAACCTTCATGACAAATTTAGAGTCTTTAGCTCTTTTTAAAAGCTGAGGTTTTGACGTTCAAACAGAAGGACAGACAGACAGAAATGGCTCAATCGACTCGGCTAGTGATCCCGAGCAAGAATATACAATGTATCAACTAATTCGTTGCAAAAGGAAAAATGCAATGAATATTAACGTTTGGAATAGTTTTTTATTAACTTAATTAGGATTTTCTTAATTTTTTTGTAATATATTATTAGTTAAAGAATTTTGAACAAAAAATATTTAATTCATATTTTAACATAGCGAAATCAGACAAAAACAAAGATGCGCAAAAACGAGCTGTCAACTAATTCTTTGCAAAATGCAAACATTTCTTAAACTTACAAAAAAGTTACTGAAAGTTGCCAAACTTGACTGTTGGTATGATATTTTAGGACTAAAGGGCTGTATTTCTCTTGGTCCAAGCTTTACTGGTTCCATCATGATAGTACAGCATTATCTTTGTCTTGTCGCAGTACTCCGCAGCTTGATCAAAGTTGGCAACAGCAAAGCTTTAATATTGATCTTTGAAATTAATGTTTTTTTTCTGTCTACATGGGATGAGTATTGGTTAGCTTTGAGAACTTTTCTAACAGTCTCATGGCTGACGTCTTTATGGCAATCATTTGTAATGATCAGAGCCATCTCCCGTAGGGTTATTATTAGAGTATCGCCGACTGTTCTTAATATTTTTAATTGCTCACGCTTTGTGAGTCCATTCACTTATTATACCGCAGCCGATTTTCTTTTTCTGCCCGGCTTAATAAATGATATTGTAAATAGTTCAAAGGTTAATATCAAACATTTCCGATAACTCTTTTGTTGTTATTCCCTTATAATAAGTAAAAGAAACTAAGTGTATTAAACTGTTAACAACTCGTTTTCCATGCATCTTTAAATGCGTTAAAATATCTTGGAATGTGAACTTCAGTTATGCAAAATAGCAAAACAAGGATAAGGACAAACCATAATAAATGAGAACGTACAAATATTGTTAAGAATTTGCAGTCCCACTTTTTTTTTTTTAATTTCATTATGTTTAAATATGAACTTTATATTTTTGTTGATGCAAATTACTAATAATATAGAAAAAAAAAGAAATTTCGAAAATCCTAATTTCGTTGGTAAAAGTTAGTTGACACACTTTACTTTATGGGGTCTACCACGCCTCCTTCTGCCTGTTACATACATTTACACAAAGTAATTATACCCTTGTTTGACCATTTTCAATGGTTGAAGGGTATAACGAGAGCAACAACGAGAGCAGCACGCGGCTGTGGAATATCCTTGGACCTATGTTGCGGTATAAACATATAGACAATCGACTGATTACGATTAAAATTAAAATTAAAACTTTAACATTGTAAAGTTAAAATTTTATATTTTTCTATTTAAAATACATTTAAATTTAAACTGGGGTAAACAAGAATTAGCTGAACCAACATTTGTTGCCAGGGTTCGAGAAAATCCAGAAAAACCCAATAAGATCAGGAAAGTTAGATATAAGTGGAGTTAATAATTGTTAAATATTAAGACATGCTCCAAATCGGCCGAGGGGCAAAGTCGCAAACGTGTAACCCGAGGAATGAAAAGTCGAGAAAAATACAGATAATATAACATAAGTAAAGCTAAAGTTAGTATCTTTGCTAAATAAGTGAGATATAATGCAAAGTTTTAAAGAAACTACAGTGTAAGTATTAGAAACGATATAGTAAAGTTTGTTGTAGTCCGAACACAATACAGAGCAAGGCTCGTGCTGGGCATAGTGCGATCTACAAAACGGAAGCGAAATTAATGGCGAAAAATTTCGACTAATTCTATAAGAGACAGAGATGTGTAACCGAATAAAATCACCTTGTATAAGGTTATGAAAAAAGACTACACAAAGCTTGGTTCTACGGTAAGATAAAAAAGTTAAATTAAGTCAACCAATATAGGGAGAGGGTCTTACATTTCCATCCCAGTTAAGGCCACGCAAAGCAAAGATTAGAAAGTTCTTTTGTAAAGATTCAATGCGGTGTTTATGAACACAGTATTGATTACAGCAAATGCATGATCCGTACTCAAGGATTGGACGAACAAGTGAGGTATTGAGGGTTTTTGTTAAATAAGGATCTTCAAACCCCTTAGACGATCTTCTTATAAAGCCGAGCACACCCATAGCTTTATTGTTCACAAAACTGAAGAAATTAAGAAGAATTAAGCTATGCTTGGCGGCTCAGATCAGTTGCAAGTGTGAGGGAAGAGAAACTGCGCTATGTAGACTTGGGACTAGATTTAAGGTTAAAATCTTGCAATGCCCTGCAAACTGTATTATTTCCCTATAGAATAAAACATCATCATTCAGTCCTTCGTTTGTTCGATGTACATTTGCCAACGGCGGTCAATGATAGTTTCAGGCATTCCCTGCATATTGTCGGTGGCTCGACAGAAAAAATATACTCGTATGTATCTATCAAGAACAATTAAAGTTCAACAGTAACCATTTTATAATTAAATTGAAACTTTGTCGATGTTGCATTAATTTTTAAATATTTTATGGAAGAATTTACATGCTTGTATGCTTAGTTGACTTAAGATTAATAATATAATCAAATATAAGTCGTAAGTTTAAGAATTATTATTATTTTACATACACTTGCTTAATTGCATTTAATACAGAATACAGCGAATACGAAAATTAATTAATTATCTGCAGTATATCTCTCAATTAAATAAACATACATAGCCCACGATCCACATATTTCATTATTTATTATATATTCCTCTTGTTTTTCTCTTCCTTTCGTCTCGTCTCTCTCGTGTTAAGTTCGTTTAATTTTTGTTTGTTATCATAATATTTAGTACTGATACAGTTACTAGAATAACGTTTGATTCATTGATTTGCATTCAATACTCTCGTATGGCTTCTCTTTTGCTAAAATATCTACGATAATAAGCTAATTACACTTATGTAGAGAATGCCAAAAGTATTATGCGTATATAGTTACATCGAGAGTGGGATTGCCGGATGATCTGTGCTGTGCATCGATGCCCAAATGTTGTTTATTTATTCACAAAGAATGTGGGATTCGGTGACAGGTTCGGTGGCATGGCGAGCATGTTGTTACTGGTCTGTTGTTGCAGCTGATGTTGCTGGCTTCTGGTATTTGTGGCATAAAGCTGCTGTTGAAAGCTATGGTATTGTTGAGCATACTTCAGATCGTTCGATGAGGGCCCAACAAAGTTAACACCGACGCCTGGAGGGCCACTACTCCCACCAGCAGGCAGGAGATTACTGTTACCACCAGGACCCCCCATGACTGGATGACCTTGCCCTTGTACCGCACCTTGCACTGGGCCTTGCATTGCTACTTGAGTTTGGCACATATTGGAAGCCATCGATTTGTGATGATGTGCTGGCTTTGGTCCCTGTCCTTGTTGGGATGCAGCAAACATGCCGGCTGCATTATTACAAGGTCCTGCAACGTTGTTAAACATCACTTGCGGATCATTGCATTCCAAGCCATCAGGCGTCACATTCACATTGAACTGTCCATGCTGGCGATTAGCACCAGTTGGTGCCTGCATTCGCGTACCTAATCCGCCATGCTGTCGCATGCCTTGTTGTGGTCGCATGCCACGTATCATTGGGCCTATCTCATGGCCAGTTAGTGCACCCATTGCATTATCCTCATCAAGTCCGGGTATTTGATTACAGTTTTGAAAGAAGTTCATACCCATTCCCACTCCCACTCCGTTGGCATTGATATTTGGATTATTTACCATCTTGCCTTGCATCTGCTGTTCATTCGGCGAGTTCAAATTCATGGGTCCAGGTCCCAGCATTATGGAACCATCGTTTGTTAGCGCATGTCCAAGTGGAGGACCTCCACCAGCCAACTGTGGATTGGCGAAGCGCTGTAGAAACTCTATGCTTGGTGGCATACGTATATTGTTTCCGTTGTTATTGCTACTGTTGTTGTTGTTATTGTTGTTGTTTTGAGACCGCACTGGCATATATTGTATGGTGTTGGGTGTGCTGGCTTTCACCTGTATATTGGGGCTAAAGTTTTGTCCGAAATTAATGGGCATGCGGCCCATCATGCGTGCTCCCGGCGGCAATATGCTATGAAATCCCGGACCAGGCACAGTACTAGCAGCATCACGCACTACTCCATTGGGGCCTGAGCCTAGACCACATATCTTAGGACTCAACATGCGCTGACCCATTGGATTCATTAGATTCGGGGTAATTGGATGACAATTGCCCGGCGCATTGCCCAAATTGCCATGATTCATTTGATCCACCATGCCGGTTGTATCCAAGCCTGGCACAATGCCCGTCGCATGCGCGTCCATATTCATATCAACCGATACTTGGCCCATCATATTCATCCCGCCGGCGGGACTGCCCACACTCGATACACAGCTAGTCAGCTGCTGTGACATCTGTGCCAGCGACGATATGGGATCAAAGTTTTGCGTCATTTTATTTTGCGCCGCGCGATTATTGCTGTTTGGATTAAGCGGCATATTATCAGAGCGGCGAACAAATTGAACCGGGCCTGGTCCTCCACCAGGTCCTCCTCCACCAGCTCCACAATTCTGACGCTAAATGAAATAAAAAAGAATCGTCAGCAAGTAGAGAAAGTATAAATAATGTATGATAATTTACATTCAGTTCGCCGGCTCCTTTGTACGCATTCATGGCAGTGTTTGGATTATTTTGCAAGTGTGCGTGCGCATTGAAATTGTGGTTAAGACCAGGACTAGAAACTGGAAACCGAGAGTCCATGTTATTTGGCTCGTTCAAATGATTTCCAGCGCTTGGCGGCGAACGAAGACGCTGCGGACTTGGTCGCGTTGACTTTAATTCAGCTGGAAATGATGGGAATTTCATGATAAATCAATAATAAATGATTGTTCATTCTGAGTTTATATAAAAGTAAATTGTTAACTCGTTCTAAATGAATGCCTTCGTAATCTTTTGGTACATAGAGTAAGCAATAGGGACAGCTTTGGTATGGCTGACCGGGGCCTTGAAGGTTCATAGTAAAGTTTCTGATTGTTGTCAACTTGGTGGACGATTTCTGGTTCATACAAGTGCAAGTTGATACACAACCTTCTCGTGGCGTCAACTGGTTAACCATGCTAGCAGCCGCTAAATAGTGAAGCTAATGTGTACAGCGAGTCACCCGGACGATAGCAGAATTTGGGAAAGGAAAACCAAATTAACTGCCTCGGCAAAGAAAACCCCACAATGCAGACGAACCAAAAAGAATTACGATTTTAGAATATGCAACTGGAATGTCCGCACCCTTAATAGCTAATAGGAAGATGCCTTTATGCAGTTGGCGGAAGCCCTCAAGTCAGTCAAGGCTGATATCATCGCCATACAGCAAAAGCAGATGAACAGCAAAAGGTTGCTCCAAACAAACAAGCTGTGATTTGCTGCTTTATACTATTGCCTTAACTTTAGATAGACTTGCTTATACTTAACTATGTAAACCAGAACTACACTTAGGCCCCAATAAAATCTAAAATAAAAATAATAATAATAATAATAATAACTAAAATTTGGAGGCGTAAGATAAGGTAGGTCAGACGAACAGTCATGGCTCAATCGACTTGGCTAGTGAGCCACGCCTCATTCCGCCTGTGACACACATTTTCTCAAAGTTAGTATAACCTTTTTTAGACCATTTCCTATGGTATAAAAAGTTTTTATACTATTGAACATTTGCCAAAAGAAGAAAGAAACTTATATATACATTTATATGAATACTACAGTGTGATTTTTTTAGCTATTTTTTTGGTTTCAAGCAGCTGACACACGTTTCGTGTTTTGTTAAACATCTTCACTTTGGTCCATAATTTAACCATGAATCATCTTACAAACGAACAACGCTCTGCAAATTATTGCATTTTATTATCAAAATGCGTGCTCTGTTAAGAAAGTTCCCGGGGCGCATTTTCTTTCATTTTAAGGTCAGTATAATCGACCCACTGAAGCGGTAATCGGACGTTTTTGACTAAATTTCGCACCAAATTTACATTGTTGGACAACACTCTTACGTAGAGTGCGAACTGAAGACAATATCGCAGCTTTATGAGACAGTGTTAATGATGACCATCAAGTGGAGCGTACTTCTTCAAAGATGATGCGAATTATTTCTGTATCTGTGGATGGTAAGCGCTACCGTTAGATGATATCAAACTTTAGCTTTGCCAAAATGCAAGAGCATGACATGTGGTTTCAACAAGACGGTGCCACATGCCACACAGCACGCACGTAACAATGGACTAATTGAGTGGCGAGACAGAGTTGAACATTTTATTTCACGCTCGGGACTAGATCGTGCGATTTAACGCCTTTACAATATTTTGTTGTGGGGCTATTTTAAATGTTATGTCTTTACAGACAAGCCTGCTTCAATTCACGCATTGCACGACAACAGCAAAAGTATTTATGAGTGAGATACCGCCTAAAATGTTGGAAAGAGTATGCCAAAATTGAAAATGGAAAGCGGATGAAGCATTTGAGGCGCACTGACACACAACATTTGCATGAAATTATCTTCTAACATTCAATTATATGCACTATCGATTCAAATAAACATTTCATGCATTTCTCTCAATTTTGTGTTTTTTTTTACCTTTACAAGTCGAAAATGAAGCGCAACAACGCTACTAATAGCAAATCTGAGGGACAATACTCAAATAGATTCGCTCTCCTATAAAACACCTCAGCGAATCAAATCGACGAGCCAAAAATGGAGACGAAGAGTCCAAAACCGCCGCCAATCTATGTCCGCGAGCAAATAACAACTGCACTGGTCAGCAAAATAGTCGCGCTCATTGGCGAGAACAATTTCTATGTCGTACCCCTAACAAAAGGAAAAATCAGCGAAACCAGGATCCAAACACAAACCAAAGCTGGCCACCGGGCTGTAACAAAATATCTGGACGATGCTGGGAAAACCTATTGCACATACCAACTTAAGAGAGCTAAGGGACTCCAAGTTGTAATAAAAGGATTTGAACCCACTGTGACGCCTGATGAAATTACTGCAGCATTAAAATCAGTGACTAACATCCTGAACAGGAACAAACAACCTCAGCCACTCTTCAAAGTAGAGCTGGAGCCTGAAGCTAAAATGGTCAAGCGAAACGAAGTGCACCCGATATACAAGCTACAACTCCTGCTCCACCGTCAAATCACTGTGGAAGAGCCGCACAAAAGAAATCAACCAGTGCAGTGCATAAACTGCCAAGAATATGGCCACACCAAGGCCTACTGCACTCTGAGGTCAATCTGCGTTGTCTGCAGTGAGCCACACAGTACTGCGAATTGTACAAAAAATAAGTAAGACACTTCGGTTAAGATGTGCAGCAACTGCGGTGAGAACCACACAGCAAACTGTCGCGGCTGTGTAGTCACAAGGTCCCACTCTAACACGCAATCATCAACCAAATCAACCACCTCCCAAACACAACACCAGCCTACTTCACGTACTGACTCAAACACCACATATGCAAGGGCCCTAAAGTCAGGCACCAAAACTTCTACTTCAGCATTAGAAGCCACGAGCAAGCTCCGCCCACCAATCGCCTCACCAAAGGACCAACTCCCACCCAAGTACCCGCCAAGTAGCTTGGAAGCGATAATGTCTACACTCAAACAAAGCCTGGAGAAGTTCATGTCATTCATGAAAACCACTTTGCAAGAGCTTATGAAGAACCAGAACACGCTGATACAGCTGCTCGTATCCAGCAAATCAATATAATGGCTTCCCTAAAAATAGCTACGTGGAACGCCAATGGCGTCTCACAGCACAGGCTGGAACTACAGTTCCTTAACAACAAAAATATTGATGTTATGTTGCTTTCTGAAACGCACTTAACAAATAAACACAACTTCCAAATTCCTGGATTCAAATTCTACTCCACTAACCACCCAGATGGCAAAGCCCATGGGGGTACTGGAATACTAATAAGATCTCGGCTCAAGCACTATCCTCAGAACACGTTTGAAAATAACTACTTGCAATCCACGTCGATCAGCATACAGGCCAGAAATGGCCCTATCACACTTGCAGCAGTATACTGCCCACCGCGGTTCACACTTACAGAAGACAACTTCATGGAGTATTTTAAAACCCTAGGAGAGCGCTTTGTCGCTGCAGGCGACTACAATGCAAAACACACACTGGGGATCTCGCCTGGTCACGCCAAAAGGGAAGCAGCTTTACAATGCAATCACCAAACCAAACCGAAAGCTAAACTGCGTTACACCGGGTAGACCTACATACTGGCCTGCAGACCCAAAGAAGCTTCCTGACCTCATTGACTTCGCTATAACTAAAGGTATTTCTCAGCAGCTCATAACAGCAGAGTCACTTCCAGACTTGTCCTCAGATCACTTTCAAGTCATCTTTAGCTTTCTACAGCAGCCCCGGTTAATTGAGAAGCCTTATAGGCTTACAAATAACCAAACTAACTGGGCCAAATATTCAAGATATGTCTGTTCTCATATCGACGCCTCAGGACTGCCAAACACCGAAACAGACATTGACAACCTGAACGGCTTGCTTGTATCGACCCTAGTTGCAGCAGCAACAGTCTCAACTCCACCAGACCCCCTGCTCCTATTTGATACAACATAACAAACAGAGATATCGAGAACCTGGTGCTTGAAAAACGACGCTTGCGCAGAGAGTGGCAAAAGCACCGATCGCCGACCTTGAATCAAAAACTAAAAGCAGCGACGCGTTTGCTCACCAGAACACTCAAGCTAGAGGAAGAAAAGGCACATTACGAATACATCGAGCAGCTCTCACCAACCAGCACAAGCGGTGGAAAGCCCACCGACACCACCAGGCACCAACAGAGGCTGTCACACCACTTTGCTGACCACCTGCAAAAAGTGTTTCAGCCTAATCCGCCTACAAACACTTTCATCCTCCACTTGTCACGTAGAAATTGCGCACCGCTGGAGCCAATGGTTTTCCGGCCAGATGAAATAGCGAAGACGGTTAAGGAATTAAACCCTGGAAAATCGCCTGGACACGACATGATAACTTCCAAAATGATCAGTCGTCTGCCTCGATGTGCGCTGAACCTGATTTGCAAGCTCTTCAACGCAATTGCTAAGCTTGGCTATATTCCTACACAATGGAAAAAGTCAGTGGTAATAATAGTTCCCAAGCCAGGAAAAAATAAAACGTCACCAGCTTTCTACAGGCCAATAAGTTTGCTAACCACCCTTTTCAAACTTTTTGAAAAGGTGCTTCTGCTACGTCTTATACCTTACATAAATCTCCATGACATCATTCCTACGCATCAATTCGGATACCAAAAGGAGCATGGAACCATTGAGCAGGTGAACCGAATCACAACGGAAATACGCACTGCCTTTGAAAACCGTGAATACTGCTCTGCATTATTCTTGGGTGTAGCTCCAGCTTTTGATAGAGTCGGGCTTGACGGACTTATGTTCAAAATCCAGAAATTGCTGCCTCAAAACACCCACAAGCTATTGGAGACGTACCTCTACAAGCGTACCTTCACAGTTAGATGCAACAACAGTATGTCTTACGACCATAACATCAACGCTGGCGTCCCCCAAGGTAGCGTCCTGGGCCCTGTCCTCTATCTCTTGTTCACATCGGACAAACCTACTAACTCCCAGCTAACTACGCACACGTTCGCCGACGATACTGCAATCCTCAGCCGATCCAGATCTCCAATGGAAGCAACTACTACTCGTGGAAACATGGTTTGCAGACTGGCGCATCTGTATCAACAAGGACAAGAGCAAACATGTAACATTCACGCTCAATCGACAAACATGCCCTACTATATTTCTACACAACACACCAGTTCCACAAGTTAGCGAGGTAACGTACCTGGCAATTCACCTAGACAGGCGGCTCATATGGCGTATGCATATTGAAGCAAAAACTACAAATATAAAACTCAAGGCAGCTAGTCCCCACTGGCTAATCAACGCCCACTCCCCTTAAACTAGAGCACAAGGTACTCATCTACAACT
Source organism: Zaprionus nigranus (assembly GCA_018903425.1). NCBI lineage: Eukaryota > Metazoa > Arthropoda > Insecta > Diptera > Drosophilidae > Zaprionus > Zaprionus nigranus. The sequence continues at coordinate 29,784 of JAEIGD010000196.1, read as the reverse complement.
CGGTGATCAAGCCCATCTGGACATACGGCTCCGAGCTATAGGGAAGCGCGTCAAAAAGCAGCATTAACGTAGTACAACGAGCACAATCAAAAATTCTGCGAACTATAACTGGAGCCCCATGGTACCTTCGTAACGAAAACATACATAGAGACCTGCAAATCAACCTAGTCGTAGATGAAATACTTGACAAAAGGTCCAAATACCTGAACAAGCTCCCCTAACCCCCTTGCAGCGATTTGATCAATCTACCCAGCTGTAACTTCTCTGGGCCGCTGAACAACAATTCAAATTAATTAAAAAATTGTATTCTAAATTAGATTAAGATTTGTAAACTTTTTGTTAGTCTCATAAACTGAGAAGATTCAATAAATAAGAAGAAATGTCAAAAAAAAACCAGTAAGAAAAGCAACAGTCGCGCAGCACGCGACAGTGGGATACCCTTCGACCTATGTATGTGTGTATGTTCCTATGTACTATGTATATGTACCAATATACATATGCACATGCTTTGAAATTAATCCCGACAGATGGCGCTCGCGCTTCGCGCTCGCCCGCCTCCCTTGTTAGCTGACAGAAGCACTTGGTTTTATGCTCATACTTTCTTAAATAACTTCTGTGATTATTGTCCGATCGGATTCTAATTTGGAGACTACGTAGATATTTCATTCAGCTTAGTATATGTTAAAGTCAGAAAGTTGTATCTTTTATACAGCGCTTACAAATTGAGTTCAAAAATTTAATTATTGATTTGTGGGGGCGGTGGGCGTGGCACCTAACATTTGTAATAAACTTGATCTGCGCCGAGTACATAGGAACCTTCATTCCAAATTTGGTGTCTCTAGCATTTATAATAGCTGAGATCTGTGTGTTCATCTGGTCAGACGGACATCCGGACATCCAGACAGACAGACATGACTCAATCGACTCGGCTAGTGATCCTGAGCAAGAATATATATACTTTATGGGGTCTGCCACGCCTCCTTCTGCCTGTTACATACATCATACATTTGCACAAAGTTAGTATACCCTTTTTGACCATTTTCAATGGTCGAAGGGTATAAAAAAACCTTTACAATGTTTACAATAGAAATTACATATACTTGGTTACATATTACATATGTATGTAATCTAGAAGTTCTATAGTAAATACATATATATATGTCATTTGTATTTATTGAACCTCAGGAATATATATGTAATTTGTATGGTCTCCTATATACGGAAAGTTGCTATCCCTGCAGGGTATAACCCTGTACCTTAGATACAAGCTTCGGACTGGCCCGAAAGAATGTCATCAGACAGAAAAACAGGCAGTCAGGTTGTATAGACAAACTGACAGATAGGCTGAGAGACAGACAGGCAGAGACAGAAATCCAGGCAGGCAGAAAGACAGACAAACAGACAGACATGCAGAAAGACAGATAAGCAGAGAGAAAAACAGACAGACAGACAGAGACACATATAACCAAACAGGCAGACAGGTTGTATAGGCAAAGAGACAGACAGGCAGATTCAGATTGTCCTTATACCTTTTTGTTCATGGACATCAAGAAATTATAATAATAAAAAAGAATAATGAATAAAAGGTTTACCTGCAATTGGTGTTAAATTGAACGATTCTAGGTCCTTGGGTGAGAGATGAGATAACGGCGTGCCTGGATTGCTGTTCAGCTGATGATTCATAACATTCGTCGAGCTGCCTCGATGGCGACTTGAAGGCGATCCGTTGTCGATCTGAAAGCAGTTTTTCGAAGTCGATCCTGCTGCATTCATTGCCGCAGAAGTTGTCGAGGTGTTGCCCGATGTGCTTGATGTCACTGACAATCCTTCCATGCTTGGTGAATTTGAGGGCAATCCAAGCGCTCCACCAGCAGTACGAGGAGAAGGCAGGGAAAGATTGTTTGGACTCGATGGATTTGGCGATTGCGTAGCTATTGGTACCGAGGCAGATCGTTGCGTTGGATGATAGGGAGGCGGTGGGCCCTGTACGTTATTACGCATTGCTGGATTCGAGGAGTTAACCAGAGGAACTCCGCTGACACCACTAACTGGCGGTTGATGAATTATTGTACCTGCATTCGGACCAACTGTACCTTGGCCAGGCATATGACCTGATCGATTTACTCCTCCTCCACCTCCGCCTCCTGCTCCTTTTCCACTTTTCAATCGCTCTTCGAACAACTGTTGCTGTATTTTATTCCATTCGGCTTGACTCATTCCAGCTTGGGACAAGGGCATGCCATCCTGGTTAGTCACAGCTCCTCCTCCTTTGTCAGCACCAACTGTCATCATGCCTCCGATTTCGGGAGAATTAGCAGTCAAACTTGATGTATTTGACGCGCCAGAGCATTGCAAGCCTGGAGGAATTGGACCAGGACTACACACAGATCGAGCTGCTGTTGCAGCACCAGGCCCATGTCCTTGTACAGCCCCTGCTGCCGCACTAGGTCCCTGTCCAGCTCCAGGCCCTTGCCCCTGTCCAGGTCCAGCTGCAGGTCCTTGTCCTTGTCCAGGCCCATTTCCAGCTGCGTTTGCCGTTGCAATTGCAGGTGCAGGTGCAGTGCCAGCTGCAGACCCAGTGCCAGGTCTAGACGCAGACGCTGTGCCAGCACCAGGACTAGCCCCATTGCCAGATGCTGCGCCAAGACTAGCTATATGTCCCTGTCCTTGTCCCTGTCCAGCTGCAGCACCAGCTCCAACTACAGCTACAGTTCCAGTTGCAACTCCAACTCCAGTTGCAGATGCAGTAGTAGTTACGGCACTGCCAGCCGTTGCAGCCTTTGGTCCGCTATTGCAAGAGATAATGGCTCCCATATCGCCACAAACATCGCCAGAAATCGGCATTAGTGCATCATCTGTCAAATGTTCTGATTTTTGTGCCTGCAGCTGCATCTGTCGCTGCAACTGGCTGGCATTCGATGCCCCCCTGACATGTTCAACATCATGTTGCTCATGGCACCACCACCAGCTGCATCTGAATTGCTGATCTTGTCGTTCTCAGGAAACAGAAACTGATTCATCTTTTTTGATTTTCGCCAATTGTTCCTCGCGATGCTGTCGTTGCTGTGGCGTTAGGTTCTCATCTGGCACCTTAACCCCTTGCAGGGATATTATGTTGTTATCCGTAGCATCTGGATTACACTTTCCCAATCCGCCAATTACACTGTCAACGCTTTCCATAAGCTTCAGCGCTTGCGCATCTGGCACACCCTCAATATGATGATTTCTCGCATTCGACGACTGACTGCCCGTCTCCCAGCACATTAGATCGCCGCCCTCATTTCCTATTGAGCCGCCGCCAGCTGGAGATGTGTCAGCGAAATTGTTACGCTTATTATTACCATTGTCAGACTGATGATTGAAGTGCGCCTTGGCCCCACTTGCACTCAGTTTTTGCTGCAGCTGCGGTTGAAGTAACTTCTGATTAGCATTGTTTGCCATGCCATGCCATGCCTGCTGGCCACCTGCATTGGGAATTGGCATACCAAGTCCCATGGAGTTTTGTCGCTGCAGCTTGTTGATTTTCATGGGGTTCTTCATAAAGAAATCTTCAAGGAAACTTTTTGTCGCCGGCTGTGTGCAGTGATAGGCAATGATTGTCTGGAACTGTCCACTTAAAACCGACTCGGCCCCCCTTGTTAGCCAGTTGTGTGGAGAAGACAAATATGTGATTCTGTTGTTGCATGTAATCCAAACAGCTGCCAAGGGTGTTGCTATTAATGAAACTACCAGTTCCGCTGCTGGCTGCAGAGTTAACACCAAGACAGTGTCCACCATGAGAGTGACAAGGGCCATTAGTAGTACCACTAGATGAGGACGATGCTTCGCTAATTCGATCAGTATCCAATGTATTAACCAGCACATTACAGCCAGCGATGTCATCATTGTTTAGGCTGATTGTTGATGAAGCCTTTGTGCTATTTGCATTGGGTTCCATTTTAACTAGAGGAGCAATAGATAATATAGATATATATTTATATATATATAAATAAATAGATATTCGTTAATCAGTTAAGCCTACCGGGCGTCACAGATCTCTCGGGCACACCAATTGAACCAAGAGAGCCAAATCCAACTGGAGACATGCTTGGAGAGAAGTTTGTCTCCTTTTTTCATATTTACAAGACTCCCCAGCAGATCGGCGGGCTCTTCCCTTAATAATAGCGCCTGATGTTACACCTGTCATGCTGCCTTTAGCATTGTTGCCTTGTTGACTTTCCTTTTCTCCAGAGACTGTTGTCTGCTTCTTAGTTAACATAGCTATATATATGTATATATATTATATAGTATATATATATATATATATATATATATATATATATATATATATATATATATATATATATATATATATATATATATATATATATATATATAAATAATAATGTTTATTAGTAAACAATATAAGTAAATGCAACAATATAGTATTTAAGCAGAAAGAAAGAAAGGCTACTTTCGGCATGCCGAATGTTTTATACCCTTGCAGGTTCTTAACTCATACGATTGTTCGTATCTAGTTATCTATAACGCTGCAACATTGATTGATATTGTGGACATCAATATTATGTCTCTAAGGCTAAGTTAGTTCTAAAAACTGGGCTGCATACAACAAACGAACGAACGAAGAAGTGCGATCACTCTCACGAGAAAGCGCCGGACGATTAGACGTGAAAGATAAAGAAAAAAATAAATAAAGAAAATATAACTTGTACATAATATATATAACATTATATATGTATATAGAAAAGGCCAATGTATTAAATTTGCTTGCAATATTTAAACAAATAACAAAAAAATCGGCCGATTGTTTGTATGGCAGCTATACTATAGCTATATATCGGATGATGCCAATGAAGATATATATATATAATATATATACTAGATGTGGAAATAAATCAATGTTCACTGAATCGATTTATTTTTTAAAAATTCAAGGAAAAAATCGATTCAAATCTATTTAAATCGAAAATTTGAAATATAAGAAAAAAAAAAACCGTTTTTTTGGTTTGAAATTAGAGAAAAAAAAACGTGTTTTTTGGCTTGAAATTAAAGAAAAATTAGATACAATATAATGAAGACATCATATTGTTATTAAACAATAACCCAACTTAAAATTCTTCAAAAACAAATGCTTCCCCGTCGCACTTTACTTAAAATACTACAATTTTACATCACCAATTTTATGGTCATGTTTACTAATCTAGTTGCCGTAATTTAGTACTAAATATTTTCAAATTTTCGATAAAATCGATTCTCAAAAATTAAAACGATGCATCGGAGAAAATGGAAAACATTGATTAATCGATTCGAGAATCGATTTAACTTCGAGCTCTAATATATACTTTATGGGATTGGAGATGTCTCCTAAGTTGCGTTACAAACTCTTGGCCCTATGCAAGGGTATAATAAAGATCTGTTTATATATATGTATATAAATTTATATTTGTTCGTTATTACCGCTGTCGGCTTCCCTGTTGCCTAATTGCTTTTTCTTTACCAACTCCGCACTTTGATCACTCTCTACGATATGGCCGGTGACACTGGCAGACACTGTGCTGCTGTTGCTATTTGTATTGGAATGATCACTGGATGCATTCTGTGCATTGTTCGCTGGTGATTTAATGCTAGTTATACTAGTTAAGTTCTGTCCTCCTGCTGCCCCTCCAGATGTCGATGTTGCTCCTGATGTTGGTCCGACTCCGACTTCCGCAGATGAGCCACTGCCAGTGTTTGCGTTGGAGATATTGGGATTGATGCTGTTGTTATTATTATTTCTGCACGTTGCGTTCTTAGCATGTTTTGATGTGGCTTCATCTAACATAGTTTTGCACTGATCTAAATAGTTGCAATATAATATATAATATACCATATAATCAAATATAAGAGTTGCATGTGGCTCAACTTACCTGGGGACAGGGAGTTAAACGGCTCTCTGTTTACCTGCACTTTAGCCTGCTTTAAACTCTCAGCTGAAGTGCTTTCTACTGCTATTGTTCCATTAATTTCGTCTGCAGTATCGGATTCAGAATTTGTTGATTGGCTAGCGCCTCCGGTTGTTGTGGACAGCATTCTCAATTAGGCTACATAGAACACGACGTTTTATGCTGATTCCATTCTATTTCGGTGGAGCTTTAAGCTCCCTTAAGCACACGCGACTTTATGTCTGTATATATTTATCTTTATCTTAATTGTATTCCTTAAAATTTTAAGGTCCTGGTATCCAGATTAAACAGCAGCAAATTGTTCATGCACTCACACTTGCACACGCATGCACACGTACATTGTATATATGCATTTGTGTATAAACACTTAAACACTTCTCAACAAAACAACAAAAAAATATTCTGTATACACACAAAACCACACACACACACACTTATGCATGTCACAACTTAAGAAAGAGTCTTTTAGCATTCCTGCTTTTAATAAAGCTGCGCCGGCAATGCCTCCACAATGATATTGCACAACTTTAGATACACGGTTTAAACCTAACTTATTGCTTTTTGTGTATTAATTATTAAGACAAATCGCATAGCCACTTGGCATGCTCTTCTACAGAATAGATGTATGTGTTGGTAAATTCCCAAATAATAGTCGAATAAAATATCGTTGCGCGTTACGACTTTTTGCAGTAACCACTATTTGTAACGAGTCACGAGGGTCATTTTTAACGAAAATAAATTATAAATTAAACATGGTAATTTAATACAAAATTATTATTTCGGTAATTATTAAATATGTGCCCTCAGCTCCGATTTTTTTAATACCTGTTTTTTTACAGGTAGGGCTATATTTATTATGAATTTAGGTGAATGACAGAAGTCTCGGACTCTTCTAGTTTTTATTTAATTGAATTTTGAATATAATTAAATTTGCATGTATTTTGTTGTTGCCTTTTTCTGCAAGGCACCAGTCTGCCTGAAACATTTTGTGACAGTACAGTGTCTAATAAACCGATTCATTTGAAATGAAAACTGAGCATGCAAGAAAAATCAAAGTGTTTAGGAAAACAGTGCGCTGCAGGCAAAAAATTTTTGAAAAAATAAAATCGCGCGCGCGATTATTCTTCTAAAAAAAAATTTTTTTGCACAACACATATTATATTCTAAAATCACATTGAGCTATAAAACATCTGCGTTGGCGCCAGTCTGCCGACCTCCGAGTTCTAGTTGTAGGCACCGAAATTTTCAACCAATATGCAACTCATAAAATAAAACATTATTGTGTTTAAATAACATTTCGTTTGAAATAAATCGCTTGTAGGCCACTGTGCGCATCATCGTGACGTTTTACTGAAAATTGGCCAACAACAAAATACATACAAAACTTAATTATTTTCAAAATTCAATTAAAAAAAACTAGAAGAGTCCGAGACTTCTGTCATTCACCTAAATACATCATAAATAAAGCCCTACCTGTAAAAAAAATTTAAAAAAAAAAAAAAACGGAGCTGAGGGCACATATTTAATAATTACCATTATTTCTTAAAAGATTTGATTATTTTCATTTCAGTTTAAAAAATAATATTATGGTTATACAAACATATTTTATATATTATAACCACTAAATTACTAATATCTACACATAATGTTTAGTTTATAAATATTATACGTATAAAATATAAAAATCTTAATTTATATCCAAACAAAACAGCTATTATTGTTATTGTTCGATACCATTATCAACGAACTATTTTTGATGTGTTCGCAAGTCTACATTTGTAAATATGTCTGAACTAACGGATAAGTCAAAGATGAGCTGTAAAACCAACGTCGATAGTATCGATAATATCGATGGAAGTCGTCCATCGTGAACACTCCATGGCGGTTTTTAACCATCGATAATATTGCGTGCACCATCACTATTTTGATGGATATTTAAGGAACAGCATTAGCAAGAACATTAAGGATTTTTAAAAACAGTTTGTAAAGGAGGATGAAATAACACCGAAATAATAACTAGGAGACTTAAGCATTATTCGATTGTCTTTGTCATTGGTATTATTGAAGCAATCGTCGTTTTTATCGATACTACTGGATATTGCTATGGGTGTCTCGCAGTGATGCCAAATCATCCCTTTTCGGGACAGATCTGTCCTGTTTAGGCCATGGATTTTAAAAAAATTCATGGTCTATTGTGTTTGTCGGAACGGAAATGTGCGTAACAGGCAGAAGGAGGCATCTCCGACCCCATAAACTATATATATTCTGAATCAGTATCAGTAGCCGAGTCGATTGAGCCATGTCTGTCTGTCCGTCTGTCCGTCTGTCCGTCTGTCTGTATGAACACCTGGATCTCAGAAACTATAAGAGCTAGAGTCATCAAATTTTGTGACAACATACATATATATTGCAGTGTCTCAAAGTTTTTTTAAAATTTGGACACGCCCCTTCCCGCCTCTGTAAATCAGAAATAACTACTTAAAACCTACAATATTAACTCAACAACCAAAGTTATATATCATACATGACAAATACCTTGCCACGGGCGTTATGTGAAAATTTCATTAAAATCGGACTATAAATAAGTGAGATATGATACGAATTAAACTCACTTTGAACATACATGTATATAATAATTAGGCAGACCTAATTTACGCAAGCATACCGAAGTTCAAATCTAGCGTCAGACACACAGCATTTTATTAAACTTTTTATTTGCATTGTATGGGAACAGAATTGGTTCACAATGCAGCTTTGCCGATGCACGAAGAAATGAGGCAATGGCCGAGTGGTTAGAGTGGCGGACGGCTGCGCGAGAGTGCGTGCGTTCAACTCCCGGTTGAGGCGGGTGCGAATTTTCGTTTATTAATTATTTCTTATTTTGTTTTTTTTATTTTTTTTATTCTAATAAACTAAAAGAAAAGTTACAGTCAAAAAAATTAAAATCAAGAAGAAACAACTGTAATGAAATTTGGTACGCGCTAGAAGTGCATACCTATACCTATTGCCTACGGTATACTATGATAATCCATGGCCTTATACAGTCAGCTCCTGACTGTAGCGTTTGTATTTTTTTTTACTGCTTCATCCGGAAAAAATGTCAAACATCCCCAACCGGGAAATCTGTCCTTTTTTTAGTTTTTTGTCCTGAAATCTGTCCTTTTTACTAAATTTTACAATTTTTAAAATTTAATTTATATAATGTTGTGTTACGGACTGCTTTATTCTTCGATAGGGCTGTGCCGGCTAGCTCAGGTGCACTTGGGGAGGAGTTTTTCCCCTTGCCCTGCAATCCGAACAATAATCGATGAGTTTCGATTTTATACAAAGACGTCTCACAACACAAAAACACGTAAGTAAAACTTAACAAACATTAAATACATGAACACATATTTAACGATGTCAAATCTTATTTACAGATACTACAAAGGGACGAAAATTTAGGAACAACAACAACTTTAGGTGGCCTACGGCCACTGCGCACCCACCCATCCATGTGGTACTCCTGTTCAGGGTTTCAGAGTATCACCCATGTCGTGGAGCCCCTCCTGGCCAGCTAAGAACGTTTCATCCCCCCCAATAATTAACGCTTAGCAAACGTTCATTTTATGCGTGCTGTACAAATTTATTTGGTAATTTTATAATCTAACATTTTTTTGTTTTTGACTATATACTCATACCCTCCCTTTCTTCTTCTCTAGCCCTACCTGCCTACAGAGCTCTATTGACTGATGGGGCACTCACTCTCTAAGGAGCGGAAAAAAAAAAAGGGGACAGAAGAAAGCAAGGGCTTTCACGGACACTAACTTTTAGAACACAATATTATACGAATTTTATCCTAAGTTTAATAATAAATAATTTAAGACAATGTGATCTAATTCTAATTAATATACATGTTGTCCATGGCAGCCGGACTTAATATGGTGGCGGAAATGGACGGAATGTTATGCCGGACGGCGTATAATCCCCTGGCGGCTCTCCGCATGGAATGGACTCACCAGGGCGACGATGTGGAATTGGTGTCGTTCCGTTTAATTTAATTTAGTTCAAATTTTGGCTGCACACAGTCTCGTTCCGTTTCCAGGTTCAGTTCTTGCTGCACACACATAAAAATTATTATGATTTTATTTAAGAAAAATATTCAATTATTTTAATTACACGCACTTTTTGTTTTAACGAACAATTCGCGGGAAGGTAGGTCTGACCGCCTCGACTCTCGATTTTGAATAAGAAGAACTGCCCTTGAAAATCTGCTTGGCGGTCATATGCCTGGGATCTCGGGTACCTAACCGACAATTTAAACTGTGCATCAGCCCAAACGGTAAACGAGGTTCGCTGACCGATCTGGCCCTTAAGAGAGATCTCAAACTGCACTGCTTGCTTTGTCGGCAGATGTGTGGTACCAGGGCAGCTGTATTCATCGATAACTGGTTATCGACCCGAAAAACAGCTGTTCCCGCAAAATGCAACAGCACCCAATGTTTCGAGTGGCGCAAACAATTCCACAGAGCGACGAAATAATTGGGGCATTTTCACTGGACTCGGAGTTTTCTGGAGCCGGCACATTTCCCTCACACGCAGTCCAACAGGCGCCATACGCGGGACCCCACGATCTTCCAGTAGCCGCCGTAAAAGGCTTTGCCGGTAAATGCGAAAATTGTATTATTATTGGTTGTTGTTGGTGTTTTTGTGTTTCCCTTCTTTTCGTTTCAGGAGCTGGTTGGAAAATCTGTCGCGAACTGCAATCACGTACGGATATCTTTCGCGTGATACACGCCCAGGCGTCTTCCTTGCATGTCTTCAAGCAGATATGCATTGTTTCCGACAGCTTGCACCACTCTGGCCCTCAAAAATTTCCTCGCGAATTTCGCGTTGAAATTTTTGGAAAAATCGCTTAGGACAAAGTTTCGCCGATAAACTTCTTGCCCGGGGATGGCATGGAAACTTCGAGCTCTCTGGTCGTACCTCTGTTTGCTTAATTCGTACGCATCCTTAAGTCTGTCACGTACTCGAGCTCGGATGATGGTGAGTTTATCCTTTTGTTCCATACCATCCATCTCATGGTCGCACATCGATTTTAGTTTCCGAGCCAATTTATAGCAGCCACCGTTAAGGTATAAATGGTGGCCGAATACGGTGAAGAACGGCGTTTGTCCTGTAGCCTCGTGGATAGCATTCCGTATCGCGACCTCGATTTCGGGTAGGTGTGTGTCCCACTCCCTATGGTCCTCTTGCAAAAAACTGCGGATAGCTGTCAACACAGTGCGATTTACTCTCTCTCTGCGGCGTTACTGGAAGGTGAGTATATTGGAGTTTTTTGGTGATTGATTCCAAAATGACCGACCATCTCTTCAAAAATTTTTGACGTAAATTGTTTGCCGTTGTCGGAGTGAATGGTTTCCGGTACTCCGAATTTGAAGAAGACTTCGTTGACCAGGAAGTCAATCACGTTGGCCGCAGATGCCTCTCGCATTGCCTTCAGGAAAGTATATTTAGAGAAATGATCTACCACAATGAAGATCCACGCGTGTCCCTTTCTTGACCGTGGATATTTTCCCAGGAAGTCTATGAATATCTTCTGGAACGGCCTTTCCGTGTCAGTCCTATTCCCAATGCCCACTTGCATGCGGTAATTCGGTGATTTAGCTTCCTTGCATATTTGGCACTTGCGCACGAAGTCGCGTACTTGCACGGCCATTCCCGGCCAGTAAAACTGACGACGCAGCAGCTCCAAGGTCTTCGCTTGTCCTCCGTGGGACGCGGTTGGGTGTGTATGCGCTTGCGTGATCAGCGCGTGCGCCAGGGCTGCTGGAATCCACAGCTTCCATTCTGAGGCTTCTACTTCCTCGCTCAACGCTTGCTGTTGTATCCGCTTGAAGAGTAGACCATCTTCGACCTTCAAGTCTGGGAGATGCTGTTTGTTAGTAATTGCCTCTCGCACCAGCTCTTGATACTCCTCCGCACCGAACGCCGTGGTCTCGAAACCCAGCAGATCGGCGGGATCTATGTGGACCTCTTCCACGCTACGCGACAAGGTATCGGCTACGACGTTCTCGCTGCCTTTGCGGTGTTCGATTGCAAAGTCGTATCCCTGTAGCTGCAATGACCATCTCGCCAGCCTTCCCGAGAGATCTTTCATATTCATCAGCCACTTCAGACTCGCATGATCCGTTATGCATGTGAACGGCATCCCTTCGATGTACGGCCTGAACTTGCGGATGGCCAGAATGGCCGCCAGACACTCCTTTTCGGTCACTGTGTAATTGATCTGGTGTTTGTTCATTTTTGCCGAAAAAAAGGCAATCGGCTGCTCCTGACCTTCTTCGTTCCGCTGAAAAAGCACCGCTCCAACTCCCATGTGTGACGCATCGCACTGGACATAAAAGTGTCGTCTGAAATCCGCGTGCACCAGCACTGGTGCCGTGGTCAGTGCTTTCTTCAATTGCTGTACTGCCATCTCAGCCTCTGTTCCTAATATAAATCGTTTGTTTGTCTTTTTTTTAGGCTCTCTGTCAGTGGCGTTGCCAGCGTTGCGAAATTTCTTATAAAACGACGGTACCATCCAGTTATCCCCAGGAATGCTCGGGCAGTCCAACAGGCGCCATACGCGGGACCCCACGATCTTCCAGTAGCTGCCGAAGTGGGCTTTACCGGTAAATGCAACAATTGTATCATTATTAGTTGTTGTTGGTGTCTTGGTGTTTCCCTTCTTTTTGTTTCAGGAGCTGGTTCGAAAATCTGTCGCGAACTGCAATCACGTACGGATATCTTTCGCGTGATACACGCCCAGACGTCTTCCTTGCATGTCTTCAAGCAGATATGCATTGTTTCCGACAGCTTGCACCACTCTGGCCCTCAAAAATTTCCTCGCGAATTTCGCGTTGAAATTCTTGGAAAAATCGCTAAGGACAAAGTTTCGCCGATAAACTTCTTACCCAGGGATGGCATGGAAACTTCTGGCGACGCCCAGGCATGATTCAGCGATGTGCTAGTCTTGAGTAACTACGAGACACCAGTGATGCCAATATTTTTCTGAAAAAACAGGACAGATTGAAAAAAAAAGGATAAAAAAAGGCTGAAAATTTGGAAAAAAGGATGAAAAAACAGGACAGATTTCTTTTTTGCTAATTATTTATTTATATTACTTTTAATTCAATAGTTTTAAAGTTTCGTCAATCAGGCATTCGTCCTCAACGTTTGTTTCATACATTCTGTGTAGCCTTACATTTTTGGCGCCAAAATAAGTTTGGCATAATTCACCGAGGTGTGCCACCGGCTCAATAGCGCAATGCTGTGCTATAAACATAGCAATTGCAGCTTCCTGGCGACATACATACATCATCGGCATCATCGGCAAAAAGTTTATTTTATTAAGTTGAACACAGCACTTAGTGTTTTGCACGTGCTTTTTGGTCTCCATGTGCGCACGAATTTTGTCAATTTTTGCACTTGCAGTATTTGCAAAAACCTTTGTTTTTATCATTTTTGTCGCACGATAACCAATTTTTAAATTCTGGCTGGTCAAGCCAGATATCGCGAAACTTTTGTTTGTAACTTAATTCTTTTGGCATTTTGGAAAATCACGAAATTGTTGCCTACGAAATTGTTTCCTTACGTGCTTTTTATGTATTCTTTAGGCATTTGGGCAAAGTGGCAAAATTTGCCGATATTCATACGATTACACACATAATCGATAACATTTTGCTTAAAAGAGATCCCACATAGTTTGCAAACAAACAAAATTTGAAATTATACAACTGTTGCATTTTGCGGGAACAGCTGTTTTTCGGGTCGATAACCAGTTATCGATGAATACAGCTGCCCTGGTACCACACATCTGCCGACAAAGCAAGCAGTGCAGTTTGAGATCTCTCTTAAGGGCCAGATCGGTCAGCGAACCTCGTTTACCGTTTAGGCTGATGCACAGTTTAAATTGTCGGTTAGGTACCCGAGATCCCAGGCATATGACCGCCAAGCAGATTTTCAAGGGCAGTTCTTCTTATTCAAAATCGAGAGTCGAGGCGGTCAGACCTACCTTCCCGCGAATTGTTCGTTAAAACAAAAAGTGCGTGTAATTAAAATAATTGAATATTTTTCTTAAATAAAATCATAATAATTTTTATGTGTGTGCAGCAAGAACTGAACCTGGAAACGGAACGAGACTGTGTGCAGCCAAAATTTGAACTAAATTAAATTAAACGGAACGACACCAATTCCACATCGTCGCCCTGGTGAGTCCATTCCATGCGGAGAGCCGCCAGGGGGATTATACGCCGTCCGGCATAACATTCCGTCCATTTCCGCCACCATATTAAGTCCGGCTGCCATGGACAACATGTATATTAATTAGAATTAGATCACATTGTCTTAAATTATTTATTATTAAACTTAGGATAAAATTCGTATAATATTGTGTTCTAAAAGTTAGTGTCCGTGAAAGCCCTTGCTTTCCTCTGTCCCCTTTTATTTTTTCCGCTCCTTAGAGAGTGAGTGCCCCATCAGTCAATAGAGCTCTGTAGGCAGGTAGGGCTAGAGAAGAAGAAAGGGAGGGTATGAGTATATAGTCAAAAACAAAAAAAATGTTAGATTATAAAATTACCAAATAAATTTGTACAGCACGCATAAAATGAACGTTTGCTAAGCGTTAATTATTGGGGGGGGATGAAACGTTCTTAGCTGGCCAGGAGGGGCTCCACGACATGGGTGATACTCTGAAACCCTGAACAGGAGTACCACATGGATGGGTGGGTGCGCAGTGGCCGTAGGCCACCTAAAGTTGTTGTTGTTCCTAAATTTTCGTCCCTTTGTAGTATCTGTAAATAAGATTTGACATCGTTAAATATGTGTTCATGTATTTAATGTTTGTTAAGTTTTACTTACGTGTTTTTGTGTTGTGAGACGTCTTTGTATAAAATCGAAACTCATCGATTATTGTTCGGATTGCAGGGCAAGGGGAAAAACTCCTCCCCAAGTGCACCTGAGCTAGCCGGCACAGCCCTATCGAAGAATAAAGCAGTCCGTAACAATATGGCGCCCAAATTTATATCTGATATATGTAGAAAAACCGCTACCAGGAAGCGCACATATTGTGTTACAATATGGCGCTTCATTTCTACAAGTCGATGAGTGGACATATGGAGACGACTCGCGGTAGATTCCCTCTTGTGACTCAGTCTATGATGAACTGCGGCACGTTGGAAGTAAAGGACTTCACGTTTGCGCAGGGAACCGTAGACTGGGAATCAAAAGAGAATAGATGTATTTTGATGTTGAGGGATGTTGCCAGGCAATATGCGAGTCATGTCCTATCACGTGTGGGAAGACATTGTGCCGCGTGCTTGCGCTGGGCCATGCCCAACATCCAAATGTTTAACATATATGTATATATATGTGACTTAATGTAACTTTATGTTTAACGTAGTAGATCGTCCCTTTTCGCTGGGTGTCTGAGTCCTTAAGTCCGGCCAATGTGGCTTTAATGAGGGAAAGGTGACCCGTTAATGCCTAGGGCTACACGCGCTGCACCTCCTCACGGGTCAAGGCAACACACATCCAGTGAAAGAGGAACTGATCGAACACCAGCCGCGTCCTTAACTGGCAACTGTCGACCCGCGCGACAGTTTGATCAGTTGACGAACGGCGAGTGTGTTTTGTCCTCATTGTGCAGCAACAATTATAGAAGCGTAGAGTCGATAATAGAGTCCACCGGCAAAAAGTCGTTTCATTCCCCCTATTTTTGTTGATGAAGTTCTAGAAAAGAAAAGGAAATTTTGATTTATATAAAACATACATTTTGCTTATTTATACATATATTATTTATTATATTATAGTTTAAGACCTATATATATATACATACATACATTTACATTTATACACAAACATTAATACTTCCGCGTACACACACATATAAATTATTATTGAATGATTATTAAAATATAAATACACGGCCCTTATTTCTCGAGTCACCACTGAAATATAAAATAAGGAAAGAAAACAAAAGATATATTAAAATGACTGACGAGAAATCTGCTGGCGGTCATTACCTTCGGTCGAGGGGGGGTACCAGAGTCGCAGCAGCCAGAGTGGTCCAGTGATGGAGAGGGCGCAGGTACTCCACAGATGCCGATGGCGATGGGCAGCCTGGCAAGAACTCCAACACAAAGAAATAGCCAAGTCCATGGGAAATTTCACTCACAACAGGATGAAAAGACAGCCGAAATAGGTCCAGAGCAGGAACGCGCAGCGCGGAATACTGAATGGGAATTTCCAACAAGAAAGTTAGAAACATCCGAAAAATCTGCCGTAAATGCAGCAATTGCGCAAGCGGCGCATACTTACCGGAAATCCCAAGATGCAGACATTGGACAGAGACTGAAGGACGAAATGCGTCAGGGCTTCATGGAGATGATGAAGATGATCAACGAAGTATTGAAGCCCGCTACGGACGCCCGACGTGATCCGGAAATGGAGCAGTTGGCAACACGTCAACCGGATGGCACTTCGAGAAGGCAGCAGCAAGAAGGAGAGGAATTGCCAGTCCATCGTGGAGCTATTCCGAAACAGAGCGTGCGCCGAGACATCCGGGTACCGATGCCACCTCCTAGAATGGCGTTGGAGGAGTCGTGTAGCCCGGAGGAGTGGCCGAGGGTAGATCCAAATAGACGCTGGTGCAGCCCAACTAGACGAGGAGAAGCCTACGCATATCGCGACGACGGACCGGGATACGTCAACATTCATCAACACGACCAGTATGCGAAAGTGGAACGCTGGGGAGTGTCA
The DNA here is from genome assembly GCA_018903425.1 of Zaprionus nigranus. Classification (NCBI taxonomy): domain Eukaryota; kingdom Metazoa; phylum Arthropoda; class Insecta; order Diptera; family Drosophilidae; genus Zaprionus; species Zaprionus nigranus. Next base: position 13,063 of record JAEIGD010000196.1, on the reverse strand, counting down.
TTCAGTGGAGAGGACCAATATAACAGCGTAGAGGACTTTATATTCCGCTTGGAGTTCCTCCAAAGGCAGTACAGCTGTCCCTGGTCAGAAGTATTGCGCTCTTTCCATGCGCTGCTGACCGGACGTGCAAGGGAGTGGTATTGGGTCCACGTGCGACACTCCACCGTGGGAAACTGGACACAGTTGCGGCAGGCACTCCTCGACTGGTTCAGGAGCCACCAAACGGAACACGACCGGATGCAGGAATTGCTGCAGCGAGAGCAACAAGCGGGTGAGAGTGTGGAGGACTACGTTCACAATATGCGTCAACTGGCATCGCGACTCCGGAAGCCCATGGCTGAACGACACCTAATAAAAATAATAAAAAAAAGGCTTTAGGGAAAATATTGCTCGCTTCGTATACGCAATGGACATACTCACTGTGGATGAGCTCCGCGACGAGAGCAGAGAAGTGGAACGCAACTTCGGTCGCCGAGGACGTGCAGCGAATGTACAACCGCCGGCATTTTCAAATTTTAAGCCTCGCGTACATGAAGTGAGTGAAACTGTTTCACCCGAGGAAACGCCAACCCAGGAAGTGGAGGAGCTTCGCAAGTGGCCACCCAAGAGACCAGAGCGGACGGGATGCTGGAATTGCGGAACAGCCGGCCATGTCTTCCGCGACTGCGAGTCGGCAGAGAGGCGACTGTTCTGCATTGCACAATCCAAATGGCATTACGCGAAATTGGTACAACGGCCGGCCTGGAACAGTGAATGCTGTAAGCTCTCGTGATTTTTCCTCCAGTTCAATTTGCCAGAAGGCGAATTTTAGATCGACGCTGGAGATATACGTGGTTTGGTCCAGTCTGGAAAGGATTCCCTCGACGCTGGGTAGCGGGTAAGCGTCCTTAATAGTGATGGCGTTCAGTTGCCGCGCATCTAAACAAAACCTATTTTTTCCAGACTTCGCCACCACGGTCGTGCGATTGCTCCATGGGCTTTTGCTATATTCTATTACTCCGAGCTCCAACATCTTGTCGATTTCTTCTTCCACCATGGCCTGCCGGGCTGGTGACATTGGGTATGGCCGGTCTTTAAAAAATCTTGGCTCCCTCTACTAGCTCTATTACATGCTTGTCAAGCTCAGTCCGGCCTAGGCCATGTTCTTCGAACGTGAGGAATTGTTTTTGCACACGTTCCAGTTCACGACTCTCCTCTGCAGACAGGCTCCATCTCTCGGGGTCTGCGTTTGGTTCGTCGGTGCTGTCTTCGGCGTAGTGTGCCATGTCGCGAGCCTGGAGTTCTGCTGCGGCGTTATCCGTTGTCGTTTCCCTATCTTGGCCGATAACTTCCGGAGCGAGTTGGAATGCACGCCAGAAATCGACCCCAAAGTAAGCCTTCTGTTCCAAATATGGACAGATGTAAAAAATTACGGTTTTCATCTGTCCGTTGTATTTTACAGGCAACTCTGTACGACCAATGATGGATCGATCCTCTCCTGCTGCTGTTCGCACTTTGGAAAAGTAGCGACCGATCGGAATCTCTAATTTTTCCATCAGTTCGCGGCTGCCGTGACCTAATAGACTTATGGACGCTCCGGTGTCAAGGAGGCCAATGATGCGTTCGCCGTGGACTGTTATTTCCGCAAAAGGTCTGGGATCGTTTGCGTCGCTTCGTGATACGGCAGCTGCCACCTCCCGACGCCTTTCTCGCCGCTGCCTGAAGCGTAGTCTCGCCTTGTTGATTCTTATGGAAATGTGTCTCATGCCGGCTAGCTGGTGTTTTTGAAATATCCTACTCCTGGCTTCCGTGTATCGACGCATCCTCTCCTCCAGTGACAACACCGTGCGTATGCCTTCTTTTTGAATTTTTACATTATTATTATTATTATTTTGTACAATTAAGTGTCTTAATTCTAAAGGTGGACAATCTTCGCGGGATATTATTTCGGGCGTGCCTCTCCCGCCCGTGATGCACCCCTTTCGGTCGTTTCCCGCACAATCCGGACATTTAGGAGACACCGTACCAGGCTTTCCGCACCGATAGCAGAACAGTCGCCTCTCTGCCGACTCGCAGTCGCGGAAGACATGGCCGGCTGTTCCGCAATTCCAGCATCCCGTCCGCTCTGGTCTCTTGGGTGGCCACTTGCGAAGCTCCTCCACTTCCTGGGTTGGCGTTTCCTCGGGTGAAACAGTTTCACTCACTTCATGTACGCGAGGCTTAAAATTTGAAAATGCCGGCGGTTGTACATTCGCTGCACGTCCTCGGCGACCGAAGTTGCGTTCCACTTCTCTGCTCTCGTCGCGGAGCTCATCCACAGTGAGTATGTCCATTGCGTATACGAAGCGAGCAATATTTTCCCTAAAGCCTTTTTTTATTATTTTTATTAGGTGTCGTTCAGCCATGGGCTTCCGGAGTCGCGATGCCAGTTGACGCATATTGTGAACGTAGTCCTCCACACTCTCACCCGCTTGTTGCTCTCGCTGCAGCAATTCCTGCATCCGGTCGTGTTCCGTTTGGTGGCTCCTGAACCTGTCGAGGAGTGCCTGCCGCAACTGTGTCCAGTTTCCCACGGTGGAGTGTCGCACGTGGACCCAATACCACTCCCTTGCACGTCCGGTCAGCAGCGCATGGAAAGAGCGCAATACTTCTGACCAGGGACAGCTGTACTGCCTTTGGAGGAACTCCAAGCGGAATATAAAGTCCTCTACGCTGTTATATTGGTCCTCTCCACTGAATGACACTCCCCAGCGTTCCACTTTCGCATACTGGTCGTGTTGATGAATGTTGACGTATCCCGGTCCGTCGTCGCGATATGCGTAGGCTTCTCCTCGTCTAGTTGGGCTGCACCAGCGTCTATTTGGATCTACCCTCGGCCACTCCTCCGGGCTACACGACTCCTCCAACGCCATTCTAGGAGGTGGCAGCGGGCTTCAATACTTCGTTGATCATCTTCATCATCTCCATGAAGCCCTGACGCATTTCGTCCTTCAGTCTCTGTCCAATGTCTGCATCTTGGGATTTCCGGTAAGTATGCGCCGCTTGCGCAATTGCTGCATTTACGGCAGATTTTTCGGATGTTTCTAACTTTCTTGTTGGAAATTCCCATTCAGTATTCCGCGCTGCGCGTTCCTGCTCTGGACCTATTTCGGCTGTCTTTTCATCCTGTTGTGAGTGAAATTTCCCATGGACTTGGCTATTTCTTTGTGTTGGAGTTCTTGCCAGGCTGCCCATCGCCATCGGCATCTGTGGAGTACCTGCGCCCTCTCCATCACTGGACCACTGTGGCTGCTGCGACTCTGGTACCCCCCCCCTCGACCGAAGGTAATGACCGCCAGCAGATTTCTCGTCAGTCATTTTAATATATCTTTTGTTTTCTTTCCTTATTTTATATTTCAGTGGTGACTCGAGAAATAAGGGCCGTGTATTTATATTTTAATAATCATTCAATAATAATTTATATGTGTGTGTACGCGGAAGTATTAATGTTTGTGTATAAATGTAAATGTATGTATGTATATATATATAGGTCTTAAACTATAATATAATAAATAATATATGTATAAATAAGCAAAATGTATGTTTTATATAAATCAAAATTTCCTTTTCTTTTCTAGAACTTCATCAACAAAAATAGGGGGAATGAAACGACTTTTTGCCGGTGGACTCTATTATCGACTCTACGCTTCTATAATTGTTGCTGCACAATGAGGACAAAACACACTCGCCGTTCGTCAACTGATCAAACTGTCGCGCGGGTCGACAGTTGCCAGTTAAGGACGCGGCTGGTGTTCGATCAGTTCCTCTTTCACTGGATGTGTGTTGCCTTGACCCGTGAGGAGGTGCAGCGCGTGTAGCCCTAGGCATTAACGGGTCACCTTTCCCCTCATTAAAGCCACATTGGCCGGACTTAAGGACTCAGACACCCAGCGAAAAGGGACGATCTACTACGTTAAACATAAAGTTACATTAAGTCACATATATATACATATATGTTAAACATTTGGATGTTGGGCATGGCCCAGCGCAAGCACGCGGCACAATGTCTTCCCACACGTGATAGGACATGACTCGCATATTGCCTGGCAACATCCCTCAACATCAAAATACATCTATTCTCTTTTGATTCCCAGTCTACGGTTCCCTGCGCAAACGTGAAGTCCTTTACTTTCAACGTGCCGCAGTTCATCATAGACTGAGTCACAAGAGGGAATCTACCGCGAGTCGTCTCCATATGTCCACTCATCGACTTGTAGAAATGAAGCGCCATATTGTAACACAATATGTGCGCTTCCTGGTAGCGGTTTTTCTACATATATCAGATATAAATTTGGGCGCCATATTGTTACGGACTGCTTTATTCTTCGATAGGGCTGTGCCGGCTAGCTCAGGTGCACTTGGGGAGGAGTTTTTCCCCTTGCCCTGCAATGCGAACAATAATCGATGAGTTTCGATTTTATACAAAGACGTCTCACAACACAAAAACACGTAAGTAAAACTTAACAAACATTAAATACATGAACACATATTTAACGATGTCAAATCTTATTTACAGATACTACAAAGGGACGAAAATTTAGGAACAACAACAACTTTAGGTGGCCTACGGCCACTGCGCACCCACCCATCCATGTGGTACTCCTGTTCAGGGTTTCAGAGTATCACCCATGTCGTGGAGCCCCTCCTGGCCAGCTAAGAACGTTTCATCCCCCCCAATAATTAACGCTTAGCAAACGTTCATTTTATGCGTGCTGTACAAATTTATTTGGTAATTTTATAATCTAACATTTTTTTGTTTTTGACTATATACTCATACCCTCCCTTTCTTCTTCTCTAGCCCTACCTGCCTACAGAGCTCTATTGACTGATGGGGCACTCACTCTCTAAGGAGCGGAAAAAATAAAAGGGGACAGAAGAAAGCAAGGGCTTTCACGGACACTAACTTTTAGAACACAATATTATACGAATTTTATCCTAAGTTTAATAATAAATAATTTAAGACAATGTGATCTAATTCTAATTAATATACATGTTGTCCATGGCAGCCGGACTTAATATGGTGGCGGAAATGGACGGAATGTTATGCCGGACGGCGTATAATCCCCCTGGCGGCTCTCCGCATGGAATGGACTCACCAGGGCGACGATGTGGAATTGGTGTCGTTCCGTTTAATTTAATTTAGTTCAAATTTTGGCTGCACACAGTCTCGTTCCGTTTCCAGGTTCAGTTCTTGCTGCACACACATAAAAATTATTATGATTTTATTTAAGAAAAATATTCAATTATTTTAATTACACGCACTTTTTGTTTTAACGAACAATTCGCGGGAAGGTAGGTCTGACCGCCTCGACTCTCGATTTTGAATAAGAAGAACTGCCCTTGAAAATCTGCTTGGCGGTCATATGCCTGGGATCTCGGGTACCTAACCGACAATTTAAACTGTGCATCAGCCCAAACGGTAAACGAGGTTCGCTGACCGATCTGGCCCTTAAGAGAGATCTCAAACTGCACTGCTTGCTTTGTCGGCAGATGTGTGGTACCAGGGCAGCTGTATTCATCGATAACTGGTTATCGACCCGAAAACAGCTGTTCCCGCAAAATGCAACAGTTGTATAATTTCAAATTTTGTTTGTTTGCAAACTATGTGGGATCTCTTTTAAGCAAAATGTTATCGATTATGTGTGTAATCGTATGAATATCGGCAAATTTTGCCACTTTGCCCAAATGCCTAAAGAATACATAAAAAGCACGTAAGGAAACAATTTCGTAGGCAACAATTTCGTGATTTTCCAAAATGCCAAAAGAATTAAGTTACAAACAAAAGTTTCGCGATATCTGGCTTGACCAGCCAGAATTTAAAAATTGGTTATCGTGCGACAAAAATGATAAAAACAAAGGTTTTTGCAAATACTGCAAGTGCAAAAATTGACAAAATTCGTGCGCACATGGAGACCAAAAAGCACGTGCAAAACACTAAGTGCTGTGTTCAACTTAATAAAATAAACTTTTTGCCTGTTAAGGCCGATGATGTATGTATGTCGCCAGGAAGCTGCAATTGCTATGTTTATAGCACAGAATTGCGCTATTGAGCCGGTGGCACACCTCGGTGAATTATGCCAAACTTATTTTGGCGCCAAAAATGTAAGGCTACACAGAATGTATGAAACAAACGTTGAGGACGAATGCCTGATTGACGAAACTTTAAAACTATTGAATTAAAAGTAATATAAATAAATAATTAGCAAAAAAGAAATCTGTCCTGTTTTTTCATCCTTTTTTCCAAATTTTCAGCCTTTTTTTATCCTTTTTTTTCAATCTGTCCTGTTTTTTCAGAAAAATATTGGCATCACTGGTGTCTCGTAGTTACTCAAGACTAGCACATCGCTGAATCATGCCTGGGCGTCGCCAGAAGTTTCCATGCCATCCCTGGGTAAGAAGTTTATCGGCGAAACTTTGTCCTTAGCGATTTTTCCAAGAATTTCAACGCGAAATTCGCGAGGAAATTTTTGAGGGCCAGAGTGGTGCAAGCTGTCGGAAACAATGCATATCTGCTTGAAGACATGCAAGGAAGACGTCTGGGCGTGTATCACGCGAAAGATATCCGTACGTGATTGCAGTTCGCGACAGATTTTCCAACCAGCTCCTGAAACGAAAAGAAGGGAAACACCAAGACACCAACAACAACTAATAATGATACAATTGTTGCATTTACCGGTAAAGCCCACTTCGGCAGCTACTGGAAGATCGTGGGGTCCCGCGTATGGCGCCTGTTGGACTGCATGTGAGGGAACTGTGCCGGCTCCAGAAAACTCTGAGTCCAATGAAAATGCCCCAATTATTTCGTCGCTCTGCGGAATTGTTTGCGCCACTCGAATCATTGGGTGCTGTTGCATTTTGCGGAAACAGCTGTTTTTCGGGTCGATAATTAGTTATCGATGAATACAGCTGCCCTGGTACCACACATCTACCGACAAAGCAAGCAGTGCAGTTTTGAGGTCTCTCTTAAAAGCCAGATCGGTCAGCGAACCCCGTTTACCGTTTGGCTGATGCACAGTTTGAATTGTCGGTTAGATACCCGAAATCGCAGGCTCAGCGACCGCCAAGCTGATTTTCAAGGGCAGGTCTTGTCATTCAAAGTCGAGAGTCGAGGCGATCGAAGGTTACCTTCCCGCGAATTAATTATTTAAAAACCAAAATTGAATTCGAAGACGGAACAGGACCGTGTGCAGCTGCAATAAAATCCAGACACAAAACGACTCCAATTACACGTCATCGCCCTGGTGAGTCCATTCCATGCGGAGATCCGCCAGGGGATTATTCGCCGTCCGACAAAAAAATTCAGTCCATTCCCGCCACCATATTGAGTCCGGCCGCCATTGACAACATTCATTGAATTAGATTTAGATCACCATTGTCTTAATTATTTATTGTTAAAATTCGAATAATATTCTGTCTTAAAAGTTAGTGTCCGAGAAAGCCCTTGCTTTCTTCTGTCCCCCTTTATTTTCGCCGCTCCTTAGTGAGTGAGTGCCCCCAACAGTCCATAGAGCTCTGTAGGCAGGTAGGGCTGGAGAAGAAGAAAGGGAGGGTATGAATATATAGTCCAATAAAAATGTTAGTTTATAGAAATACCTAATAAATTTGTACAGCACGCATAAAATGAACGTTTGCTAAGCGTTTGTTACTGGGGGGAATGAAACGATCTTAGCTGGCCAGGAGGGGCTCCATGACATGGGTGATACTCCGAAATCCTGAACAGGAGTACCACATGGTTGGGTGGGTTCGCAGTGGCCGTTGGCCACCTAAAGTTGTTGTTGTTGTTTTTTAAATTTCGTCCCTCTTTTGTAGTACCTGTAGATAAGATTTGATATCGTTAAATATGTGTTCATGTATTTAATGTTGTTAAATTTTACTTACTTGTTTTGTGTTGTGAGACGTCTTCGTATATGAATCGAAACTCATCGATTATTGTGCGGATTGCAGGGCAGAGGGAAAAACTCCTCCCCAAGTGCAGCTGAGCTAGCCGGCACAGCCCTATCGGAAAACAAGCAGTCTGTAACAATGTAAATAACATTAACATGTATACTTTACAGAGATGTACATGTTAATGTTATGTACATCTGTGTAAAGTGTTTGGAGCAGTAACGGACCTGAAAACATCGATAGACGAAAAAATATCGATTTTTCGGAAAATTTAAAAACATCGATATATCGATGTTAGATTAAACATCGATATTGTATTTCGGCACCTCTACTGGGCGATGTTAGCGCCAGGGGAATAAGCGTCGAGTGCAGCGTATCCTCGTTATTTAAAGCCACATTGGTGACATTAGCAGTCTGAAAGTATCGTTGTGCCGCCAATTCCTCGCGGTCGACATCCTCATCATATGTATTTTCGACATTGATATACATCAAAATATTTTTCAATCGGACGATAAATTCATAAGTTATTCAAGAAAGTAAAAAAGAGTTAAAAAGTGAGGCAGGCAATGCGCGAGCGCCATCTGTCGAAAATAATTTGAAAGCATGTAAATTAACGCCGCAACATAAATGCTCTCGATTTATTATGATTCCAAGGCGCCAAGAGTTTTACGAGCGAGCGATGGGCTCTCTTTATAAGCAACCCCGAAGCAGCAAACAGCGGCATTAACCCAGTCGCACAACGATCGTTTCAATGTGTGCATGTATACATGCATGCACAAGCTCGCATATGAATGCATACGTTCCGCTGTTCGTGTAATCTATATGTTCGATGCTTAGTGACAAATCCATTTTCGGTAGTATTGATAACATCGATATAAGACGTCCATCGGGAACCCACGATCACTAAGCATCGAACACATAGAGTACTCAAACAGCGGAATCTACTCATTTGATGCTATGCGGAGACTGGGACCCCAGAACACGAAGTGTTTCCTGAGTGAGCGATCGGCTCTCTTCGTTAGAAACCGCGAGAACCGCACATCGGCATCAAGTGAGTCGCACAACGGCAGCGGAACGATGAGCACGGGTGTATTTCTTTGCGCTCTGCGATCGTTTCAATGTGTGCGTATATGCATGCACAAGCTCGCATATGAATGTATGCGTTGCTTGTGAAGTTCGACAAGAAGCAAATGCTTGGGCCACCGCGCTGGCAGCCTGAAGTCAATTTTGTGTTTCGGCGTCGAGACCCAAGAGACTGAGACACAGTGGTCAAAAATAGTTATTTGGCGGCAATAACTTTTAACATCTGAAAACATGTGCATTTATAATTTATTGAGTAGATAGATTAAATATTCATATTTCTATGTTAATTTTTATATCAAATTTATAATATTGAAAAAAAGTTGTGCAACAACTATAATTTTTTTGGTAATTATTATATATATATTATATATATATATATATAATATATATACATATATATATAAATATATATTATATATATATATATATATATATATAATATATATACATATATATATGTATATATTGTAGTAATATGTAGTACGTGTAGTTATAATTAGTGTGTAAGACTCTGTGTAATTGTATATATCGTTTATCGATCATGGCTCAACGCCATCTATTGTAAGTATTGTAAGTTAAACAGTTGTAGTTCACTTAGCGCCCTCTAGCAAGAACAAGAGGAGTAGAGAGAGAAGAGAAGCGACGCACTTCACTTTTCCTTGAAACGCAGAATTGTACGGACGCGAATGGTGAAATTAAAATAAATGAAACGCATAAAATAAAAACTTATTGATTAACAACTGAAAAAGGCTATCCGACTACTCCATCTACTAAAATATATTATATATATATAATATTGCGTGCAGCATCGTTATTTTGATGGATATTTAAAAAACAGCATTGGCAAGAACATTAAGGATTTTTAAAAACAGTTTGTAAAGGAGAACGAAATAACACCGAAATAATAACTAGGAGACTTAAGCATTATTCGATTGTCTTTGTCATTGGTATTATTGAAGCAATCGTCGTTTTTATCGATACTACTGGATATTGTTATGGGTGTCTCGCAGTGATGCCAAATCATCCCTTTTCGGGACAGATCTGTCCTGTTTTTAACTGCTTCATCCGGAAAAAATGTCAAACATCCCCAACCGGGAAATCTGTTCTTTTTTTAGTTTTTTGTCCTGAAATCTGTCCTTTTTTACTAAATTTTACAATTTTTAAAATTTAATTTGTATAATGTTGTATAATTTCAAATTTTGTTTGTTTGCAAACTATGTGGGATCTCTTTTAAGCAAAATGTTATCGATTATGTGTGTAATCGTATGAATATCGGCAAATTTTGCCACTTTGCCCAAATGCCTAAAGAATACATACAAAATACGTAAGGAAACAATTTCGTAGGCAACAATTTCATGATTTTCCAAAATGCCAAAAGAATTAAGTTACAAACAAAAGTTTCGCGATATCTGGCTTGACCAGCCAGAATTTAAAAATTGGTTATCGTGCGACAAAAATGATAAAAATAAAGGTTTTTGCAAATACTGCAAGTGCAATATAAATGCAAAAATTGACAAAATTCGTGCGCACATGGAGACCAAAAAGCACGTGCAAAACACTAAGTGCTGTGTTCAACTTAATAAAATAAACTTTTTGCCTGTTAAGGCCGATGATGTATGTCGCCAGGAAGCTGCAATTGTTTATGTTATGTTTATAGCACAGCATTGCGCTATTGAGCCGGTGGCACACCTCGGTGAATTATGCCAAACTTATTTTGGCGCCAAAAATGTAAGGCTACACAGAATGTATGAAACAAACGTTGAGGACGAATGCCTGATTGACGAAACTTTAAAACTATTGAATTAAAAGTAATATAAATAAATAATTAGCAAAAAAGAAATCTGTCCTGTTTTTTCATCCTTTTTTCCAAATTTTCAGCCTTTTTTTATCCTTTTTTTTTCAATCTGTCCTGTTTTTTCAGAAAAATATTGGCATCACTGGTGTCTCGTAGTTACTCAAGACTAGCACCACTAAGCATCGAACATATAGAGTACTCAAACAGCGGAATTTACTCATACGGATGCTATGCTGAGACTGGTACCCCAGAACACGAAGTGTTTCATGAGTGAGCGATCGGCTCTCTTCGCACATCGGCAGAGAGAGAAGCGCACATCGGCATTAAGTCAGTCGCACAACGACAGCGGAACGATGAGCACGGGTATATTTCTTTGCTCTAGCCATCGTTTCCATGTGTGCGTGTATGCATGCACGGCCCGCGTATGAATGTATGCGGTGCTTGTGAAGTTTGGCAATAGGCAATGCTTCGGCCAGCGCGTGGCAGCCTGAAGTCAATTTTGTGTTTCGGCGTAGAGAGCCTAGAGACTGAGGCACAGGGCCGTAGTGAGGGTTTTACGGGCCCCTATGCAATACTTATCAGGGACTCCTACTTAAATGATCTTAATTAATAAATGTATTTGTGATTACCAAAGGAATTAAATTGTACAAATATATCCCCATTAATAACATTTTTATGTTTGGTAACAGTGAGCCCCTGACTGTTGAGAGCCCTTCTGTACCGCACACCCTGCGCACTTTTAGCTACGGGCCTGGCCAGCGTGAAATCAACTGTGTGTTTGTTTTTGTCTTTATCATTAAGAGCTAAGAGACCGAATTACAGTGATCCAAAATGGTTATTTGGCGGCAATAATTTTAGCATCAGAAAACATGTGTATTTATGTTTAATTTTTGAGAAGATGGATTGAAAATTCATAATTATATTATATTTTGTAGAGCATAATTATAATAACAAAAAAAAAGTTGTGACAATTATAATTTTTTTTGTATATGAGTTTACCAATATTAACAAAATTTATGAATTAAAATAAAAAATCGGAATACATAAATATATAATTACTAAATAAAATTATCCTCATAGAAAAAGCCACATGTTTTCAAAAGTTTTAATATTTTCGCTGCAAGATAACCAATTTTGGCCAATGTGTCTGTCTCTAGGCTCTCGACGCCGAAACACAAAATTGACTTCAGGCTGCCAGCGCGGTGGCCGAAGCATTTGCCTATTGCCAACTTCACAAGCACCGCATACATTCATACGCGGGCCGTGCATGCATACACGCACACATGGAAACGATGGCTAGAGCAAAGAAATATACCCGTGCTCATCGTTCCGCTGTCGTTGTGCGACTGACTTAATGCCGATGTGCGCTTCTCTCTGCCGATGTGCGAAGAGAGCCGATCGCTCACTCATGAAACACTTCGTGTTCTGGGGTACCAGTCTCAGCATAGCATCCGTATGAGTAAATTCCGCTGTTTGAGTACTCTATATGTTCGATGCTTAGTGCTAGCACATCGCTGAATCATGCCTGGGCGTCGCCAGAAGTTTCCATGCCATCCCTGGGTAAGAAGTTTATCGGCGAAACTTTGTCCTTAGCGATTTTTCCAAGAATTTCAACGCGAAATTCGCGAGGAAATTTTTGAGGGCCAGAGTGGTGCAAGCTGTCGGAAACAATGCATATCTGCTTGAAGACATGCAAGGAAGACGTCTGGGCGTGTATCACGCGAAAGATATCCGTACGTGATTGCAGTTCGCGACAGATTTTCCAACCAGCTCCTGAAACGAAAAGAAGGGAAACACCAAGACACCAACAACAACTAATAATGATACAATTGTTGCATTTACCGGTAAAGCCCACTTCGGCAGCTACTGGAAGATCGTGGGGTCCCGCGTATGGCGCCTGTTGAACTGCATGTGAGGGAACTGTGCCGGCTCCAGAAAAACTCTGAGTCCAATGAAAATGCCCCAATTATTTCGTCGCTCTGCGGGAATTGTTTGCGCCACTCGAATCATTGGGTGCTGTTGCATTTTGCGGAAACAGCTGTTTTTCGGGTCGATAATTAGTTATCGATGAATACAGCTGCCCTGGTACCACACATCTACCGACAAAGCAAGCAGTGCAGTTTTGAGGTCTCTCTTAAAAGCCAGATCGGTCAGCGAACCCCGTTTACCGTTTGGCTGATGCACAGTTTGAATTGTCGGTTAGATACCCGAAATCGCAGGCTCAGCGACCGCCAAGCTGATTTTCAAGGGCAGGTCTTGTCATTCAAAGTCGAGAGTCGAGGC
>JAEIGD010000003.1:6000000-6364914 GCA_018903425.1 Zaprionus nigranus | reverse complement strand
TTTGTTGCCGCAAATTGTCGTAAAATTTGACATAAAAAAAAACTAGTTAGTTGGTTTTATTTGAGGATTTCGTATGCTTTTCGGGTGGTCTATTCAAAATTGAGACATCTCTTGAAGTGTATCAGTTGAGTGGAAATACTTCTATACCTTGAAGAAAATCAAGAACTGTCTTAAAGATTGTTTAGTTATAAAGTTCATCTATGCATTCCCGTCAATGATTTGAATATACACAGAACAAGGAATCTCTTCAGCCATCATACGAAAAGGATTAAAAGTTTATTGGAATGAACACCGAATAACCTACCATATAGTTATATTGTAGTAAATTGTCGGAGATACTCAGTGAACTGTTTAGGATCTTGCTACTGATTTACGATCGGAAAAGGTTAAAATAAAGCTCACTTTGAATATTTATGCACTTGTATTTATTGCAGAAGTGTTTGTTGATGATAATCAGTTCCTTTCAGTTGTCGTCGCCATCGTTGGCTGGTCAGTTGGTGATGTATTTGGTTGCTGTGGCACAGGCGCTTTTCCACTGAGACAATTGTTCAGACCCTCATAAGTGGTGGTGGTATCCTCGACATAATGGCGTTCGGCATTGTTGATGCAAATCGACTTTGCGGTGTCTAGCGTCTTGTAGAATTCCTCAACTTGGACAGCCAGTTCGGTTGCATTTGCAGAAATTTCGTACATAGACTTCGATTGCTCAGCACCCTGAGAATAGCAAGAGAGAAATGGAGAGAGAGAGAGAGAGGGAATGAAAATGAGAAAGAGAGGGAGTGTTACTTTCTCAAAAGATCAGGTAACACTATCAATGCTTCTTACCGCCTCAGCAAAGCACTCGAATGCCTCAACATAACCAACAATTGTGGAACAATCTTTGAGTACATTGCAAGAAGTTAATCCAGTGCGTTCCAGTTGCTGGCGTGGCAATTCCCATTTAGAGTCCTCCAAGGAAGAGTTAGCGTCATACTGAACCAAGCATTGGTTATATTGGACTTCATATTGTTGTGTTACAATATCTAACGTGGGCCGATAGTAGTCAAAGCAGCCCACAGAATTTCTAGGATTCTGTGCACTTAGCTCCTCCGACGTCTGCTTCAAAATCTGGATCTTTTTGACCTTTGGCAATTGCAGTTTACCTGCCACCATAATGGCCAAGCCCAAGAGCAATAAAAGCGAATACTTTGAAGACATTGTAAAGCTTGAAGTCAACTTAGCAGATATTCGAAGAGTCTGCAGCTTTTATAGGCTCCACCATATCGTTCAGTCAATTGTTGTTTTTGGCCAAATTACACATGTAGCTTATCAAGTGCACGAGTGTCTCGTGGTATTCTCTAATTAAATGTTGTTTTTGAAATTTGTGGAATTATCTCTTTGAACTTAAATTTTGTACTTTCCTTGTACTTTCAGAGATAAGTGTCTTAGTATACATACCATATATATCATCCAAGTGTTCTCGTATTAGCCTCCTAATTGATTCTTTAGCACGTTGTCAACTTAATCACTTAACTGTACATATCCTGTTGCTCTTTCTCTTTTCAGAATTAAAACATTTATTTAATCTGTTAAATGCGAATTGAGGTATGTTTCCGGCAACGAACATTTTCAAATCATTTCAAATCTTAAGGAAAGGTACCGAGATGCTTATAACAATCAATCAAAAATTGATTAATAAGTTAATGCTATAATTCATAGTAATCTGGAAATAGTTAAGATGGAACTTCGCTATAAAAAGTTGCCATTCTTCTCACTGTAAGGCAAACCTGCAATGAAATCAGTAGCGATTCTCTTGGCCATTGTAGGTATCTTGGCCCTTCTGTGTGGCAGTACGCACGGCGATTGCTGCACCACCTCATTGACCTGACCTACCATGTCGGTGTTGGTCCTGCGGAGATACAGGAGGCCATCTTAAGAAAAATGCCTGCAGAGTTACCATATGCGGTGACGGCAATCCTCGCATTGGCACCTGGTGTGGACAAGGATCTTGCAACATCTTTGGATGTCATTGCAGTAACGGATGCCTTGGCGGCGACTGGCATCGCGACTTCCTCAAGAAAAACAAAGATCGCAATATAACGATTACCAACTCTAAATGGCATAAGTAATGCTGATTTGTTACCAACAACCAATAATGTGTAGAAGTTTCTTCTTAATAAAAACAGCGTTTCATAGAAATTATAATGATCTTGTACTTGCTAATTTATTATAATTATATTTCGTCTACCTAGTCTGTTAGAGTTATAGATTTGAAAGTAGAGGTTTATAAAATTTATATTCATTTTTAAAATTGTTTCAAAAGACTTCTGTTGCAATCTATGTTTTCTATTTAATCCTTTCATCAATTTTGTAAGACTTTAAGATTCAATATTCGGGTAATAACATTTGAAGATTGAACTAATATTTGTATTTTTATTTTGTTTGCTATAGGCAGGGAAAGATTTGAATAGTACTGGGTGAATCCAAGACATAGGGGTTCTATTTTTGTGTAAGATTTGTAAGAAAGATCAGTTGTAAAGGATGTTTTAGCCCATTGGACTTTTGCAGCTCAATGAATCGTTATTATATACAAATCTTTCCAATGCAAAAAAAATATTATGAATAGTTCATATAATTGCGATAAAATTTTTATTATGATCTTGTTTATTTTAATATGCGGGGTCATCAGTTGATAGTGGTGTAGAATCTGTCGATAGATATTCAGTTGTTTGTGGGGCTAGAGACGACGCAGGAATCGCAGACTTGCCGACCAAACATTCATTCAGTTCAGTGTAGCACAAAGTGGTGGACTCGACATAGTTTCTCTCGGCCTCGTTGACGCAGACGGATTTGTTGGTGTCGACCCTGTTAAAGTCCGCCTTGCTTTTCTCTGCCGCATCTGTTGCGTTGGCCGACACCTCATAGAAGATTTTGGCATCATTAAAAGCCTGCATGGAAGATAAAGACATGTACTAATATATATAAAATGAAGTACGACTAAGAGAGAGCTTACAACAGTGGAGGTGCAGGTGAAGGCTCCAAAGGCGTTCGCTGTTTGGTTGCAGCAAGACAGGGTAACACAGGAATCCCGATAACTGTTCTCAAGCTGTATCCGTACATCCCTGTAGGCTTCGATCACCAGATCCTTGTTGGTCTCATAAACGTTGATGCAGTGTGTGTATGAGTTCTCGTATGTGGCAAAAATTGTATTCAGCCTCGGGTTGTAGTAGTCAAAACAGGCCTTGGACAGATCCTGATGCTGTTCGGCCAGTACCAAAGTGTCACCGCGCAATTCCTGAACCTTTTGGTTTGTCTTCAACGACAATTGCACCCGGAAGGCCGTTGCAATTCCGACACTAAGGCCCAACAGCAACAGGGATAACTTGAGAAACATTCTTACGGCAGTTTCAAGTTTCTTATAGGATTTTGTGCTATATCAATGCGACGCAATGGAATCGCTATTGGAACTCAGCAAATTTCACATCTATTTATATCGATTTCTCCAACTTCGGCACAATATTATCTTTTAATTTTCCATGTCGCTGTAATCATAATTCGAAAAAAACGAGTGCGTTGAACACTTTATTTTGTGTATTTTAAATTAACCTTTCTTATCGGCACAGTGTCCTACAGACTCGTATAGACACAGTCGAAGTTTTTTCTTTATATATCTGCAAAACTGTTTAAAAAATAAAGGGTCTTAGATGCGTAGTAATTCATTTTAAAATATACATGAATAAGCCAACTGTAGGCTATGATTTATTAGTCAAAACTCCATTTCTGTAACTCAAATGATCTTTCCAATTGTTATTACAGAAATAATTTAAACCTTTTATAAATCGTATACTCATTCTAGACCGTGGGTTTGACTTTGCCGTCCAGACATTCGGACAATTCAGTGTATGTCTTAGAGGTGTCATCCCAGTAGACTCTCTCTGCGCGGTTACAGCACGCATCGGAAATGCTTTGGGCTTTACGATATAGTTCTCTTATCTCTATAGCATATTGGCCGGCATCGGCAGATAGGTTGAAAAGGGTCTTTGATTCATCAGATCCCTGAAATAAAATAAGGTATCAAAATAATTTGATGCAAACCACTTAACCAGTTTTCTCTCACCCTTCCTGCGAAGCACTCGAAAACCTCTACTGTATTGGCGATGAAAGTACAGTTGTGCAGCAATTGGCAAGATTCCCATGCAGTGTAGGTGATATTCTCACGTGGAAAAACGTATTTGCCATCGATCGCTGAGCACTCCCATTCATAATCATCCGCACAACGTTTGTAGTCGGTCTCATACTGGTCGGAGACACTCTTTAGGATCGGCAGATAGCGTCCAAAGCAGTAATCAGTGAAATCTCCATTTTTCGTTACTGCGCGAGACTTCATCAGGAAGTCCATCAGGCCCTGCTCCGCCTTCAGTTCAGCTTGTGGTGGCATAAGGGCCAAGGAGGTTCCTAAGACCAACAACAATGTTAGGGATTTCAGCAACATGATTCTTCGTCGAACTATTAACTGTGAGTGTCCAGTCCGAAAGTGGCAATTGGTTTTTATACGCCTGAGAGTAAGTTAGATATGCAAGATTTATGGGCGCCAACTACTGTGGGGTTAACCACAGCTTATCAGTAAAATAGTTAGGCGATTTTAGCCACAGATCCTCTTTCATCATATTTTTAAATACAGAGTGTGCTATCTAACTGCCCCGTCAGTTAAGTGATTAAATTAACTAGGTAATCTGGTGTATATATAGTATATACTATATGTATGTATACATATATGTGGAATAAGGTATATATGATTTAAAATTAATATCGCATAAACACTTTAAAATATCATATAACGTCTTTAACTTCTTTTCTTTCAATGTTTCCTAAGTTCTTTTTTTAATTTTGGATTTTGCGCTTTGTTTTTTTTTTCTCTTTCTCTAATAAAACCTGCTGGTCTCTTATCTTACTTCCAAAAGGGTATTGACCGTCATGCAGGGTATTTCCAATGCGAACATATTTGACATTGGGTTGATAATTTACTCTTGAACGGAAATTCGTCACCAAAAAAAATCTCGGAACAATAAGCAGATTTGTATTTGAATGCATAGTAAATATTTGTGCCTCCCTATAAGAATCAGAAAAGTCTATATAATAATAATAATAATAACAATATTTAAACCAAACTCGGCAATTGAAAAGTTGGAAAGGTAACTCATGCAAGCAGCGCCAACTGTCGGTATCTAATGGTACTAAAACAGTGTTGATAAATAGATATTATCGATTATGTGTGAATACCTGTGGCTTCAAAATGAATCAGAACCATTTTAAAATCCCTTTGAAGATTACTAACCGGGGAAATTGTTTAGATACCCCTTGTTATCTTTAAATTAATCAAGGGGCAGAATGTTGGGCAAGGCTGTCAAAAAAAAGCACGCCAAATATTCTACTGATTAGTGATTGGTAATCGGACATTAACTGGCATCCATAAATCTTGCCTATCTCTCTCTCTTCTGTGGCGTATAAAAACCGATTACCACTTTCGAACTGGACACTAAAAGTTTGAATTTTAACGAAGAATCATGTTGATAAAAACCTTCACCTTGTTGCTGGCCATTGGAACCTCCTTGGCCCTTTTGCCGCCACAAGCTAAACTGAAGACTGAGCGGGGACTGATAGACTTCCTGATGAAGTCCCGCGCAGTAATGGGCGATCACAATGGTGATCACACTGACTACTGCTTCGATCGCTATCTGCCGATCCTCAAGAAAGTCTCTGACCAGTATGAGACCGACTTCAAACGTTGTGTGGAGGCTCGCGAATTGGAGTGCTTAGCAATCGATGCCATATATGCGCATCCACTTCACAACATCACTGAAACTGCTAAGGGTACTTGCCTATTGCTGCAGACCTGCAGTACCCACAAAAACACGGCAGAGTCCTTTGACTGCTTTGCAGCAACAGTAAGTCGATCGTAGATAATATTTATGCATATACTACCTAATTCGTACAACTTTTCAGGCATCTAAAGAATCGAAGACGCTGTACACTCTGTCTGCCGATGCCAGCCAATACGCATTAGAAGTAAAAGAACTATATCGTGTTGCCTATACCAATGAGGAGGCGTGCCGTGGCCAAGCAGAGAGGACCTACTGGGAGGACACTTCCAACACCTACGTTGAACTGCTCGAGTGTCTGGCTGGAGACATTAAGCCAGAACTAGATGATCCTATTACCGAAGAACCCTCAACAGATACATTTTAATCAGTAAAATATTAATTATAAAGAGCAGTACTTAAAAAAATCATTTTTGTTTAAACAGAATATTGAGAATAATCATTTAGTCTGAACAAGTTTTTTTAGACACATATATTGTGACTCGATATTCTTATTCCATAAATTATTATTGGCGAAAAGTAAATTACAGTGCAACACAAATTAACTGAATTTCTTGGAATCACTTATCTCTTCTCTTTGTGACGTTCAAATCAACTTGTGGTTAATCATCTTCTTTAGCTACTCATACATAAGAACAGTTGTAAATACTCCTCTTATAAAAACAGTCTAGTCAATTATCAATTTATTACCGTTTTATTATTTAAGTTATCAATCAGAGTACAATCAGCTCAACTTAACACAACATATATATATGTTTCCATTTTTCTGAAAATAATTGAATTTAAATTATGACTAAAAATACATTAAATATTTGCTATTTGGTTGTTTTTTTTTCAGCACATTCATATTCTTTTCAAGCAGATAATAAAAATTATATTTGAAATTTAACAGTGGCACAGTGGCGCCATCTTTTGGTTAGGTTGTGCAGCTGAGGAAAAACGATAAGTGCATTTACTGACCACAGAGGTGATATATCGCTGTTCGCGGCAATCGAGTTTATATCGAAGCCAAATAACGATAGTGCCATAACGATGTATCGATATATCCATTAGATATCGTCAAATACGTCAGACTGTTCGTTTTGTGCTTGTTTTTTTTCTAATCAAAACATACACATATTTATTTTTGTTTCGAAAAGATTGCGTTCGCAAGATTCCATAGTGATTAGATTTCGGTCAATTGAGTGTATTTCAGAAGGTGACGCACAAATCAAACAAAGCAATTTTTATTCAGCTGAAAAACACACATTCACTCACTCACACACACACACGCACGCTCAGTCAACACACACAAGTGAGTGCAAAAATCGCAAGCATCTCATTCGTGAGAAAAGAAGAGAAAAGTAATTACAAATTTTAAGGTGAAAAATATAATTAAATGCTGTTTTGAAAATATCGAAATTAATTTTCAATTGTTCTGTATTAAGTATCGAAAGGGCGTGTGCGCGATCATAACTAAAAAAATATCTATGTATATTTCCTCGTGTTTCTGCCCCCTGCAAAGAGCTGTCAACTTGGCCCGAATCCACACTCACCCTAGCGATGAACGATGCTTTGTGTATTTTGAAATGTATACAGTGCTTACTGTGATTGTGAAATAAACAATGAGCTCACACCCTCACAAATGATGAGATCGGCAATAATTAATTAATACACCCCTGTGTGATGGGCTGTGTGTGATAATCCATTCCAGGCTGCAAGATTTAAAAGTATTTTCTTTTTCGTGTATTCCATGAAACGATATCATCGTAATTTAAAAACAATCGATATATCTACAGTAGTAACACTTACGTTCACTTTGCACATCTGCAGAAATTGCTGTGTAGCACGGCCAAAGCCAGTCGGGTTGTTTTCAACTGTCCGAAAAAAAGCAAAATAAAATATACATAAACGGCAACAATAATAACCGTAATACTGCTGACTGCCAAGGCTGAGACTTTGCAACTGTTAGGAGCGAGTGGGCGTGTCGTGTCGCTCGGAAAGCGCTAAATATAGCGGCTGAGCTGTCGCTCCGTCTTTCTTGATAAATCGATGTGCCAAAGGAAGTAAGAAACAGCGGAACCGCCAACAACAGCAACAACTATATAAAAAAAGAGGCTTCTGCATTGGTCGAGTGTAGGCGGCAAAGAGCTGAATACGCATCCTTGATTTTGTATGTTTGTGTGCGTGTGCGCCGTATACGACTTTGTGTGTGTATGTGTGTCTGGCATTTATGGATTTTTGCATCCCGCGCAACGACTTTCAAGTTCACGAATTATTTTGTATTTTGTTTTTCTTTTGACTTTGAGCGCCAACTCACCAAGGTGTATTTCCCACTAACCTCTTCTCTCTTTCTCCGTCTCTCTCTGCACCCGCAGTATAAGCAAACGACGCCAAACCCACGACTGGGTCACATTAACTCCGGGGACACACACATTATGTTCAATAGACATGGGCGGATTCCTGGATAAGCCGAAAACTGCAAAGCACAATGATGAAGGAGAAGGTAATAAGCTGCTCTTTGGCGTCAGCTCCATGCAGGGCTGGCGCTGTGAAATGGAGGATGCCTACTATGCGAAAGCACGGCTATTCAATCCCCTGGATGAGTGGAGCTTCTTTGCCGTCTTTGATGGTCATGCCGGGTGCAAGGTTTCGAAGCATTGTTCCATGCATCTGTTAGAGAGCATCACTGCCACAGAGGAGTTTAAGAGCGGTGATCATGTCAAGGGAATACGAACCGGTTTCCTGCGCATCGATGAGGTTATGCGAAATCTGCCCGAGTTCACCCAAGAGGAGGAGAAATGCGGTGGCACCACGGCCGTATGTGCGTTCATTAGCTCCACTCAGATATATATTGCCAATTGTGGGGATTCTCGTGCAGTGCTTTGTCGCCAGGGAGTGCCGGTATTTGCCACTCAGGATCATAAGCCCATATTGCCCGAGGAGAAGGAGCGCATTCATAAAGCCGGCGGCAGTGTGATAATCAAACGTGTCAATGGAACGCTGGCCGTCTCGCGTGCACTGGGCGACTATGACTTCAAGAATGTCAAAGATATGGGACAATGCGAACAGTTGGTCTCACCGGAACCGGAAATCTTTTGCCAAAGCCGCCAGGACACCGATGAATTCTTAGTGCTCGCCTGCGACGGCATCTGGGATGTTATGAGCAATGAGGATGTATGCAGTTTCATCTACTCGAGGCTGAAAGTGACCACAGATCTGGTAAACATTGCCAATCAGGTGGTTGACACCTGTTTGCACAAGGTACGTATGCCAATCCTAGTAACACACATGTACCTAATACTCTTTTATGTTTATCAATTAAACAGGGTAGCCGTGATAATATGAGCATCATCATAATTGCTTTCCCCGGAGCACCAAAGCCAACTGAAGAAGCGATAGAGGCTGAGCGACGGTTGGAGAAACACATCGAGAAGATCGCAAGAGGTTGTCTAAATCGTCTACTCTGTTTATAACTAATCGCAATCCTAACGATAGTCGCAATGCGAATATGTCGAATGTCTCAGTGCAGGTGTTGTCGTAGCTCTTACGTTGAACTAGACAACTGCAAACCGAATACATTGTACCTTACGTAACGATAGCAAAGATAGCCCCAATAACACAGTTTGCAGTTAGATTAGCAGATTATAATTATACACTAACCTACAAATACACAATGACATACATGCATCTGTGTGTGTGTATTGGTGTGTTGTTAGCTAGGTAGATACATACATAATTGCAAAATCAATTGATCAAGTCGCATCGTATAGTCAGTCGAACCCGCAATGCAAATGCAATTGCACTAAAGTGTTCCTTCCAAATAGAAACAGTAAGCAAACAATTGCTATTACCATTGCCAATATCAAGTCGATATATACATACATACGTATACTACCAATAGAAAGCAATATATACATATATATATATATATATATTATACATTTGTCCTATCGCTGATGCATAGCAAATAACTGAATAGCGTGTTAGTTTGTCATATCTTCTTCCACTGGCTGTGCGTGTGTCCGATTGTGTGTGTGTGTGTACTGTGCGAGCGTGTGCGTGTGAGTGTTACAGTATTATTTATTTATACTTGTATTAATGAGTTTATGTGCTACAGCAACTGCCAAAGCGCTCGCGGTGAGAGCGGACTCCTTATAGCTAAACTAGCCCAATTCCAAGCCCCCATACCCAGTATACCCATTTAGTCCTAGTATTCCATTTAGAGTAGTAGAACAATAAGTTTATTAGCAATTCTCGATTCCCCCCCAGTTAAAACTGTAGTTAAGGCCACTTCAGCCAGTGTACATACTTACATACCTACATACGTACATACGCTTGTATATAGTCCAATATATCCATACATTATAGAACCCCTCACACACATATTTGATACGACATTTTTAAGAAATCGATCTAATCAAAATCGAATTAAGTAATTAAAATTATCCATAGAGCTCTAGCATATAGTAAACACTCAACAGCAGAAGAACTTTAATTAGATAGCCACCAATTGATTAACACTCTTTGTGTTCTGAAACCAAATCTGGAGATATTTAGAATTCGTATTGAATAGTTGAGTAAACACAATGTCACATACAATATTGATGGAATTGATTGTTAAGGTTTTTTTTGCTCAAGTATTAACACTATCTGCCATATAGGATATTTTGTAGTGCGTATATCCGTGATTGATCCTAGGTTAAATTGTAAATGCGCCCACAGTATTCATAACACCAAAGTGAATTTTTAAAAAAGTCCCAATGCCAAGTGCGGACGTGTTCTTTATACACATGTATGTAGATAATAACTTACCTTATACGAAATAATACCATATATTAATATGTTGAAAACTGTATATGGTTTACAAGAGTAGCAAATGCAACACCCTCAACAAATAATGATCATTCTAGTCAAGTGTAAAAGCTAATCTAATTTTAAGTATTCAATAATTTAACAAAATGAAACGAAACTATCTAGTCGAATCAAATGTCCAGACAATTTACTTAGCCTAGGTTGACAAGTTTTTAATGCTAGGGAAGAAACTCTAGAAGAGAAAGAGAGAATGATAAACGAAACATTGTAAACCTTATGCTCACCAATTGTTGTGCTTGTTGTTGTCAACGTGAACAGTTTTACTTTAAATGTAAACTTTAGATACGCTATTGAATTGAAGCAGCGCATCGCAGCGAGGCTTACCAAATCAAAAAACTAATGAAATCAGATCGAGGAATACCTTTCTTTGATGCACTGAGAACGTTTGTACCTAAGTACTATAGCAATCATTCATAATTGATATCGCAATAGCAAATAATAGGATACGAAGGAAGAAACAATAGTAAATGGAAAAAACCGTAATGGAAAACAAAAGAAAACTCTGAAATAATTTTCACTGCTAAGTTACATTACAAAAAAACCAAAAAAAAAACGATGAAGAAATCAAAAATATAACTTGAAACGAAATGAAGATTCGAAAACCAATCCAAAAGTGTTTGTTTGCTGTGTTGTTCAGTTTTCAGTTCTCATCTGATACAATCTTTCTGCTGCTTTCCACGCCTCCTCCTCCTCTCACGCAACACAAACAAAACCAGAAAACAATTCACGCATTCAATATCGAATCAATGTATTATATTATTTTTATTATGTTCAGTTCGTTATCTGATATTTTAATAATCGCAGCATTTTTCAAACATTTCAGTTTCATTCATGATTTTGATTTTAAGTTCTGTAACTAATCACTTCATGTGTATACTCAATATTTATATTTTTCAAGTATTCTTTTGTTGAAGTAAATTTAGCAACGCGTTGTTCTTGTTTTGTTGTCGTTGTCGTTGATCGCGCATCTCGCTATTATAAAGAATGGGCGTATCAAGTCAAATCAATGCCAGAAAACAGAAAGCAATACAAATTTTATGATGAGTGAGCATAAGGTAAGGCACATAGATCCCACCACACAAACGAATCAAATCAAAAGTAAACGATATATATGCATGCTCAATTCAGATAAAACCGAACCAATCTATTATTAATATCTATGTATTTGTCATAAATCCAATCACAGTTATATGTATACATACGTATACTTATACAATTTGATATATTTTCAAATGTTTGTTGTACACTGAATGCTGTAAACAGTTTTCTTATAGATACTATGTTCCCCTTATGCAAAGTCTAAAAACAAAGAAACAGAGGGGAAAACTGCCGCAAAACTGCCGCTCTTTTCTTTATACATACATATATATTATTTTTACCGATCTGTGTATTTCCCCCGACCTTTTAAAGTGCCAATTTGGCGACATCACATTTGCTATCATTTATTCGATTACTCAAGATGCAGGTCGAAAGAATTGTAGAAAGCGAGCGAAACTTATCACAATATGAAGTGAAACTGAATATGAGTATCGATAGCCAGAAGGTTCGATCGACCTGCATATCCACCTAGCCAAAGCCTCACGTTCAATTTGTTGCTCAATTTTTGTCGGCTCTCGCTGTTGCAACATCCGTTTCGTATTATACTTTTATGAATTGTCATTTTGCTTTTGCGTAGCTTTAAACTATTTATAATTCGTAATTTACTGTACATACAAATTCCAATATCATTAATAACTAAACTTTTACATTTTCAATTTATATTTTTGCAACTAATAATTAATTGATTTGTTCTCATCTTTGTGACATTCTTACAGGGGAGATTGAAAGTAATGAAATCAGCGACTACGTGGATCTGTTAAGGTGTCTACAAGACAGAGTTGACATTGAAGGTCTTCCACCTGGCGGCGGTTTGCAATCCAAGTATGAAAGAATGTCTATTTTAAATATTCTTGTTAGAGATACTAATTTTTTGTGTTTTCCCACGCAGATATCATATTATCGAGGCCACATTCAAGGAGGTGTATCCGGATAGACCATGTGAAGTACGAAATATTTTTTATAATATGTGAAACTTGTAATATTTTCTCCATCTGCGTTTTCATCACCTACAATTATTTTTATTTTGCCTCTAAGAATTGCTTAATATGTACTAGTCTTATGATTTCTTTAACGCACATACTATGATTATATTATTCAGCTTGTATCCATTTTATTTTTAGTAGATTCACCATTATCATTATTGATTATCTTCTCTCAACTATCTTCAATGCTGTAATGCACCACAATTTATTCTTTGGTTAACAAACCCGAACGTTCTTTACGTATTCTCTTTCTTTTATTTCTAGCTGTATGCATATGATGATCTATGAATTGTTTAATGCTAACTATTGTTTATTTCTAAATCAACCAATAACAACCAAACAACAACATCAACAAACAACCAACAAACCAAACCAACAACCAACAAGAGAACAAATGAAACTTAAAACAAAACTTTTGTATTCATATGCTTTGAATGTAAGATGATTATTTTGTTGTTAGCGTCTCTTCGTTTTTAACCTAGAACGAAGTGCAGCGCATGTCCAAAATCCCCGATAAACAAAGAAAATGCATGTTCGAATTTGTATTGTTTTTATTTCTCACACCCCTCATCCAGAACTAAAAATCATAACTTGTACATCCATCCCCCTTTACTCGCTCGCTTGCTCTCTCTCTCTCTATCTCTCTCTGCTGCATCATGTATGCCTGAGTCCTAGTTGTACCTGTTGCATAAGTTTAAGGATCACCGATTGTTATTAATCTCTATTTTCTGTTGTTATTCTTGCAGAGTCCAACGCATTAGATTGCAAACAGAAACATAAAAACAATATAAACAGAAACAGTCACAGTAAAACAAATGCAAAAATAAGAGTACAGTACGTTACAACAGAAACAACAACAACCGCAACAACAATAACATCAAAAGCAAACTGCAGCAACAAAACAAAACAAAACGAAACACACTTACCAAACCGTTTTCTATTTTGATAAAACCTACTCCTAATAATATAAATAAGCATTATTATAATACATATACATACATATATGCATAGTTTAAACGTGAAGCCGGTCCTACACACACAACTACAAAAGAACCTTGTATTACGTAGATCATACTTATAGAAGGCAGCGAACCTCAGCGAACAGAAGAGACCTCAGCAAACGGAACGAAAAGAACAGGGTTTGGCTCAAAGCCAGCACGCACACACACACACACACACATACACTACATTCACACACATATATACACTAAACACACACACAGCTACACCTATACACACACAAAGTAACTTCCCAACTAACTACATTACCTTCTTGCAACGTAGATCGAATTGTATCTATTTGCGCTAGTCTGTCTGTTCCCCACTCTATGTCAGTCGACACTGTCTGTCGTTCAGTTAGTCCTATATCTATCAGTTCTCCCCTCTACCCCTCATCTAGAACTGTTTGCCCGCCTCCGTTTACGTCACTGTCTTCTGTCAAAGAGAAAGTCGCTCGGTTAATGTTTGTACAAGAAGTTTTTATTTGATTTTAAACTGATTATGATATATAAGTATATATATCCATATATCTTCATACATGATGTGGACCTTTGTAAACTGTTTGTTACGCAGAATCACTTTTTGTTTCATTATTTTTATAAATGTATATGAAAGATGCCGAAAAACAGAAAACTTAAACAAAAAATTGAAAAAAAAATGGCTAAAATGCAAATGAAAACTGTAATGAAAAAGGAAAACAACTATTAATTTGTAAGAAGTGTGCGAACATGGATGAACCTAAAACGCAAAACAAAAGAAAAACGAAAATAACGCCCGAGTTTGTAGTAAATGTTGATAAAATGAAAGAAAAACAAAAACAAAAAGTGAATTATTTCAAAATAGATGCCAAATGATCCTCATCATTTAGTTGGTTCCCTCATTCGTTCACTCGCTGTTCAGTTGCACCGTGTACCAGTCGTATCACCTCCAGACCCGACAGGTATTATCCTTGGAGGCAGTCAATATGGCATCCCCAGCATAGCTGTAGGCGCAGCTGAAGACCTCCGACTCGTGACCACTGAGCACCTGAGAGCACTGTCCCGTCTCCGTTAACCAGAGGCGGGCGGAGTTG
The DNA here is from genome assembly GCA_018903425.1 of Zaprionus nigranus. Classification (NCBI taxonomy): domain Eukaryota; kingdom Metazoa; phylum Arthropoda; class Insecta; order Diptera; family Drosophilidae; genus Zaprionus; species Zaprionus nigranus. Next base: position 6,350,050 of record JAEIGD010000003.1, on the reverse strand, counting down.
TCTGCCGAGGCAGTGAGCAGCATGCAGCCGCTCGGGCTGAAGCACACCTTGTTCACCTCATCCATGTGGCCAGCCATAAGTGAGAGCATCTCCAGTTCCGGCTCTATGCTCCAGACACGTGCGGTGCAATCGCTGCTACAGGTAGCCAGCAGCTTGCCGGCTGCATCGAAACTGACGTCCAGCACCTCATCGCTGTGCGTGGACACCAAGTGCAGCTGTTGATCCAGACGGCGCATGTCCCAGATGCGTGCAGTGCGATCTAGGCTGCCGGTGGCAATCAACGTGCAGCTGAAATTCCACACGCAGTTCGACAACTCGGCGGTGTGGCCGCGCATCTGATGGCAACAGCTGAATGAGAGGGTTGGGATGAGGGGAACAGGGAGTAACAAGGATTGAATTTAAAGCTTACCTCTTGGTACGCACATCCCAGATGCCTGCTGTGTGATCAAAGGAGCCCGTCAGCACCAGTTGCCCGTCACGTGAGTAACGCGCTGCTATCACCTCCGCTCCGTGTTGCTCGAGCAACTGCAACTCGTGTGCCGTCTCTGCGTCGAAGATGCGCGCTTTGCCGTCAATGGAGGCAGTGACCACAGACTCGTCGTGCAACGGATGAAACTCGGCGGCCACCACCTCAGCTGAGTGACCGTACAGGGTGCACAGGCATTGGCCACTGCTGGCCGACCAGATCTTTGAAGTGCCATCGAAGGAGCCAGTGATGACCTTGTCACTGTGGACATTAGAAGGTTATCAGTCTGAGGAAAGAAGGCAACTGTCTTACCAGCGCGGCGTGTTGAATCCAACCGAGAAGACCACATTGTCGTGGCCCGTAAGAATGTGCTGCACTTGTGCGTCGCTGGTGCCGATAACGTGGCAGGTGCGATCATAGCTACCCGTCAAGCAGCGCTCCCCGCTCCGATCGAAGCAGACATTGGTCAGTGGAAGGATGTGTGAGTTGTAGCTCTTGTGCAGATAAAACTTCTTCTTAATGGGCTCCCTCAGCTTGCTCTGCAGCTTGCCGATGGCCTGTTTGAGGGCACTGAAAGTGTCCCGGGAACTGGAAGCCTTGTAGTTGCTGGGCAGGTCAACTCTAGTTGATTTATTTGACGTGCTCGGATGCTCCAGTTCCTGGTTACGTTCCGATTCCACAGCCTGCAGTTCTTGCAGCAAAATACTGTCTGCCAGCTCATCCACATTTGTTCTGCACAGAGGGGGATTTGAGTTGGGGACTTCTGTCAACAGAGTTACTTACTTGGCATTGAGGTCTAGCAGATCAAAGTGTCGCAATCGCTCGCTGCCATTGGCTGAACGGTAGTTAAGTGCTAAACCTAAGTAAGAAAGTTATTTCCTTTTAGAAATCTGTAAAGTTCAGTTTTAAATTGCGTTCACCTGGCGGATAATAGCGCAGAAATATCTTATTGGCGCTCATTTCGTACTTGCACTGCTGGAATGCAGCTCCTTGTCCTTGCTGACCTGCTTTAATTTGTTGCGCGTTGCCTTGTCAGCCTCGCCTCACTGTGGCAGCAACTGTCTGTGGCATCAATCGTGTTTAGTTTGGTCGATTGGCTGCGCTCTGGGTCTGGGTCGTCTGGTAACGGGAGAGGGCAGGGCGAAAGCTAAACAAACTGTTGTAATGGTATGCAAAGTTATCCTCAACAGTGACGACTACTAGGACTACAGACTGCCATAAGTCAATAATACTGTACATTTGTTTTGTTTTTCCTTTTATGTTAACTTTTCAAAGTTTTACTTTTCTTAAAGAATAAATATAAATGAGATATAGCAACATAGGGACCGTTTACTGTACTCAAAACATTCTTGAAAAGGAATATTTCAAAATAAGCGTTGCAAAAAACATTTACAGATATTCTATTTTTATTTCTATTTATCAATATATATTCGTAATATATCTTTAGTAAACTCTCAGTACTTTTTAATATTTATTTTCTGCTTTTATAAAGTACCTTCAGTATCTCGCTTATTTAATACCCATGCATTAATATGCCCTTATATTAAATTTGTGCCGACATTTTCAAAGACGTCATTGCCAAACAGCTTTCGCCTTGCCAGCAGTGAACTGAAAACCAATGATTACGTTTCCACACTATACAGATTTTGATAATTCATTACAAAAACGTAAAAAGCCAATTTAATTCATAAGAAAGCCAGAAAACTTAATTTTTAAACTTTTCCCACCGTTCAGTTGGGTTGCTTTTTTAAATTATTGTTAATTTTTGGGCGATAAATTTTGATTTATCGATATCCTAATCTTAAGAGTGGCGCCATCTAGTGTTTGGTAGATATGAGAGAGCTTTTACAGTTAAAAAAAAAACCACACGTAGATGGCGTTTCGCCACTGTCTCAATAATTTAAAAAAAGAAGAGAGGAACTGAAAATAACGGGTGAAACTTTTGATTCCTTTTGTGGACGGGCTGAACACTTCTGAATCTTGAAAACAGTTCAGTCTCAAAGGTTGAGTCTCAACAGTTGATTTTCAATAGTCAATTAGTTAATAGTTAACAGTTGCGTCTCAAAAGTTAGGACTACCCAGTTAGGTCTATCCAGTTAGGCCTACCCAGTAAGATCTAAACAGTTGATTCTCAACAGTCGGATATTCAAATTTGGGTCTCAAGTGTTAGGATATATATTATTTTGAATATAGGATAGATATTTTCAGTTAAAGCCTCTGGCTTGCTAGAAGAAATTCTTTCCTAAGACACGATTTCATTTGTGTCATGGATGTGTCCGATCCAGCAAACTATGAGCCAGTGCTGCCATTTTAGCTATTCTCTAGCTACATCTATCGTTTCAACGTTGCACTACTCTAACGATTTTTCATTTTAGCTGCCAACAACATTTTCTAGCTTTTTGCTAAGACTCCCGCTAAATAATTCTCTCAGCTAAATCGTTGACTCAGTATTTTTAATTTCTAATGATCGATTGGGCTGATATATGAGTGTGTGACAAGATTTAAAAATAAGTAGTGCCCCGCCTCTTTTTTGCAGGTTTTCAAAGAAAGAATGGAGTCCTTTGACGTTGCCATGTTTACTGCCTAACAAACTGCTTAATGCAGATTAAAATGCTTCAGCGTTAATCTTGTTTCCCAACAAAGACAGACCTGTCGTCGTCGTCGTGCGGGCGAGATGGCATTATTTATCGTGCTCGTTAATTTGTACCTATGAAACCTAATTAGCTTGTTTAATTCAATTGGTCGCAGAGGCCAATTGATGCCAACACCTGTTCCACATTGTCGAGGGGATTTAACATGCCTGTGAACATACAAAGTCGCATGTGGCATGTGGCAGGTACCAGGCGCCTGGCACTGTGTGCCATCTACTGAAGCAATTAGATTGTCTCTTAGCTCACTCGCTCTGTCTCTCTCACTCTCTCTCGCTGTCTCTTTCACTCTCTCTGTGTCTCACACTCTCACTGTGACTCTCTCTCTCTCTTTTTCACCTTCTTTTCTCGTGTCTCGTTTCGACATTTTCACTAATTTAATTTGTTCGGTAATCACTGAGACGTGGGTGGGCCAAAGGACGATGAAGAAAGGAGGTTGGGAGATGGGGGCGTGTAATGTCCATTAGGCTAATACAAGGCGAACAGATAAGGGCAGACTCTGTGTGTGTCACTGTGGCTGTGTGTGCGCGCGGGCAGAACGCCAAATGACCATAGCACATAATGATAAGAAATTATTAGATATTATCACAGCCAATTTTATGCCAGAGAACAAAGCCGAAGGCGACAGCGCACAGGAAAAGCGTGTGAAATAAATTCTGAAGAAAATTCTGGTGTGGAAAATATTTGTGCGGAGCAAATATTGCTTATTTATAGAAAGACATTGTCCATTGATTGCATGAGCGATTGATTGGGCACAGAACTGGACGACAGCTGTTAACGCAGATCTAGTTTTAATTTACTGACTTACACACACACACACACATGTATACTTATAAGTGTATTCAAGGCGGATATTGGACAGGATGTGCAGAGATTGGATGCTGGCGATGAGAATAAGAAATACGTATGGAAATGAAATCAATTTAAAATCGCATAAAACGCTTTCGTAAACAAAGCACAGCAAAGGCAAATCTCTCTACAAAGAGGACGAGAGAGAGGGAGGAGTGTGAGGGAGACGGAGTCAGCTTCAAGCGGATTTAAATTTATGCTCAATAAATTTTTGTTGATTTCCGGCAGGCAGAGGCAGGCAGAGCAGACAAGAGAGACAACTGACAGTACTTCAGATTCGATGCGAGTCCTAAAAGTGAGGCGCTGCATAAATTAAAGCCTCCTACACACCCAACAAACACACACACACACACAGCTAGGCACGCGCTCTGTGAGATATATTCGGTTGAATGTTACCTTTATACACAAAAAATTATTATTGCCGCTTTTTATGGATGTTGCGCATACCCCGAGCAAAGGCTGAAGAGGGTAGCATTGGTATGTACGATATGTGACTTGAGTAATGGGTGTTTAGAATAAATATAAATAAATATTTCTAATTTCTTCGATCACCAAAAAAATTAGCGATGAGTTCTGATGACCGAAGTTGGCTACTTCATGAAACAATTGCACTTTCAAGCTTGTGTTTGGATCATAGCTTATGCAGAAATCGCACAGATAATTGACCTTGATTTGGCTAAAATGTTCATTGCAAGTTACTTAAACACAATTTATAATTATCGCAAAAACTATTGTAGATGATTCCATGCCAGTCAAACTGTTTTTTTATAACAATAAGCTTGGTATTGTATAAATTATATATATATATAGTATATTGTACTACCTATGTATTATATTATATTTACTGTTTATCTATATTAAAAACAGTATATTAATTTTACTCTTGCTTTATTTAATGTTTTGAGTATTTAACTCTAAAATACTGCCAGTACCATTGTAATTAACTTAATAAGTTATTATGATAACAACATACATTCTCTTGGCATCAAACTCTTAGAGTATTAGCCAGTCCATCAATTTCACTTTGATTCATCCACACCACTGTCAGCGCATCTGGCTGCCTTTTTGGTTAAGCAAATTATGTTTAAATGGCGAAAACTCTCTGCCTGTTCTGAGCTACCTGCCAGTGATACATCAACAGTTTTTCAGCTGCTCGTTCTTTCCACTTTTTTTTTTTGACAGCACTGTTTGAAATTCGATTTAATTTTTTCGTTTTTGTATCCTGTAAGTTTCCCTACTAGCGGGGGTATTTTATTGCCTCAACACATGGCGACACTGTAAGGCGGTGTCTTCTTCTTCCCCTGCTCGTTTTGCGTACCTGTTCGACGTGCTGCTGCCTGTTGCTGTAGCCGTTGTGTGCCCCAGGTGCATTTATGGTAGTTTCAGTGTGTGCAACAGCACAGTTGGCCAGGCAGCCCCCTTATAATTGGGGCCATGTACGCATGATGTCGTCGTAATCAGATTTACAACCGTTTGGCGCTAACTAGACTGACATATTGGACGGGAAACCCCAAGGGGGGCTGCCTAAAAAAAGAAACACTCCCCATAAAAAAAATTTAAATGCAATAAATGTAATTGCATTCTATCTTTCTTGGGGGGTTAAAGCGAAAAAAAATCATATTGTAAATATTAAGAATTTAATATGTCTCGTTGGTAAAATCAAATAAAATGCATGCTTCCATTACAATACCAAATATGAAATGTAAAAACAAATATTAAAATGTCATTTTGACGAGAACTCTGCAAATAAATACTCAGTGTAGCGAATGTTCCTTTGTTAATATATACATTTGATGTCTTTGTGAGCGTGCATGAATGATTGTTTAATCATTTAAAAATGCAATTAAATGTCAAATAGAATATTGAATATTGCGGGAGAGGAGGATAGAATGAAATGTGGCCAATGGGATTAATGAATATATGTATATACCTACTCATCTCTCTTGCACATCTGTGTGTGTGTGTGTAAATGAAGTCACATCTGACAGAAATATGATCCTGAATTGTGGCATTCTGAGCTCAGGCTCATCATTCATGAAGTATCTTTCGGTTTAGTCATTTAAAAGTTTATGACTTTGATGAATTAAATTGAGCATGACGAACGAGGGTGGAAAGCGGAACCTAAAGACATATGCATACATCCCCCCCCCCCTCACTCCCACACTATCTACCGGTGTGGGTAAGGTTTTGAGCCCGAGCTGCAAAGCCTTAAAACCGTTTATGGTCAATTGAAATGCAGACTCATCGAAATGTTATAAAATTTAATAATATCAGATTCAAGACGCAGACCCAACTTCCGAGGGTGGCTGCGAATGCGGATGCGTGTGTGTATGTGGGTGTGTCTGTGAGTTCATTTTGAGGTTTGTTTTTGCGAACTTTATTAGGCGGCAAACAAAGGTAGCAGTGGTAGCTGTGCTGTGCGGCGCCAAGCGTTGCTGAGCTGAGCTGAGTTGAGCCACATTCGGTGCGGTTTGGCGGCCACATCAAGTATACGCACCATAAATCAGAGCAACGACCCAGGGCCGCCCAATGACGTATTGAATGCATTAAACTCAGCCTTAAATTGCCAAGCGGCCGTTGTTCATAGCTTTAAGTGGTGCTTAAAATGAATTATGCCCAGCCGGTGTTATTATATACCCCCTCAAATCGGGTTCATTTATGTTTGTCTGTAGCCGATTGTATTCGACATTACGGCACAGATTGCGGACCAAGACTCCAAGTGAGAACGAATAAAAGCATGTTAATTTGCGAGAATTATATTGAGCATATATATGTATATAAATATCCGTGCAGCGATATCTTTCTCTGTCTCTCTCTTTTCCTTCTTCTTACTGCTTGTTTATCTGCGATTTCTCATTGTAAAGTGAGCTCAATGAAATGCATTTCGCTGCTTTTAACTCGCATTCAACAAGTTAAGCCCCTACAAAGTTGCAATTAAGTTTTTATTCTTTTGTGATTTATTTCTCTCTTTACAGCGCGAATCAATTACATATTTCGTACGCTGGTAATGCCTCCAATTGATGAACAACAAATGCGATTTATGGCAAGCCGATAATATCTATGCATTTTCCAAAAATTCTAATTAATTAAAACTCACAAATCATGCAGCAAACACGCAAAAATATGGATTTATCACCAGTGAAGTACGGTGAGTGCTCGTAATGTGGGACTCGCCTTAAATAAGATTGTTAAAATATGCAAATTATTTATTGTTGTTATTTCTCTTTATGAAATATGCCCAACTTCTTTATAAAGACATTAGTTGAGGTAACCACATATTTATTTTGATTTATTTTTGTTAGTTTGTGGTCACTGTACCTAAAAACAAATGCACATTAGAGAAATTCACTTAATAACCTTCATCTCGCTGCATAGAAAGGCAAAATGTGTGTGAAATTTATGCAAACAAATTGCGAGCATAATGAATGAACTCATCTGTGCCCCTCTATGTGTATGTTTGTGTGTATTGTCTGGCTCTGTGTGTGTGTGTCGAAATGTTTAGAGTCCTTACAAATTTCCTTTGCTGTTCATCATACTGTATTAAAGACTGCAAATGAAATGAAATGTAATAAACTTAAAGGAATTCCGAATACTGATAGTAAATAAAGCTATGTGTCATGAACCAATACGTAGATATAACTTTACAAATAGCTTGCCTTAAATATAACTTGTAATTTAGTAATATTTTACAGATTATTATTGTGATATAAATATAACATATAACTCGGCTGATTTCTTCCTCCTGACCTTATGAAGTATAATTAAATACTTGTGGCTGTGTTTGTTTGGAGAGAGCAAACATAAAAGTTCCTCATTATATTTATTTCTGTTGTAACTGTTAATTCAGTTAAATAAAAAGTTTATGAACGGTATTTATTTTGGTTTTGCACCTTGGAAAGGGCATGCGACAACGCATAAACTGACAAACTGTCCCTTCAAATTGTTTCTACAATTTTCCACTAATTGTGTGTACTTTGAAGTGCGTTCGTTTGTATTCGTTTTTGTGTGTGTATTTGTGTGTGCTTGTGTCTGTGTGTTTGGGTTTGTGTGTTTGCGCTTGCATTGACGCGTTGTTGCGGTTATGTCTGCGTGTTTGAAGCTCGCTAGTTCGCGTTGCCGCAAATTAAACGAAATCAGCAAATTAAGAAGCATAAATTTTACGATCCATGGCCTCGATTCAGTGGAGCCACGCCCACTTTTAATGCGCAACTAAACATGTTGCGAGCAAAGCCAAATGATTTATATTGTTTCTCCACCCAGCCGCATGCGAGGCACAACAAAGTCAATGGGTGAGCAACAGAAAGGGGTCCAATTAGGACTACGCTGAGGTTCGCAAAGGGTTTCCCGTTGAGGAGCCCAGAAAGCTGGTTAGAAGGAGGCTGCTGCGAGTTCGTGGAAAAACGATTTTGTAGCATAAATTAGCACAGTCGAAATATGATTTTAATTAACATTAATTGCCAGCGTATTTCTCTTTCGCACCTGCGACTGTTTGCCGGAATTGTCCAGTTAACTGCATATTTCGTATACGCAGCGCTGAGCCAAGGGGCAAATGGATGTAACACCGTTGTTGTTGTCGTCGCTGCTGCTGCTGCTGGTTTCTCCTGTTGTTTTCTTATTGCCAACACGAGTTTGGCACACTTGTGTTTATGGCCAAAGTTTCGGACCGGTCGCAAAACTTTTGCCCTCAGCTGAGCACAAAATGCTGAAGAAGTTGAGATTTCTGACTCGTAATTCAATGAAATCTTGACAAACCACAATGAAGTTGCAGAACAATGCTTTTCTCTCCCCCTCTTACGCTCTCTCTCTCTCTCACTGAGTTCTTTTACAGCTAGTTTTTTGCGCTGCAATTCACTGCAAGTCAATTAAAATTTATTACACATACGCGACGTTGTACCGCACAAGGGCTGCGACTGTGGCTGGATCTGCAACCCGGACTGGGCCTGGCCGGACGGCCATGGTTCATTTTCAATTTGTTTAATGGGTCACTTGGGCGTGCGAGCGAGAAGTTTTCACGAGCTGGCAAACAAGCCGTAAAAGTAAATGCGAAGCTTGTGGCCTGGTAGCCCACCCAGGCTCCCTCGCTAGCCACTGCACGCGACCGCATACCTGCACCGTTATGCACGTGTTTGCCGACACCCCCAATCAGCGCGCCAAATGTATTCATAACCGAGATATTTAGAGCTTGTTGGCTTTCGTGCGAAATGATATTTGAGTAGGATAATCTCTATAATTTAATGATATCAAACACTCACGCAGGCATAGAGTGTGCACTGTGCAGAGGAATAGTGAGAAAGAGAGATCGTAGATTTAAAGTATTCTCATCCATTGGGCATCCTTCCTCTGTGTGTGAGCACTCTGTGTGTTTATAAGGGGAAGGTAGAATGAGAAATAAAGTGGCAATCGCGCTAAACTCAATTCTCTCCCAGGAGGCAGCAATTGTAGTATTCAGGTACGTAAGCAAATAAAACAATGTGCTGCTGTGCTATGAAGTCTCGAAGAATATTTTTATTTGTTTTGACACTTTTTGATAAATAATAAAATAAAATATGTCTGTAAACTAATTTAGCTAATATACTATTCAAAACAATAAGTAGTGTGCGCTTTAAATGTTGAATATACTTGTATCCTTTATAGCCTTTATTCTCTTTCCAAATCTCCTTGTAACTCGAAGCATATGGAAGTCAGGCGCTCTATTTTTAACGAAGAGATTGCATGGTATTTAATTTGAATTTTATGAAATCCCTCCATTTCAGAATCTCTTGAATGTATTAGCATACTTGGAACATATGTTTCATGCACGAACTGAGTCTGAAAATAGAGAAATGCGAATTTATGGGAATGCTTTAACAAAGCCGGATCACCTTACCCCACGCTGAAAGCATTTATTTTGAATCTGCTCCGCGTTTACCACGTGTTTTATCCAAGCCGCATACCAAAAATCATTCTTGACATGCAGGATCGGACATAAGTTTAGTACGTTTACCGAAAATGGAGTCTGTACCCATGATCCACGATCAAAGCGCATTATACTCGCAGTTCCCTTAAAAGTTAAACATGAGTATTTTCCGGAGGCGTAGTGAAATATTTCTGGAATTACCTTAATACGATCGGTGGGCTGAATATTCCATATAGTAGTTGCATTTCCAGAGACTATAACTTCTCCTTTCTCATTGTACTCCATATGTAAACTGGATAAATCAATAAAATCATTAATATCGAGAACGTTTTCTGGTTGATTCTCGCAAGGACTGAAAATATCAACGTTCCTGGGAAACGCTTTGTAGACGTAGCTATAAGCACAGCTAATGCACGAGATTAGAATAGCACAAACAATACAAAACTTCATGGTGCACTTGTTTTCGAATTGTATTTTACAATGCTAGCAAAAACACCTTATATAGTTGCTAGTAGCGGATCTCTAGTTCGATGAGTTCAATAATTATACCCCGTTGAGACACTAATTAAAGTTCGATAACGTACTTTACACAACAGTGCCTTTATTCAGATATACATGACACAAATGGTATCTTCATAAACAGATCTTAGAGCTGTTACACCTACAATTATATACTTATGAAATCAACCCTTTCCCTATACCCTTTGGCTATTTAAAGGTCTACTAAGTCTGTGCAAATATGTTATATGTTACAGGCTGATGGAGGAGCGGGACACCAAAAAGTCTATTCTAAAAGCTTGAGACACCAAATACGGCAATATATGCTGAATATCATACTCAACTGCAAATCGGGTTAAAACATATGTGATATAAACGGAAGATTTTTAAGAGATTTTCATGTTTCTGTTAGTGTTTTATCCTTTATTACTGTGTCATAATATGGGACACTGACAGTGACTTGGACAGAAATATGAATTTAACAAAAAAGCCCACCACAGATTTGTTTGCGCTATGAATTGCCGATAATTTAATTGTTATATCATTTGGAATAAATGATATCAGTATTGTCGTGTTTATTAAATTAATATAGTAAATCATATTTTGTAAGCTGCATATTTAAATATATATCATTTATTGTCTTTCCAATTCTCCTTTTATCTCAAAGCATATCGAAGTCGGACGCACTTTGTACGAAGGTCCAATGGCTTGAAATTTCATTTGAGACTTATATAATCCCTCGTGACTACTATCCTGTGATGGGACAACAGGCTGCAGAGGATATGTTTCAAGCACAAACTTAGTCTGCAAATAGATAAATGGGAATTTACGGGAAATGTCCTGACAAAGCTTTGACCACCTTACCCCCAGGTTAAAACATTTGTTCTTAGTCTCTTCGACATTTATAACATGTTTTATCCAAGCTTCATACCAGAAATCATTCTTTGTATACAGGACAAGGCAGAGGTCTGGTACGTTTATCGAATACTGAGAGAGCAGCCATGAGCCACGATCGAAACGCATTAATGTCCCAGTCACCTAGAAAGTGCTAAAAATGAGTACTTTTCATAAGTAATAATAATAGTACTGTAAAGAAAAGACACTTCTACATATCTCAATTTATATATGCTGTATAGTACTTGCAAGACGCAGCGTGCGATAATAATTATTCAATACAAATTCAGGATACTTGCGATCCCTTCTCATTTATCGTAATCATGTCTGTACGTGAGGTCATGAAATATTGTGGCCAATCGTAAAAGCAGATAAGAGATCGCTGCAGGAGACAATATCCTTGATACCTGATAGTCTTGCCGATAGCACAGCAGTGTAGTGCAGTACAGTGTCGTACTCTACAGTGCAGTGCTAGTACATGTTCATGCTAGTGCTTGAACAAGTACTATATTACCTTAATCACATCGGTAGGCTGAATATCCCATACTGTAGTCAGATTTCCAGAGACGACTATTTCATCATTCTCATTGAACTCGCTTTGAAAATTAGAAAAGTCAAAGAGTCCATGAATATCGAGCACGTTTTCCGGTTGATTCTCGCAAGGACTGAAAATATCAACATCCCTCAAAAACGCCTTGTAATTGTAGCTACATGTGGAGCTTATACACAAGATCAGAAAAGCGCAAACGAAAGAAAACTGCATTGCGAACTATTGCGATTTGTATTCTTACTATGCTAGCTTAAATAGTCGCCTGGAGGGAATCTCTGGTTGCATGCATTTAGTAATTATACCTTTTGGGGAGTCGAGTCATCTGAACTTCGATAACGAAATGAAAATAAAGCAGCATGTCATTTGTTTTAGTATTTCCAGCCAGAGAACATGTAGATGTTTTTAGATATATTTTATATTAATTACACATACTCGTATGTTGCATGAGAGCTTTTAATGAAAGGTTTACTGCAAATAAATATAAATACAGAAATATATAGCTGCATTGTTTATCATTTCCGCTAATCAACTTTATTAACTACTTTGGATGCCACGCCCACCGCTCACGCAATTCGATAACCAAGTGTTCGTCTGGGTTTTTTGTATCATATTTTGAAAAATTGAAGAACGACGAAGGCTACCTTCGAAATGCCGAAAGTTTCTTAGCTCCTTCGACTGTTCTAATACTAGTTATATATAATGCTGCAGAATGGAAATGGTATTGTGTATATTCAATATTATGTCTCACTTCTACAGGCATTCATAAGATAGGTTATTTCGTAAATCAAAAATGGTCTTCATACAAAATTTGATGAAATTTAATACGCACATTATATATATATAGAAAAAAAGTGCGATGTGGTATTGCAATATCTTGTCAAATAACAAACAAAGGCCAACAGTTTGTATGGCATATATATGATAAATCAGTTTGATGCGGCTCATTCCGACTTATTTACAGCATGCAGTAATAAGTAGCACATATGCCAAGTTTCATCATTAAAGCTCTTAATTTGAGAGACTAGTTTGCGTTGCAACAGACAGATTGATCGACAGACAGACAGACAGACAGACAGACAGACAGACATGGCTAGATGGACTCCTTTGATGATGCTGTTTCAGAGTATATATACTTTATGGATTTTGAGATGTCTCCTTAGGTGCACTGCAAACTCCTGGCCAAAATTAATATATCCACTGCAAGGATATACAAGTTGAGCCATGGAAATCCTGATACGTATGGTAAGCAAAGAGTACATGGTTCTAGGGTTGCGCTATGAATCTAAACTTCTAAACTTCGATAACAAAATGTAAACAAAGCAGCATGTTATTTATTTTTTAACACCTTTATTAAAGCAAACAATACAGTCGGCGAGAAAAAGAAGAGGAAGATATATGTGTGTATTTACTGCAAATAAAATAAAAAAAACAAATATCAAGCTTCATTTTTTAATTTCCTTATAAATTTCAATTTCAATTACATTCCAATGTTGCCCAAAGTTCCCGTTTGGTTTGCAATTTACCAATTCGCAATTCGTTTTTTTCGTCAGCAAACTATTCAGCAACTTTATATCGCGTATGTATAGATTGTACAAGTAATATATGTATATAGTATTGCTATATATTTATTGCGCACCATCAGGTAAAGGGAAAACAAGCTGGCGCCACCTAGCGCGGATAATGCGCAACTGGCGTGTGCTGGCACTTTAATTGAAATTCGTGGGACTCAGGTGAGACCAGGTATTCCATCGCCATCGTCGGGCAAGGACGGTGCAGGGCTGAGTGTGTGTGTGTGAGTGTTTGCGTGGCTCTGCTGCCTGTTGCCGCATCGGTTGTTCCGCCTGGGCAACGTGTTGAATTACATAATTTAAAGTTTTCGCAAGTGCATAATCCCTGGCCGAGATTGCAGGCGCTTCAACAAGTGCCGTAAATGGCATTCGGTGCCACGCCCAGCTGAGCGGGGGTTGGAGCAGTCGCTGCAGGGACTCACTCGCACCTTATACTCTTTTTATTAGATCAGGCGGAGCAAAGTTTGCCACGGCGCAGCTTGTGTGTGCCACATGCCAAACGCAAAAGTTGGAAATTAAATTCCTTGGACAAACACACACACACACACACATACACCTGGCGCGCATGCCACACGCTGCAAGCTGACTAAGTAGTTGTTGCTATTGTTGTAAGCAGTGCAGCCTCATCGATAGGTGGTGTGAGGCGGAGAGAAGGCGTGACACTGCACATGCTCGTAATATGCAAATGTAATCAGTGCCTACAGTTTTTCACGTGTGTGTGCGAGATTGTGTGTGTGCGTGTGTCTGTGTTCGTGTGTGCGTGCTTTGGAGTTTTATGTCCACATGCATTTGTTTATGTGCGTTTTATGCTTCTCCCCGTCTGCCTCCCTCGCCAAACTTTGTATGCAGCCCGCAGGCAGACACCGTGGCTGCCCTGCCTTGCCTTGTCTCCCCCCCTGCTCCTCCTTCTCCTGCTGCTCACACGGATTGACGTATGTGCTCGGGATACGGGCGACCGCAGCCGCACATACATACATAAAACCAGTAAGAAAAGCAACAGTCGCGCAACACGCGACAGTGGGATACCCTTCGACCTAGTATGTTCCCGTATAGTTTAATTTCTTAAATTCATACACATATGCATATGCACAGGCTTTGAAATTAATCCCGACAGATGGCGCTCGTGCTACGCGCTCGCCCGCCTCCCTTGTTAGCTGACAGAAGCACTTGGTTTTATGCTCATACTTTCTTAAATAACTTTTGTGTTTATTGTCCGATCGGACTGAAATTTGGAGACTACGTAGATATTTCATTAAGCTTAGTATATGTTAAGTCAGAAAGTTCTATCTTTTAAACAGCGCTTACAAATTGAGTTCAAAAATTAAATTATTGATTTGTGGGGGCGGTGGGCGTGGCACCTAACATTTGAAATAAACTTGATCTGCTTGATCCACACAGGAGTCTTCCTGCCAAATTTGGTAACTCTAGCTTTTATAATAGCTGAGATCTGTGCGTTCACACAGACGGACAGACGGACAGACAGACAGACATGGCTCAATCGACTCGGCTTGTGATCCTGAGCAAGAATATATATACTTTATGGGGTCTCCGACGCCTCCTTCTGCCTGTTACATACATTTGCACAAAGTTAGTATACCCTTTTTTTGACCATTTTCAATGGTCGAAGGGTATAAAAAAGGAGAAACGAGAGGCAAATCCAGGCGTACGTGGCCAATGGACAGGCCAATTTGAGTTCACTCTGACGATGGCTTGTGCAATGTTGCCCCACAACGACAGCAGCAACAGCAACAACGGCAGCAACAACAACAGCAACAACAACAATAGCAGCTGCCGCAACAACAAAAACAGGAACTCGGAACAGTTTCGGAAAAATGAGGCTGAACTGTAAACATGCAAATTGCTTTATAAAAAGGCATCCTTGTTGCAACGCCGGCCACGCTCCTTATTTTCCCGCCACAGTTCGCTCACAAAGTTGCATGCGCTGCTAAAAGTTTTACGCTGCTTTTTTTATTGTTGTTGTTGCTGTTGTTGTTGACGTTGTTGTTCACTTTTCTTGCGCTCTTTTTTTTCCTGATTATGTTCTGCATTTTATTGGATTCCCACTAAGCTGGCCGCATGCAACAATCGCCTGCTAGAATGAGGTGCAAGGGGCAACTGCAGTTAGCACGAAAATACAATTTAAAGCTGAGTATCAGAATGAACTGTTATCTATTCGAAAGAGAGATAAGACTCACAGAGAACAGAGGGGAAGAACCCTCTGACAAAATTGAACAAATACATATATATAGTAGATATTTTCAGTATGCTGTGCTGCAAATTGGTTTAGCCAACACACACACACACTCACGATGACATGATTTCAATTATGCTGTCCCAGAACTGTTAGCGGTCACTGTCGCGTTATCGTTGATGGGAACAAGCTGACGAGCTGTCGAGCTGATGCAACGATAGTTTGTGGTTTCATTTATTGCACTCGAGGGTTCAATTGAATGCCAAGTTTGTACTTTCGCTCCCCCATCTGCCCATCCCCTTTACCTTTGTGGCCTAGTAAAAGTAAATAATCCACACTATTTTAAAGTCAACCTTCAGCTTTGACATTTTTCATTTGCATCGCATAGAAATGGTAAAGAAAATCCAAACCGAACTAAACAAATAAGTTCAACATACGTCGCGTATACGCAGTGGCAGCCTCTGTATGTGAATATGACGAGCGGAAATCAGTTTGCAGTTTCTTTGCTCTGCTCTACCTTACTACCTACAGCTCCTGTTCGTGCTGGCGCCTTTTCCATTTAGTATGCAAAATTGTTTTTTTTTGCTTTGCCGCCGAGCCAGTTTCCAAAATGGTTGCAAATGAAAGCTGAAAAAACGCACTACCTCCTCTTCCCCGGGAGTCCCTCCTGTTCAAGCCTGTTCGCCCCACTGTGCATTCATATGACATCAGCTGTTTGGCCGTTCACCGTCTAAGCATTTTGCAGTCAGTTGCAGCTCGTTTTCCGCTGCCTATTTAAATCAATTCAAACTGAGCTTGCAACAACAACGACAACAACAACTGGGAAAAGCACATGTGGCTCCAACCGCTGTTACTCTTTGTTTACCGTTATCAGTTGCCATTTGCCAGCTAGCAATCATTAAGGATTGCCCCGCAGCCAATGCAGTCCTCTTCCCTCCTTCCCTCCTGCCTCCCCTTCCATAACTCATCCTATGCAATTTTAACGCGCAGTTCCTGTCACTGCAGAGTCCCGGATTAGGCCCATGACATGCCCCATCGAGGCCAGGCAACAATGCATTTTCAAGCGACCTGCGGGATGGAATGCAGATACAGTTCCAAAAATGATGACGTTAGGAGGGAGAGATGTGCAGTTGATGGTGCAGAGTTGACTGCAACGGTAATTCATGATTATGATTGCTGAATATACATACTTAATACAGGATCAATCGTGTATTATATTTATTGCTCTTGAATGCTTTCTAAAGCAAAGAAAATTCTTGGCAAGAAAATATTCGCTTTAGTATTTTAAAATTTGCAATTTCATAAAACTTACTATATCAGTCTCCTTTAGAGCGCCAAAATCTAAGCACTTAAGCGCTACACAGCTCTATATTTTCTATATTATTTTCCAGTGATTTTCCTCGCCTCACACAAGACCCGTGAGCAACAGCTGCAGCTCTGGGAAATTTTTGACAGAATTCTGCGAATTCGGCTAACTTTTCTCATGAAATGTAGGAAAAAATGCGCTTGTGAATTGGTGAATGAATGTGTTTGTTTGTACTTGTATATGTGTATGTGTGTGTGTGTGTGTGTGTGTGTGGGTGTTTGTGCACTTGCTGTAGTGAAATGCTTGAGTTTAATTGGAATCGTATGCCCTGTTGATTCCGCACACAAGCCGAGTGCATAAATATTATTGAAAGCAAGTCGAGCCGAATCGAGTTCAACCGTGTTGGGGCAATTGACACTTACAGCACATACACATACACACACATACACACCCCCAAACACCCACACAGACACCTGAAAAAGTCAATCATCGATAACAACAGGAGCAGCAGCATCATCATCATCTACAACTTGTCGAGTATCGACTCATGCATATTGCGATGACTGAGCAAATACTTTGACTACGCGCACTTCAAGCTAATCAAAAAAAAAAAAAAAAAAAAATATCCAAAGAAAAAAGTGCTGCAAAAAATAAATTGAGACGTTCGGCCGACAAAAAGATGCCAAATAAAAATAAAAATAAATATAAAACGAAGCGAAACGCCGCCCGTAACTGGCTCCTAATTGCCATGGCAGCTCGTTATCTTTGAGGGCCGTGGGAGAGTGCGTTGGCTAATGCCAATGGCCGCAGGTTAAAGGGCTACTTGGCCAGATTGACTACTTGGCCGCCCATCAAAGTGGAGGCTGGTAAATAAGACGCAGCATTATTAAATGAACCGCAAAATTGTGCAGCTACCCTAATAACAACAACAAAGGTGAAGGGAGATGAGAGCTTAGCGTGCGCTAGCTGCTTATCAGGCGGGAATATACTTGGTATGTGTAATATATATATAGCATGGCATATTCACGCTATGCCACGAAGGATGACCACAGTTGTCCTTGGCATAGCCCGAAATAGGTTGTCCGGCACACACTCACAAACACACACGCACACAGATGCGTATTTGTACAATTCAAAAGGCCTTAAACCATTAAACCCAATTTTTATCTTTCTATTTACGCGCTCACACTCTCACTTTTCTCTCTCTCTGTGTCTGTCTGTGTTCATGCTAATTCTTACTTTAAACACATTCAATTGGCAGTATTTTTATTATGCCACAGCCACGTTACACAGTTAGTCCAGTCAAGTCCAGTCAAGTAGCCTACAAAGCGCAGAAAAAAGCGTTGCCTACTTATGAGCGCCGAACTTGCAAGATACAAATTGCCAAGCAACGCACTCTGTATGCCCTTATTGTAGTGGATTTTACCACTATATACGCTATAATATATATATATATATATATATTTTTTTTTTTTCTTACATTATTTTGCCTTTTTTATTGGAAATAAACTGCAAAAACATTCTTCTCTCTCTCTCTCTCTCTGTCTCTCTTGCTTTGCTTAACTGCTCTTTCTTTGCTGGCATACCCTGCCGCACAGTCTGTTCTGTAAGCACTGTGAGACACTCTCGATATGGCCGACGGCGAGCCAATCATGCCCAACCCCTCCTGTTTCTCGTTCCTTCTTTCTCCTGCCCTGGCAATCATCGCAATTTGTATTATGCGCCTCAGCGCCTCACAGCGCCCTGGCCCGCTTAATGCCTTATTTGTATTTAATCGCGGCTTCCGTTTTATTGGCATTCGCCTCAGAGCACCGCCCGCCTCGCCTTTCCAGTTGATTCAATGAGGTTCGAGCCAGACAGACAGACGCAGTCGTAGCCGCAGCTATAGCTATACATACAGATACCGATACAATTACAGTTACAGTTACATTTGCAGATTTATGAAAATGACACAATTTGCCACTGCCGCCTCAATGAATTCTCTCGCTGGGTTGCCTTACGTGTTCCTTGAGCTGCTTCAGAAATGCAGAAGGGTATGCGACAAGTCGTTGGGGCAGACAGCGTGCGCGAGCCGGAAGCGCAGGCACACAAGTTTTGGCCTGACCTCGGGGCATGTGTCTTACGTATGACTTAGGAAATTATTACGTGCGATAATGCCAAGAAAACATAGCACCAAAGCATCGTTCGGGGGTGGGGGGGGTGGTGTTGTAGCGTGTGCTGGTGCGGGTGCCCGATTTGGCATGATTCGCATCTGTTGGGCAGTTTAAAGTTTTCGCATTTGTTGTGCTGCATTTACATTTGCTGTGCCTCATGGCACAGAAATTGTGGCAGACAAAGGACGCGCACCGTGGAAGCGGAGGCGGACAAAAAAAACAACAATAACCGTAGGTTGCAAACGTTAAGCTGGAATGCGGCAGCGGTAGCTCACAAAGGGGACAAAGTGCAGGCGGAGCCGCCTTGCGGTATGCAATAAAAAGCAAATGTAACGCAAAATGTTATTACGCATACGCCATGTGCGTCGGCAGATTGTGTTTGTATGAGTGAGCTCATGTGTGCACAGGCATGTATGTGTGTGTGTGTGTCTGTTCCTGTGTGTCGCCATCGTCATGTTTGTCTTGAAGTCTTTGCCCGCCAACCCCCTCCTCTGCCTCCCCCTCCGCTACAATCTACCAAACACCCCGCCTTTTAAAATGCCATTGTTTGCAGCTGCGCTCGGCTGCCCCCGACTGCCTCCGTGCCCCATTGACCTTATGATCATCCGCTTGGCCGCCATTCTGCGCTTCCGGACTCCTTTTTCCTGCGTTCCATTTAAAGATAATGTCCCGGCCGGCACTTGCCAGCGCGCTGTGCAGATTAATTTTGCGCCAACTTACAAGAGGATTATAAAACCAGTAAGAAAAGCACAGTCCGCACCCGCGTATAACGTAAGCACCACCACCCACCAACAGAAATAAACTGACGCGACAAAAGTGCCAAATTTGGAACTCTAGCCTTTATAATAGCTGAGCGCTTACAAATTAAGTTCAAAAATAAATTGATTTGTGGGGTGGGCGCACCTAACATTTGAAATAAACTGGCGATCCACAGGAGCTGCCAAATGGTAACCAGCTTTTATATAGCTGAGACTGCGTCACAGACGGACAGACGGACAGACGGACGGACGGCAGTCGTTACCGCCAACTAGTAAAAAAGCTACAGTCGCGCGCGCTCGACTGTGATATACCCTCTAACCAACTGCCCAAATCGATGTCGTAAATATAAAACTTTAATTTTTAGCGTACCTTGGTGTTTACCTTGATCGGACGCTGACTTGAAAAGCCCATATCACGGCAGTTAAAGCCAAATCTTGTTGGAAACTTAAAAAGCTCGACTGGCTCTTTCACTCCAGCAAACTGCACATGTACAATCACGAGCTTAGTCGTAAGATAGCATAATCCTTCATTTGTACTTTGTATCTATGATATTATTATTTAAAGCACTTTATCCATATTATTTTTTAATCTAAACATTAGGTGAAATTCAGAAGGAACTGAACGATTCCTAGTGACCATAATAATAATAAATAATTTTTAAAAAATTATTATATTTTATTAAGTGAATAATCCATACATCATAATATCGTATCTTAACATCACAGGGTGGGAAATATTCTTAAGAATAACCAAACACTATATTTTGATATAGTGAAGTAGAACAATTGTCTTGGCAAGCCTTGCCGTTTTTTTCTTTTTCCATGCCCTCCCCGGGATTCGAACCCGGAACCCTGATAAATAATAAATAATAATTATAAAAATAAAAAATTTTAAGCGTATTTTGTGTTGCATACTTTCAGGTAGGGGCTTTGAAATCACCTTTGATAGCTCTTAAATAACGCCTATCTTCTACCGCAACTAAATTGCCAGAAATCATTTGGCTTTTCATAGATATTGTGATTACCAAAAATGAGCTGTCCTGCATTAAAATTACGCTTGGATTTCGATTTAAAATCTAAAAATCTAAAATAAACCTTACCCACGTGCTTAGATAACACACATGGTCACCAAATTTAGTTGCCCTAGGTCTTATTGTCTTCCCCTATGACTAGCGGATATATACTCATTGATAACCAAGCTTAACAAAACTGAAAACTCATTAAGTTACTTGAAAGGTATTTATGATAATGTTCTTTTTTTTTTTGTTTTTATTTTAGTTGCACAATTTAAAATGTATACACCCTTCAACCATTAAAAATCATCTAAAAAGGGTAAACAAACTTTGGTCAAATGCATGCATTAATTATGCAATCCATTAATTATCTAGCTTTCTCCCTTGTTAGCAATAAATCCTCTATCTTTTTCATACAAGTATATTTAATCTATTTGATTTATAGTCGAACTATGGTCAGTCGAGTGTATAAAAGTAAGAAACAATTAATAATTATAATTACAATTTTAAATTGAAATATTTAATTAAGAATAATTTTAAATTAAACGATTAAAAAAAAGGAAATTAATTAAATTGAACTGGGATAAAAAAGAAAAAGCCGATCCAACACTTGTTGCAGAGGATTAAAGAAAACCCAGAAAAAACCCAATCATATATATATTGCACAATAATATATTTATTTCAATATATCCCTTATTGCAATTCCAAATCTCCTCTTATTTCAAAGCATATCGAAGTCGGGCGCACTTTGTTCGGTATTCCGAATGCGTGGAATGTTCCAATAACTTTAAAATATCCATTCAGATTATTATCTAGTGAATTAAACGTAAGATTCACAGTATATGTTTCATACACGAACAGAGTCTGAAGTTAGATGAATGGAAATTAATGGGAATATTTTGACAAAATTCAGACCACCTTACCCCAGGCTGTAAGCATTTATTTTTAATCTGCTCGGCGTTTATCACGTGTTTCATCCAAGCATCATACCAAAAATCATTTTTTGTATGCAGGACCGAGCAGAAGCTTGGTACCTTCACCGAATATTGAGTGGGCACCCATGATCCACGATCGAAGCGCAATAAACTAAAAGACATCTAGAAAGTGCTACATATGAGTACATAGTAATAACAAAGTAAAATTAGTGAATAATTACCCAAATCACATCGCTGGGCTGAATATCCCAGACAGTAGTCATATTTCCAGAGATTATAACATCTTCATTCTCATCGAAGTCCATGTGCAAATTGGATAAATCAAAAAGTCCATTAATATCGAGCACGTTTTCCGGTTGATTCTCGCAAGGATTGAAAATGTCATTGTTCCTAAAAAACGTTTTGTACTTGTAGCTATGGGTACAGCTAATGCAACAGATCAGAATAGCGCCAACAATGTAAAACTTCATTGTGTACTTTTTCGAATAGTTTTTACAATGCTAGCACAAACACCTTATATAGCTGCCAGGAACGGATCTGTGGTTCGATGAGTTTAATAATTGATGAAACACTATGTAAAGTTCGATAACGGAGTGTAAACATTGGTGACAGTGTACCTTTATTCAAATACATGTGCATGACACAAATGGTATCTTTATTATACGATCTGATATTTTTCCGACATGCATATACATTTACATGAATATGAAATTAAAGATTGAAGATTGACTATCTAATCGACGAAAAAAAAAGTAAAAAAGGTGTGAAACAAGCTGAAGGAAGATCAGTAAAAGCCTCAGGTCTCAAGTATTATAAATGATTAAATCACGAAAAAGGGCAACATATTCCGAAGCCGAGCTGAACCTAATGTGCTATAAAGGAACAATTTCGAATTATAATTTTAAATGCACATATGTGTATATAAGTAACTTTATCCATGATGTCCCATTAAAACGGGCACTAATTGTGATTTCGACAGACATATGAATTGTAGCAAGTATATAAATTCTTTTCATGATAAGCATTTCCAAATATCAGATGATACTGTGTAAATAAACAGAATATATCGTTATCAAATTATACGTAAATCAAATTATACAATCTACATTACAGAACCTGGAATCTGTATACCTTTTTCGTGTTGTTTATCGTGTAATATCGTTCCTGTGTTTATACGATAAATCATTTATGAATTTAGCAATGCATGAAAATCGTATGAAATACTATGATCTTCTCACAAATATCTTAGGTATAAATAGACTAGGTTTTATCTTAGTTTAGCTTTTATAAAATTATTTGTTAGCTAACAATTGCTTCTATTATAATACTCACATATACATATTCTACAATAATTCTCCATTTTTCCTCTTCTTTTTCAGACATTCCGGAGCTGTTTGCATTTTCCAAAAATATAATAAGAAAATAAAGAAATAAATAAAACCTAATTTGCATTAGAAATGCTTTTAAAATTGTCTGAATATTTTATTAATAGTTTATGAATACTACTCACTCGCACATTAAATAAATATTGTGAGTCTTCCGCATTCTGTTGGAAGTATTTACTGGCGATCAATTCAAATTGTGGTTTAGTTTACTCGACAGCTCGCAACTCTTACCATAAGTTGCTCACACACACACACAACACTCGAACTCAAACTCGAGTGCCATTTGGGCAGCCTCGAGGATTGTTGTTGCTCATGTTGCAAAGTGGTTTTGGGTAACAAGATGTCTGCAGCAGAATTGAGTTGACCGAGGACAGGCGGAAAGAGTGTGGCAGAGAGTAAGGGGTTGGGCATGGCAGGAGAAGGGTGAGAGAATTGGGAGGGACGAAAGTCACCCACTTGGCATTAGCACCATTAATTTTGTAGCCCAAACTATGCCTGGCATTTCGTCCTTTTGCGGCGAGGAGTGCTCCCTGTCTGCGCCTGTCTGTAGGTTTTCTTCTTCCCATTCCTTTCCATCTTCTTCTTTTTCTTTATGTCTCTGCTGCTTTTGTTTTGTTACTGCCGTCTGTTTGTTGTTTTTGCCACAAGAAGTGGCACGATGGCAGCTGCTGTCCCCCATCGAGAGCCACATCAAGTTGCAGCCGCAGCAGAATTCAACTTTTTATCTGAGTCCGAGTGAAGCCACAGACAGATACAAATACAGCGACAGCTACAGCTATAGATACAGATACATTTGGGCTACAAAGTGGCTTAGTGAGCTGCTTTTAATTTATATGCCACGAAAAAACGCTGTACACACACACATACACACGCACATTGACAGCTATAAATTCTTGTACTTAATCAGAGTGTTTTTGTGTTTTGCGTATACGCAACGTTTACCTGCGGTGTATGTTTAATCGATATGCATATAAAAAAAAGGCATGGCAAGGGCCGAAGAAAACATTCGAGATAGACGAAAAACAGATTAAACTTTTCGGAAAGTAGCTCAAGCTAATGCTGAATGCATGCGTAGCCAGATGCCGTCAGTTATTTAATATAAGAAGCCTATAGACAAGGCACAATTCAGCACAACAGTACAAAGGGACAGACGGACAGAGTGAGAGACAGAGAGAGACAGACAGACATACAGATAGAGAGAGCGAGAGAGACAAATAGACACACGGAGATACAGACAGACAGATAGACAGACAACCCAGAGACAGGCACACATAATTTCTCATTGAGCTGATGCGCATGTAATCCCCATGTTGGACTAAGTGGAGCGCCGGCTAAGCTGAAGGGCCACTTTCACTTGGCTGGCGCACAATAAAGCCGTGAAGAGCGTGCGGCAAGTTGCAGAGTAGAGAAGGGGAAGGGAGAAAGGAGGCAGCCTTGGTGAGCTTGGCGACAGTTCGCAGTGTTTTGTATTGTATACGCGCCTGCGGAAGCGCATTGTCAGCTCCATTAATGTTGATTATACGTTAATGTGCAGCAGCTCAACTACCTTGGCCAGAGTAGAAAGAGATAGAGAGAGAGAGAGAGAGAGGAAAAAGGGGTGTGGTTGGGAAAAGGGCTGAACCGCAATGCAATTTAGCCGCGCTTTTTGCGCTCCACTTTAAATGGCGTCGCCAAGTTTTGTGCAAAGTTTTAATTTGCATTTTAGAACGTGCCCAGGCTACCTGGCGGCATCAGCATTTCGTCCTTCCCTTCCTGTTGGCTCCCCTGGGATAATTATAATGCCATTAGCGTGTTTAGTTCACAATCAGATTTAGTTGGTTAGCTGGTTAGTTGGTTATGCCAGAGCCCACCCGCACTGCCCACGCAAATTGGCCCTGTTCATGTTCATCCACCTGATGTTGCTGCTGCTGCTACTGCTCTAGCTCCTGTCCTGCTCCTGCTCTGGCTGTTGCTCTTGGTCTAGCGTTTGCCATGCAAATTCTAATGGAATGCTAAATGTTTATTTACGCAGCAGCAGCAGCTAGGGGCGGTCAAGTGGCTGGGCGTGGCACTGGCCGCAACTATTTTGTCGCTTTTTGCACATTGCAAATGATGCAAAGGACACCGCACAATTCTGCCAGGCAACGGTGGCCTCGCTCCTCTTTCTCTCTACCTCATTATCCTTTTACCTCTATCTCCCTCTCTCTCACTCCCTCCATTCCCTACCTCAGGCAATTGGAAACTAGTCAAGGGGAATATTTCATGCTGCTTTTTGCCTCCGTTCTTCGGTCTCCACGCCTTTCTTAAGGTTGATTGCATTAGAAGGGGACGGCATCAACTTGGAATGCAGCTCGGTATTAAGCAGCGTCGTGGCGCAGCTCAGGAAGTCAAAAAAGAAAGAAAAACTAATAGAGAAACAACTTAAAAAGCAGCTTGCTTTAACTTTGATATTACAACTTACAAGTTGTGATCTGTTTATTACTGTTTAGTACTTTCATCTTCAAGTTGCCAAGACATGATTACAATTTTGAATAAAGATTATATCAAGCGAAAAAATTGTGCGATTTACTCTGACAGTTTGTGGATCCCTGATTACCTCTTATGGCTATTTTCAAACCTCATAACTTCATCACAAATCACATGTTTTTTATCTGGTTTATTACTTTATTAAGTGCCTTAAACTTTAATAATTTTCGTAAAACAGTCGTTGATAAAGTTTGTAATCGTTTTGGCAATTCGTAACTATATAAACCGATTTGGCAATTCACAACATAAAATAATCGGTTCAAAAACACTTTTCAGTAACATTACAGTAGCAAAAAAAGCAATAAATTTGGTGATTATATTATAAATGAATAATAAGTTCTACATATTTGACTTTACTTTAATACTTATATTAAAATTTCAGCCATCTATGCCACTAATGAAAAACCAGCAAGGGGCCCTTGCGCACCGCACATCCTGCACACGCCTTGATACGGGCCTGGTTATTCGAAATATTTCGTACTCGAATTACATTTGATTCTCTCAATGTTGTTCCTTGGGTGCACTTTGCCGTGGCCTTTGCCGTGGAATTTGGTTCCTTTTGGTTCGACGCCATTCGCAGCCAAGTGCACAATTTGTCGTCAGTTTATGGCGCATTGTTATGCAATTGGTTGTCTACATTTATTTCAGATTTTGTCGGCTGCCAACACAGAAGTAAATACGATGGAGAGAAATGCGTCTGTGAGGGAATTGCGACCTTTGTTCGCAGCTCAAGGATGCTTGTTGACCCAATCGCAGGCCAAGAATAAACGTGGAACAAGGCATGGCAAAGGGGTTAGAAGGGGGAAGAGGAGGCCTGGTGGGAGGTGAAAATAAATGTATTTTCGTTTGCCAACGCACGAAATGCTTCCAGTCGATTTGCACTCGCAACCTTCTGGTTCTGCCAAAACTCTCTTACCTGCTTGGGGTTAGGGAAATCCGGATTGGCTGTAGAGATGCGATTACGGGTGCAGGAAGTGGGGGGGAGTTTGCCATAACGCATCACTAAACGGGGCTGCACGAAAATAAATTTCACAGGTTGCAGATGATAAACTCGCTGCCTGCCGGCATCGCACATGAGTTTTGTTTGCCTCGCTCTCTCTCTCTCCCCTCTTTCTTTTTCTCTCCTTCCCATCCTCTCTCTCTCTGCCTTGTCGCGTGTTAAAATTAGCAAGTGACGCGGGTGCCACCGGCGCCAAACTGTTGATTCTACTCGGCTTTGTCTGCTCAACGACGAGAGATTCTATAACGAGCGACCTTATCATTTTAGCATTTCACACAAAAGCCGCCGAGCTGTCTACATACTCGGGATGGATGTGCCTGTCAGCATGCCTGCCCGCCTTGGCTTGGCTTGGCTTGGTTCCTCTGCTTGCCAGGCAGGCCTGATCTGGCAGGGACTCGGTTGGCGCACATGGATTCATTCAACTTTACGCTAATATCACATGCTTTGATTACAGCAGCGTGAAATTTTATTGATTGGCCCGGCCAGTGTTGTAACATGGAAGCGCTTCTCTGAAGGTGAATCGAACGAGCAGGCTAGTGGAGAATGTGGAGGAGAAGGAGGCAAGTCCCGGGGTCGGAGCATAATATGAGTGGGTATTGTTGATAGGGATATCGAAAAACTGCAGACACATCGAGCTGGTAATACTTACATGGATATGTAAATGATATTAGAGGGTATATAATATATATAAAATGAAAGATGTAAAGTACACTGTCCTAGCATACCCTACCATCTGTTGGATCTTACAGCTTTGTCAATGATGGCCATGTTTAAAGTCCAAGCATTCAATTTCACTCACAATGTCCTTCATACTGAATGCAAATATTTATATGTGTGTGTGTGTGTATGTGTATTGAGGAGGGGGGAGGGGTTGCAAAAAAGGGCAGTCCTTGCTTCGCGACCATATTAACTGTCGCTGGCAGCGCAGGAATATTGCTCCAGTGGCAGCAGGACCGTTGTTTCTTCTCTTTTCGCCTTTCCTCCTCCTCCTTCTCCACCTCCTCTACCTCCTATGGACGATGACAGTCGGAGATATACTTTTTTCTGTGGCTTTTCTTTTTGCTGCTGCTGCAGCTTCGTCTGATTGCGTACAATGTGCGCGTTCCTCGTCGTGCATTCGTTCTCGATTTCTTTCGGGGCACAGCAAAAAAGGCCAAAGAAAGAGAGAGAGTGAAGGAAGAATGGCAAATACGAAAATGCGAAAATCCCTCGTGAGGGCAGGAGAAATGTCGTTGTCGCTAAAATTCAATTGAAATCGCTTCAGCTTCAATGGCAGGCAAACGACAGGCAATCTGTTGAGTCGCCACTGATTGAATCAAGCGGGAATGCGCGAACTGCGCTTGGCTGGATAACGCCTGAGACAAATGATGATAAACGTCGCTAGGAGATACGCACTGAGTGCCCTCCATATATTTGTATGTTCATTTAATATCATAACTTTATTAATATTGTTTAAGAGAATACGAGATAATATTTTTTGAATAACCGATAATCGATCAATTACATAAGTTATGTACATTAACAGAACTGTAACTGCAAACGAACTGGAACGACTGTTAAGGCGAACACTCTTAACAGCGCTGAGGTAAAGAGAGCGAGCCCTCTCACGAGAGAGATGAGTTGAGCTTGGCGACGAACTGCTCTGCTGAACATCTGATGCTGTTAAGCCAGTGGGCTCGTCGTCTGTTAAGAAATGCTTGAGACAGCAGATCAATGTTAATAACGCGATGTAGGCAAATGACATGTGTAAATTGTTTTGTGTATGTGTGCTAATTTGCATAAGTTTATATGTTTTACAATCGCATAGATTGATACATTTACATTAACTAGTTTATTATATTCTACATGTATTATGTGGATATGGTATAAATAGAAACCCCACATGGTTGTGCACAAATATTTATGTTGATATGTGTGAAAAATCATGTACAGGAATGTATAGAATCTGTGTTCATAAATGTCGAAAAACGCCACTGCAATTCGATTAGCAGAGGCTTGTAAAAAGAATCTGAAACTCACCTAATCGAATCAGTCCACACACATGTATTTATATTGGTTGATTAGAGCAATTACGATAAAAAGGTGGCAAATAGAAATGTATGTATGTTTCTAATGCGATAAAGAGATTCGCCCACAATAGCAACAAAGCAGATAAAGAAAACAAATGCATGCACGACCACACATACAGACATACAATACGTATGTACATACATATGTATGACGCATAAATATTCGATAGGGTAAACAAATGTACACAGTGGTAAATCTATGTATGATAAAGTGATGCGGGTGTGGGGTACCCATTGTACTCAGTTTATTGTATATAGGAAGATACATAGTTATATTCACATAGTCATGGTGTAGCTAATCGTGATGGTGTACGTCTCTAAATTAGACGCGCACTCTTCACCTGGTAAACTAAATAAGGCAGCAAATCATTAGAGCAAACTAAGAGGGGGCAGCACAGCAACAACCGCGCACAGCTGTTCAGCGTTTAACAACACCGTCTTGTCGACGGGGAGAGAGAGTGAGAGCGAGAGCAGCTGAGAGACACAAATTGCGGGTGAACGTACGTACAGGGTTGTCTAGCGTATGTTAAGGTTGCATTTATGTAAAGTGAACACCCATAGAACATATGTTTTATTTTTAAAATGCTTAAATTAAGTTTAATGCTAAATAAATAATTAACAATTGTTTTGTTTTATTCAATACTTATTCAAAAATGATCTGCATAGCCTAATCGACACATAGACAAATATTCACTTTCTCAACATCGTGAAAAGCTGACAACCCTGTCGCGCTCTCGCGCCGACGCGCGGTAGCTATCACGTCATCACCTGAGCGGGCAACTTACTGAAACTATGGATTGTTATTGTTGCATTGCAAATATCTCTCATTGAAATCATTGCTCGAGCATTTGTAATTGTGCAATATTACGTGGCAAAATAGATTGCAATTTAGGTCAGGCAACATTCGCACAAGTGATTCTAACCGAAAAGTGAAGACTAAATATAGCAACAGACTCGTGACGACACAACGCATACGCCCGTGACATTGAGTCCACATTCAAAGAGGCGGCAGCACAGAGAGAAAAAGGAAAAAATAAATCGAGGAAGCGCCAGTATCAGCTGTTCGCTCAGGCCGTAAGCAAAAGTTTATAATTATTACCAATTGTGACGGCAGACAAGGCATGTGCAAAACGATTTAGAGAATTCAACTACACATTCCCGGCAACGCAAGGCAACAACAGCAGCACTGCGACAACTACAACAACAGCTGCGAAAACGAACAACGAAACGACTCGCTGCAGTTTTAACTGGAAGTGTATCGAAAGTGTATAAAATTGAAATTGTGTAATCGTTATAATTGGAAGCAAACATGTCCCAGCCTAGCAACCCCTCCCCACCTCAGCCCAGTGTAGCCGAGAAGAAGGCACCCCCTTATATGAAATACATTTTAGGCGGCGCCAGTGGCATGGGGGGCAACTCTGTTTGTGCAACCACTGGATCTGGTCAAAAGTCGGATGCAAATTGCCGGAGCTGGTAGTGGAAAGAAGGAATATCGCAGCTCACTGCATTGCCTTCAATCGGTGATCAGCAAGGAGGGTCCGCTGGCCGTGTACAAAGGTCTCTCGGCAGCGCTGCTGAGACAAGCCACCTACACCACTGGCCGTCTCGGTGTATACACTAACTTGAATGAGGAATATCGCAATCGCTATGGCAGCAATCCCAAGCTTCTTGGCAGCATGGTAATGGGCATGATAGCCGGCGCTGTTGGCGCTTTCATTGGCACCCCCGCCGAGGTGGCACTGATACGCATGACTGCCGAC
Source organism: Zaprionus nigranus (assembly GCA_018903425.1). Lineage (NCBI taxonomy): Eukaryota > Metazoa > Arthropoda > Insecta > Diptera > Drosophilidae > Zaprionus > Zaprionus nigranus. The sequence continues at coordinate 6,319,606 of JAEIGD010000003.1, read as the reverse complement.
GGAAGGTTGCCAGTGGCGGAGAGACGCAACTATACAAGTGTGGTCAACGCACTGGGACGCATGACCCGCGAGGAGGGTATTGCTGCACTCTGGCGGGGCTGCATACCCACCATGGGTCGCGCCATGGTCGTCAACATGACCCAACTGGCCAGTTATTCCCAATTCAAGACATACTTCCGCACCGGGCCACTGAAGATGGAGGAGGGAATTCTATTGCATTTCTGCGCCAGCATGCTGAGTGGTCTGCTCACCACAATCGCATCGATGCCGCTGGACATTGCCAAGACACGCATACAGAACATGAAGACCATCGATGGTAAGCCAGAGTACCGTGGCACGACAGACGTGCTGCTGCGTGTCATTCGCCAGGAGGGCGTCTTTGCCTTGTGGAAGGGATTCACACCCTACTACTTCCGTCTGGGACCACACACTGTGCTCACCTTCATCCTGCTGGAGCAAATGAACAGTGCCTACAACAAGTATGTGTTGGGTGTGCAGCGCAGCTCGGGCATGTAAGCACGGAACTCTGTGCGTGTGTCTTCTCGAGCAAATGACAATACAATAGGCAAGGAAAACGTTATATGGGCAAGAATTTTGAAAATATATCGAGCATTTAGAGTTCGGAAATTCCGGTGACAATATTATATATATATTACTATTACAAGATTACAAAGTTTTATGTCTGTTACGTCAGATTTTATATCAACTAGTTTAAAGTTCTTAATAAAGCAAAGAAATGCATTAAAAATGTTAAACAAAAATCACAGAAATTCCATGTTCAACTGTCTCATTTCTTGTCAAATATCACTCACAATTGGCGTGTTTATCGAACTGTATATACTACCTACGATATATACGAGTATCAAGTATATACGCACGGCTCTTCTTGGCCCACAACACAGTGGGCACAATTTATTTTTGCATATTAACATATTTCTATCCGCTCGCTTGCTTCATTTGGCTGCCGATTGCTTATTCCCTCTGATAAGCCTTATCAACTTATATAGCTCGTGGCACAAGGTACAGAAAAAGCTGAGACGCTGATAACCTTCCCCCGGGCCGAAGGCAACTCTGATGTAATTGGAGCCCCAACTCAGTCAGTCTGGGATAATCATCATCCCATCTCTGATTAGCTTCAAAATAGATGTAGCTTCTTCATAGATTACATAGATTACGGCGGAGATTAGTTTTACTTTCAGTTGAAAGAAATTTGCGTTTGTTATTTTTATGATTCGCGATAGCACGATATCAGTGAACTGTTTTATGGGGTTTGTCCAAAGAGAACATCTACTTTTCTTTCTAGAAAATAAAACACTTAGTAGCAATTTAAGTTTGGCTGCGTAGGAAATGAGATTTTGTTTATTGCGCTCGGACTAATAAAATATAGCGAGAATTTCTTTGACAACTTTTAAATCTCTTTAATTTCTAGGGTATTATATCATGAAGAAGAGTGTTTTATACTGTGTATAAGATTCAGTAGAGTTAAGTATGATTAAATGTTTACGATAAGAAATCAAATCGAACCGTATATAAAGTTTTTTTAATTTTGGTTTGTATTTACTATGAAAATGTATATTTCTAGGACGGAGTAACGATTAGTCTAGCACGAAGTTATACAAGCTTTTTATTCATTTGTTTTTGTTTCCTTTTTTTTCTTGCTCCTTAAAGTTTGCCAACTCAAGCGTTACAGTTCAGCGAGATTGAAAGCGAGAATTATGCCTGCTGGGTGAAAGGGGGTTGGGGTAAACGGATTTAGGCGTCTTGGGCACGCTGGCCACAAGCAAACATGGCATGTTATATTCGCTTTGTCAGCCTGTGTGTATATATATGTGTATGTGTGTGTGTGGAAGGAGGAGGCCAAATAGTATTTGCGTAATAAAATTTTTGGCTTGCGCCGCTTTTGGCTAAAATGAGCAACAAATCAAAAGTTTATCGCATAAATAAATGAAAATAAAATGCTTATTGCCTTCGGGCGCACTTAACCAACTTTTGCATCCGCTTGGAGTGTGGGTAGAAAGAAAGGGGGATTAGGGGAAGTCTGCCTGGTTGCGATGTGTGGAGCGCACTTGAGATGCTGAAGATGATATCCTTTGGCTTTAGAAGAACTCCCACTGTGCTTCCCTATGATTAAAGTCTTCTACCACACACACACACACGCACACACCCAACAACAATCAAACATCCACTTAAACTCTTATGCTGTCTCTGTCTCACGCACACATACACACACGCCCCGCCTGCAGGTTGTCAGTGCGTTTGCGTTGATCAAGGGGCACTTTGACTGCACTTAAAGCTCGTATGCGGCTTTGTAGCTCTCACTGAGATTTCACTTCCGTTGAGCACTCGCTTCCCCCTCGCCTCTTTCAATGTGAACCCATCTCTGTCAACGGTGCAGTGAATCCATGTGTGACAAAGCAAACAAAGCACTGTTGTTCCGCCATTGCCTTTTGACTGGGCTAAATCGATTTAACATGCTCTTTTTAATTAATACTCGTTGTGTAGTGAATGCAGACATATCTCTCATAAATCCAGCCAAATGTAATTTAATTAACGATATTTTACATACACCTCTACACTCACCTATAATCGCACACACACATAGACACACATACATACAATACCCCAAATCCCTTAGATACGCTTTCATTTGGGCTCGTTAAAATGTAGCTCGAATTTCTGAACGGCCAACGGGTCCAACTTTGCGTTCGTTTTGAACAACTATCAACTGACAGAATGGGGTAGTTCGGTTTTCTAGTGTAGTGTAGTGGTGGCAAAACATCATTCTTACAAAACATCATTCTTGCACCTAACTTTACTTTTTCTAACAAGTTCCTTAAGTAGAGTAAAAGAACTTTGCCTTTAATTCTTTCATTATTAGTTTAATCTTTCTGAGAAACCCTTTGAATTTACAGATATCTTTTTTTTGGTATAAGACATCACAAGCACTTAACATAGTTTTCATAAAAACTTCCTACAGAAGGTTCATTATTTCATTCATTCCTTGTTTATAGGGTATGAGGTAGTTCGAGGAAAGTTTACCATTCATTTTGCTGTAGATTTCTAAATCTGTCGAACTGATTTTGGAACTAATGCAACAGCGTCGAAACGTCCAATGGAGGAGGGGGTGAGTAGTTCATGGGCAATAGCAGGACGCAGCTGTTTTCTGGCCTAGGCATCGGTATCGGTGTCGACATCGGCACTGTCGCTGCCTGCCTGCCCTTCTGTCTGGGCGGGGCCCATAATTTATCGTGCCCAGTTAACTGGTTGGTTGGTTGCTGTGTTGTTTGGTTAGATGGTTGCTCTACTGCCTGGCTGACTGCCTGGTTAGTGGGTTGGGCTGCCACACAGTCGCTGGCCATTTGGCGCTGTATTGTTTTTCCTTTGCTCGTTTTTGTTACGTTAATTGCAATACGATGCTCACTGGCGGCCCTCGGCGGCAAACTAATTGCTTTCGCAGCGGAGTTTCTTTTTTCATTTTTGGTTTTTTATTATTTGAAATTTATGAGCGTATTTAGCAAAGAGTCGCGGGATGGGCAGAGACGGCAGGTAGGGAGTATATTGCATGAAGTCGTCATGCAGTTTTCATGCTTGTTGACCCATTGGCGGTGCCTACTTTGGGGCGCAAGCGGAAACGGAAACTGCAGAGCAACTGCTCGGTGTATTGTGTTTTGTGCAGTTGTCGCCGCCGCCGCTTGTTGTTTCCTCTCTTTTTGTTTTCGTTGTTGTTTTGCGACAGTTTCGCAACTGTTTCACCAATGTTTCTTCTGTCGCGTTTTTGTTTTCCAACCCTTACAGCAAACCCCAAACTCGAGCGAGGCAACTTCCGTTTTCCCATTAGTAGCGTACATAACGTTTAACTAGCTCTCGAGATTTAGTTGGGCAAACTTGAAGGCAGACAAGGAGCTTGCTACAAACTTTGCGCTAGTGAAAACTTTTAAATTGATTAGTATGTTCTACTTCTCATTCTTCTTAACCTTCTTTACGGCTTGGTCTCCTTCTTAATGCCGTTGCCCGACGCAACGACGACGAGGCGTGCCTTCGACCCGCCCCGCCCCTGGGCAGACAAGTGGCTGCATTTCAATTAGCCTCCCATGTGTGAGATGAGTGTGTGTGTGTGTGTGTTGTGAAAAGGAAGATATGGGAGCATGTTTAATGCTTCATGTGGTGAAAGTTTACTCAAAATGTCCTCATTTGTCCACGTCCCCAAATGAGGATGCGGAAGCCTTTTTCTTCAGAAATGAGAGCTGCAAGTTCTTGATAACTTCATTGAGAAGCCTCCATGTTCTAAGCAACATTGTCGATAGTAGTGTATAAAGCAATAATACTATTCCAAATGAAGGAAGTTCTCTAATGTCTTGACAGTTTTCTTAGAAGAAGTAAGTCAGCATTTATAAAAGTTTTTTAAGAAATTTACTTACTCCTTCTGGTATTCTGAGAAGTATCAGTCAAATAGAAAATAAATAATTAGTTACATTTATTTTATCCTTTATTCTGGATTTTAAGAAGTTACAGTTTAAATTAGTTTTTTTAGAATTAATGAAAAGAAAACGAATTGTTGTGTCTTTCAAAAGAAGAATGAAGTCAAGAGAAACGAGTCAAAGAAACAATACCATCAGCATTATCATTTAGTCTGAAGAAAGTTGTATTAGAAATCAGGATTGAAGTAAAGTTTTCTAATAATGAACATTATCATTTATTGCATCTAATTTATTCCTTTCGTTCTTTCAAGCCTATCGCTGCCATTCTGAGCACATTATGGAAAGACCTTCAGTTCTATTGCCATTTGAACCCTACAAATTACATGATATACTTTGCCATATTGATGTCAAGTGATTCACAGAGGGAAACTCATTACGATTCGGAAAAGTAGCTGGGAATCGTAATGAAATGCAGCACCACTTTTCAAAGTTCCCTTCGCCTCATGTGCTTTGTGTGGAAATGAGGAAATGATTTCGTTGTTTGTGCCACAAAATTAGCAGCGAATCCGATGACTTTGTGTGTGTACGTGTGTGTGTGTGTGTGTGTGTGTCAAGCAAATTGTCATTTATCAAGTCGACTGGCTGCCGCACCCCTTACTCAGTTGTTCTCAGTTCTTCCTCCTCCCCTATTTCAATCCCCAATGCCCTTTGCCATTTTTAACCCGTCGCCAAATGAACTTTTTTATTAACTGGCAAAAGTTTTGAGCATGCGAACATTTTATTAATGCATTCTCGAATCCTAATTTAGGTGAATATCCGGAGAAACCTTCTCCCTCTTCCCTTCCCCCACAATTTGCCATCTCTCTCCTTCCACCCCTTCGTCGGGACCTTTTCCATGACCCCTGTCGTCGTCATCACCTTTAACTTTCAATTGTCTTTTGTTTCAACTTTTGCTTTGGTTTTGCTGCGCGGGCAGAATTGACTGTCGCAAAGTTGCTCCAGTTCCTGCCAATGCCCTTCTACTGTTCGTCTCCCTGTCTGCCCCCCCCTGTACTCCCTAACTCTCTCTCCTTCTGCAAGGTTTAGCTCGTTTCTAGCTGCGCTTTATGCGCGTGACATTTAAAAGTGATTTCATTTACTTTTATTAGAGTGCAACATCGCTTATGCAAAATGCACTTTAATTTATTTAATTGAATTCAATTTGTCACGAATTGCCAGCGAGTCCTGTCCGGAGGAGCTTCCTGCGCATCCTGCCCGAGTTCATGTGGCAACAGCGCGGATTTATTAAAGCATTAAACGAAAGACTTACGATTTAGTGACAAAGCGACGGAGTTTTACGACATGGTAGGCAGGGGCAGAGACAGGGGCAGGAAGAGGAGCAGGGAGAAGGGGCAGAGGCAAAGGCAGGGGTGGGAACAGGGGCAGAGGGGGAAGAGGAGTAGTGAGACGGCGAAGAGGCAGAGGCAGCACCAGAAGGAGGAGTAGGAGCAACAACATTGGCGGTGTCAATGTCGCTATTAAAGTTGCTGCTGATGTTGCTGCTGTGGCTGTGGCTGCCATTGCTGCTGCTGTTCTTGACACTGGCCCAGCGCGGAATTTGTTGTGCTATGTTGTATGTACGTGATTGCCCCGACAGGCCACTGCAGCAGCGGGCGGTCCTGGGTGCTTGGCGGGAATCCGGCTGCCGTTTGGCCAGCTGAATGAGCCAGTAATTTGTACTTGCATTCGTAAAATGGGCGTGAGTATGTGTGTGTGTGTGGTTGTGTGTGTGTGTGTCGTGAAGTTATTTCAACACAAAACACGAAAAAAATGTCGAGGCTGAGTCTGCTCCTAACCAAGGTCAGCCCAAGGATAACGCATATTTACGTGTTGCCCCCAGCGAGACCCCGCCCCCTTCCCTCTGAAACTTCGACACTTTGCTCCCTGCGATATTTCATGCTTTTGTTTTGCTACCACACACAGTACACACACACACACTCACACACACAAAACACACACACGCAGACTCGCGCTGCTGTCTGTTTTTTCAATTTTATATATTGCAAAACGGGCGAGGAAATGTCTCGTGTTTGTGCTTGTCCCGATGTTGGCGATAATCCACTGATGTCATTTCTTTGCCTCGCTGCGTCGACACCTCCCCCTCCTCCCTGCCTGTGCAACAGCAGCAGCAACAGCAACGGCCCCCCGCCTGGACCGAACTCAGTTTACATCTCTTATATCTCTATCAACAGCTTGAATAGCCTGGAGAATTGCTCACTGACGCAGAGTGAAATTTACGCTTCAATTGAAAATTGCGTGCGTGATATTTAGAGCAATGTGTTGCCATCGCAGCCCCCTCCCCCCCTCCCGCTTCTTCCAAATAAAGAAGCAACCCCCAACACACCAAAAAGGCCAACTCTCATAACAATAACAATGGGCTCACTCGGCACATATCGCATAGAGAGGACTGAGACGCCTGGGCGAGAGTGTCATCCTTTGCCTACTACACCTACGTGCAACTAAATGTGGCATCCTTTTTTACCATATACCCCGTAAGCGGGGTGAAGGAAAGAGAGGTCGTTTATATATAGATGTTGCTACAAGTATATTGATATAATTTTTTCTATACTTTGCCAACTATTTTATACCCTTGTATATCGTATTCTACGCTCAATACCTGTCCCGTTGCAACTATCGAAAGGGGGTTCTTTAACTTGTGCACCTTGATCAATCTTTGGCTTTCCCAACAACTCTACCGATAAACTATTTATAGGGTCTTGATAAAGATCTCGACTAAATACGATTGTACTACTATATCCTATCTAAGCTGCAGATAACATATTCTACAATTTTCCAAGCCCGTTGTAAATCTTCATTTACTGGGTAAACTTCAGCGCTGCCTTTCGTACCCAGAACAATATTCTTATTTCATTTTGTAGAATGGAAAGAGATCGATTTCAAATAGATTTAACTACACTACTAAATATACAATCATTATTTATATAAATATTCCATTTTATATATCATATTCAATCCGAGGCTCGCTAAACTATTTACAGGATATCCTTAAGTGCTGCCCTTCGCAGCGAGAACAATCTACTTATTTCATTTTGTCAATTTTTATGAAAACATTTACTTGGGCCGTGTCGTTTGGCAATCATTCAAATGGCTTCTAATGACGCTGCGGTGGGCGTTTTCATATTTATAAATTGTTATATATAAGCCAAGGTTCCCGGGCATAATGGAAATTGGCGCTGGCTGTGTGAAAGCATCCAACAAAAATAGCAACGTGTATTGTGTATAGATATGGAAAATCGGCACAGAACACAATAAGGCTGCGCTTCAATTGCCCCATCGGGCTGTGACAGGAGACAGGAGACAGCAGGCAGCAGGCAGCAGACCAACATGAAGCAGGGCAGGCAACAGGCACAGCCACAGGAGAGGGAGCAAGACAGGTATGTGGGCGAAGAGAAGCGAGGGTAGATGGCAGACTCTGTCAGAGGCCGAGGCAACATCCTGGCAATGGCAACTTAATGCCCAGACCAGAATTCGAAGCAGGGCAGAGGCTGCAGCATGAGCTGCGTCCTCGGCACAGTTCATTGAATTTGACTTGTTGTTTGTTTTATTTCCAGACGCGCTTTAATGTCGTTTATATTTACACAATTTTGGTTCCAATCATTCACCCCCCCCACTCTCGTCCCTCTGCAAGTGCAAGTGGCGCTTTGTAAACTCTCCTCAACAGCATCATCATCATCATCATCAACATCATCAACATCATCATCAGCATCGGCAACAAAATCAACATAATCATCATTGTCTATGTCCTTTCTACCTCTGGAGCGAGCACAATGAATCGACTGGATCGATGGGTTTCGCTCTTCTTTTTACAGCGCACTTTTCTTCGGTTTTACGACAAGGACCCACACACACACACACACACACGTATACACTCGCATATACCGAGCATCCGCATCAAATAACTCCTTGCGCGTCCTTTGTGTTTGCGCATTCGCCACAGTTCATCAATTTATTTAGCATTTTTATTCGCTTTGCCAACACGAAATTGTTTAAAACGAGCGAAATTGATTTAATTAGCGACTCTCAAATGCCACTAAAGGCATCTCGAGTACCTGCCTTGCCCTTCCGTCCCGTTCCCATCCTGCCACCCTCATGCATATTCAAAGGCATTAAGACCTAGAATCTTGCAACTTTGCCCTGCAACTGCTTTGCTATGCGACTGCAAATGAAAACAATTCGATTTCGTCGTTGAATCCATTTTATATTTACTTAAATTATTAAATTGAAATTTATTAAAAGAATGTTTGTGTTTAATAAGTCAATATTTATAAGGCATGTCCATATTAACAGATCGTGCTTCGAAAATCATTTTTCTTTATTTTTTGTTATTTGTTAATGTAATGAGCTAAGGGTATTAAACTGTCGGCTTTTCCTTCCATCAGAAACTAAGTATAGTTATAGCAAAAATATATCTATTCTACTTCGATATCTGTTGTTCATTTAGTATAGTGAGTGTGTATCAATGAACAACTTTAGCAACATTTCATTATCATCTTTATACAACTCCAAGCACTTTCCGCTAGATCGCCTTTAGTTCACAATTTTTGACGCTTGCTTATGACTCTAATGTAAGTCAGCTAATGTTAACTGTTCTATCCCATCATTATACGCATTAAATAGATTTAATATAATCATTTCCCAAAACTGTCAAACTATCCAAGAGACAAGGCAATGCATTCGATTTATGTTCATAATTAAACGTTTCATGAACTAACATGACTCTAAGAAGAGTGTCGCAGTGTGTTTGCTTGTGGTGTATGTATGACAATGATTGTGGTTTTGATACTTCCACACAAACACAAGCACACTCACACACACACACACATGCACACTCAGCGAACTTGCAGCATAAGCCACACACAATAATAAAAGCAACGGAAAATCCTTAAGCCCTGCAAAATGCGGGTAGTCCTCTCCTCCCTCCCACTCGCACGTACGCAAATGCCCCAAGGGAGCAGACAATAATGCCCGCGCATTAACCCCCAAACCCAATCCGCTGGCAGCAGTCAGCTCCAGCTCCATCTCCAGCCACTCGCAGTCTGGCTCGAGAGCAACAAAGTCATCAGCACAATGATTGCCGTACATATTGGCAAACAAATTCAAGCCAAGCAGCTGAAGAAGCGCAGCGAACCCGTCCGGCGTGGGTCTCTCCGCTCAATGGCAGAGACAAACACGCGTTTCGGTTCATTAACCAAACCCAACAAAAGGAAAAGCACCAACAACGGGGCGAATGACAGTGGAAATGGGGGAAAAAACTGCAAAGAACTAGCGGCAAAAGGAAGCGAAATTACCAACGAGCCAATAAAATGTTGTCGAGGGTTCGACGCAGCTTCCAAATTTAGTTCGGGTGATAAGTGAGTGAGCGAGCACACGCGCGTTCTATTCCAGTCCCACTTTAGTGGCGATCTCTGCAGTTTGCGATTTGATGGGCCCCCTGCCACACTGTGCAACGTTTCATTTTCGTTTCTTTTTTATTAGTTCTGCGCTTATCCACCATTTTGACAGTCGTTATTCGCCTGATTACGACAAGGACAATGCTCGTGTTGAGGCGTCGTGTCGCTCACTCGCTGACTCTTTGCGGCGACAAGTGCTGATATCGCAGCAGAGTTTAACACTAGATACACTGGCCAGCAAAGTTGAGTTCGTTGATGTCCTTCGCTTCTTGCTTGCAATAGGTTATTTCTTTAAATAGGCTAAATATTTATATTCTTAATATAAAATAATAAATGTTTGTGTTTATTTTATTTTGCTATATAATTTTACAATATGGGTGTATATAATTCAAAGGCTTTTTTATAATAAAAACAGAAACATTTTAAAAGGTTTAGTTAAACTTACTCACTATTTCTTTTATATTTCTCTTATTATGAAATTGTTTAAATATTGTAACAATTTCATAATATCAAAATATCATTTAAGTCATCTCATGTTAAAGCTGAAAGAAAGGTACAAAATTCCCAGGGACATACAAACATATGTATACTTACTTATTCTTATTATTAGCGTCTGCCAATTAATCAAAACCTTTAATCAAAAATCCTCTAGAGAACGTATAAAAATTTATTTAATATTTATATATTCAAAACAGTGAGATAGTCTCAGTAAATTTAAGAGTATCACTGCATTTATTTGAAAACAAAATCTATAACCATTTGAATTATTATTTATGTTGCAGATTTACAAATGTATACAAAACAATTACGTTTCAGTTACCTAGAGGACGAACCATCATCTTAATTGTTTTAAGAGAGTTCGTCGGATACCAACGATTAGCATCTACACTGTCAATATCATCCTGGTAGTATTTTCCATTTAAGTGGCTAAATAAAAATATATCACACACTATCTTTTGAATGTTTTATATTTGAACAAACAGGTAACTTACCACATATTTTACATATACATATTATACAACATATTTTATATATTCGTCCTAATACTTGTCCCATTTTTGTTCACTAGTGTACCAGCTCTTGCCCACTTCCTTGACTCACGTGAACTGCTTTAACTCCAGTTGCTTTTGTGGGTCATTAGTGCGCTCTGTTGTGTAGTTTTCGGCGGGGTTTCGGTTTCAGCTGCACAGTGTTTGTTGCTCGCTCTCTGGCTTATTTTCTCATTAGTTAGTCGCTGCACGTCGTGCGATTTGTCCCCACAATGTAGTGCCCGCTTCTCGATGCGCGCCAGGAGTGTGCACACTCAGCTTAAAGTTTATGAGGCGCCACGCGGGCAGCTGCTGCTGGCTGTGGGGCTGCGGGTGTTTCCCTTTGAGCGAGTAACCAACTGACAGACAAACAGACAAACGGACAGACGGACAGACAGGCAAACAGCGGAACAGACAGACAAACTGAAGCTGAGAGTGTCTGTTTGAGCGACAGCTGCACAATGCAACTCACGAGTTGCTGCTGGCACTGGCAATCGTAGCCCTAATGCCCGTCCCGGAATTGTAAACAGTATACCGTAAACTGTAACTGTAAACTGTAAACTTTATGTCTGCAGTTTGGCCTTCGTCCATCACAAAGATGAAGTGCTGCATTTCTTACTCGAGTCCCGAAAAGTTGCGTGGAAACCACTTGGAATAGTTTGCCCAGCTGAAATTTAAATAATGTTGCCCCCGACAGTTTTGCGGTCAGTTTCAGTTACTGTTTCAGTATTTTTCTATATTTTAATCTTAACACACATACATAAATAGACAGTACATTAGTATTGTAGTCGTAGTTGTAACACACACATACACTTATCATACTTAGCTATGGAATACAAATCATCTGCTTAAAGGTGCCGATCGGGGATTGTGAATCTTAGATATATTATACATATGTGTATGTTTAGAACTTATTTAGTATGCTTTGTAAATTATCGCTATACTCTCGCTTTGTTTGCCTTGATATCTCTCTTCAGTTTCACACTTAGACACATATCGTATTTAGTAGGAGAGGTACAAGAGACTTAGACCTACACTTACTACTATTTGTCTGCACACACGCAGACCAATTACTCTACGAGCAGTGAGCTGTGAGCTATAAGCTTAGTTCTAGACTTGTCTATTGTATTCTATTCTATTTTACGCGTATCGATTACTCGTTACATTAATAATTGCCATCTGTTTTCGCTTTTGCTTTTTACTTGGAATCTGTTTTGTTTTTGAAACAATGAGCAATGCTTTTCTCCTTTCTCTTCAATTATTTCCTTGTTCTCACATATCCATTCCCTACTGCAATTATTCTTCATGCAGGTGTCATTGCATATCCCCCACTCTGCAGTTTTGTCATTGTTTCTGCACTCATCGCATAGCCATCGCTTTGCTTATGTGTAAATGGTAAATATAAATGTATGCACCAGTGTTGCACAACTATCGAGAGTGGAAGCGATAGAAGTTGTTCAAAGAATGGGTAAGTATGAGAAAATTTCTTGAAGCATAAATAGAGTAGAAAATATTTGTAATTGAATATTTATCAAAACAATTGCTAACGATGTTTTGTCAAATAATCGTGCATCCTATCGATAGACCTGGAATTAATCAATTTATCAACTTGAAAGCTTAGGAAAAAGTTATTAGTGTGAAATAATAATTAATAGATTAGTAGATGCAAATAAAAGTATGAAACTTATTAGAACCAGGCTTAAATTTTGCAATAGTAAACACTCGATAGTAAGCATACACACTATCGATATCACTTTCGATAGTTCTGCAACGCCAGTCAGCATGATTATCATATTATGCATATACATATGCTATGTATATGTATGTAGTTGGAACTGTGGACATGCCACATTGTTCATTATTACTATTGACTATATGTCTTGGTGTTGTATCCAGTGATTTCTGCGTTTGCCTGGGCAACCAGTTTAGAAAACTTTACGCTGTCTGATAACTTGAAACTGAAGAGCTCAAAAAGTTGCTAACTGAAAATCTTGTTATATATAACTTACGAGTAATTTTCAACTTTTACTATGTAGTATTTGCTCTACCTCTTTTAAGCCTTTTGCGCCAGCTTAATTCATCAATATCGCAAAAAGTTCGACGTCTAACTTTATCTGCTCTATTTGTTTTAGGTTTTTTTTTTGTTGTTTTGTGTGTGTGCATTTGACAGTTACTCTATGCTTTACCTACGGGGGTGGTAAACAAAAGCCTTTGGAAGAGGAGGCGGAGGGGGTAGAGAAACAACTAGTTGATTTTTGTAGCACTTTCGCTAGGTTGGTTTTCGTTTGTTATTTGGGATTGAAAATGGAATGAAAGTGGATCGACAGAGTATACTTTGTATATATGTTTTCTTTATTACACATACATTCATATATGATGTAGTCTGTTGTGATTTTTTGAAGCCTTTTGTTATTAGTTGATTGATTTGCTGAGGCTTACAAAGGTTTAAATTCTTTTGCACCCGTAATATTTTGCAATAAGTTTGTTAGAAAAGGACCACTATATAGAGTTACATTAAAGAGAGTTAAAGGGAGAGAGAGAGAGAGAGAGAGTAGAAATAGACATAGAGAGATAGAAAGAGTATATCAGGTACGTGGACAGGTTGAAGACGTAGCTTTCAATCAGAACAGAACTCAAGGCGAAGATGAAACCATATTTACAAGATGGCGTACTTGACGGAACTTAGAGGATATAAAAACTATTTATGGAAGAGCTAAGATATGACAACTAACTGTAGTAGCTACGAGTACGAATATATCTATTCAACACTAAGACAACGCATTGCTCGAATGCTGAGCCCACGTATCGATAGTTATATCGACTGTCCTCAGCAGTCGATAGGGCGATAATATGTTCAATAACCAAGAGTCGTATCACTAGACATATCTTATCACTAGAAGTTGCTTGCGTGCTGTGGGCGAGTTTACTTAACCGAACCGCTTGAGGAACTCGATGCCATCTCCGTGCGGCACTCCAGCTGCGGCGTCGTCTGCACCAGCGCGACGCCCATGCTCTCACTGTCGCTGTCACCGTTGTCTCCGTCGCCATTGCCGTCGTCTTGGCTGTGCTCCACATCATCGACATCCTCGAGCGTTGTGATCTGGCTCTGCACACTCTGTCGCAGCTCGAGTGCCGCATGCTTTGCCCCACTCGGACTCTCGGCGGGCTCCATTAGGGACGGCGGTGAGCCGCTGGTCACGGCACTCGGCGACGGCCCTGTGGGTGAGCCCAGCGATACGTTCGAGTCGCGGAATCGCTTGACACCCATCATGGGCAGCGGCATGGGCATAAACGATACATGGTGTCCCGATCCTGATGAGCTAGATGGACCCATGGCGCTGGGCGTCAGTGCGAAGCTAGTGTGCTTCGCTGGCGGAGCAAGCGGGGTGTTGGCCGCACTGACGGAGCCCGTCTTGAGGTTGCAACCTGACATGGAGGCCTCCAGCAGCAACGAGGGCGGCACCGAGGCCAACGTTAGCGTGGACACCGACGAGGGTCTGCCACCACCCAGATGAAGGGCGCTGGCTGAGGCAGCCGCTGCTGGCGGCGCTGTGATCGTGACAATCGTCTTGGCTGCGCTGACGTTCACCGCCGACGTCGAATTGTAGTCGCCGCGCAGTTGCATGCCCGAGCTGCGACGCCGGGCGCGATGATGGTGCCGATGGAAGCTCTGGCAGCGGGTGCACGAGCGCTGCGACGAGCTGGGCGTGCCCCCTGCCGAGGAGTGATACTGATGCGAGTTGCCACGTGGACCGCAGATGCTGCTGCCGCTGCAGGTGCTGCAGCTGCTGGGCTGACGTCAAATGATGTTGCGGTCCAACTGGTTGACGGAGTGGTAACCAAACGTGGTGGAGGCGGCCACCATGGCGGCGGCAACGTGGCACTGCAATCAAGAAATTGAAAGAGAGAGAGAGGGAGAGAGGCAGAAGGGAGAGAAAAGTTATGAGAATGTTGCAGACAAATTTCAATTTCAGGCGCGTTGCATACAATTTACAGGCAGTGTTCAGACTTATTTCTGCATGTGTGTGTGTGTGTGGTGTGTTGGTCGAGCAAAAACAATTTGTAGCACAGAAACAGCGGCAACAAAGATGTTTAACAACAACAATAACAACAAGATGAACAACAAATAACAACGACAACAATTTGAAATTGTTGCGCAGTCGCTTTCGACTGCTTTTATGTTCAGTGCACGTCGTTCTTCTCTTGCTTTCTTTTGGTTTCTTGTCTGCGGGTGCAATAAAAGTCAAAGCGAATGCATGATTGAAAAACAACAACAACAATAGCAACAATAACAACAAGAGACAGATAGAGAGAGAGAGAGAGAGGGGCAGCAAACAAACAAACAACAAAATGAAGACGACCAAGACAAAAAAAACGAAACAAAATCCAAATAAAAAGTAAGCAATGCAACACAACACAATAAACAAAAAGCGGTAGCAGGATGCCAGCAGTAGCAGCAGCATCACTCAACCAGGGGCGTAGTAAAGGGGGTCGAGCTGGGGCTTTACAATACAACAGAAAAATACACAATTTCCGAATATTAGCCGTAAAAGAGCAAAGAGACAGACAGAGAGAGAGAGAGGCACCTCTCCGACCCCAAATTTCAATTTGAATCCCTCTGCAGAACGACAACAACAACAACAACAGCCATGAAATCATCTTCATCATCAGTATTGTAATCATCGTTATCGTCTTTATCAGACGCAAATGGCAATGCAATTTCAGCATGTGGTTTCTTCTACTTGCACCGTGTGGTGTGTGGGTATGTGCAGGGTGTGCCGTGTGTGTGTCTTGTGTGTTGACGTGTGTCGTTTGCGAATCCAAGTTGATTTTCTGTGGCTTTCTGTGGTTCCTTGGGAATTGCATATTACAAGTGCTTCCCCACACTTGCTTCGGTGTCCTGCCAGTGGGGTAGATTAGTTTGCACAGCCAGAAGACACTTCCAGACTCCATTTCAATGTTTCAATTCATTTTTATTGAAAACTCTTCCTTCTTCAGCATGCAACATGTGTTTATTTCTCCTAGGACACTCCCACAAAGGGTATTACATAGTCAACCCAGCCAAGCTACACCTTCTTCTTGTCTTGTTTCATGTTTTTTTTTTCATTCTATGGCACATTGGACTTTCAATTCAATTACATGCTGACAAGTTTTTGCGGCAAATTCTAATATCCTTTTGCTTGAAAATGATTTTTATAACGCATACGCAACGTGGTGCCACTGCTTGGGTCCTTGGCCGCAATTTGATTAACAGCTCGAGCTGTCAGTTGAATCGAAAAATGATTTGGACTTCAGACATTGTCGGATCCCGACACATAAACGGGTTTTTAACTTGTTCTGGCCATAAATCTGAGACAATGTTTGCAGACACGATTTTTATATCTAATCGTTAATTGAAAGTTACGCTAACTATAAGAACTATTAAATAAGTTGATTTCTATGGCCCATTTGCAGAAGTTATCTATTCCTTTTGCCTCATATAAACATGACTCACATTCACACGGGCGGGGCCGAGTTCAAAGGTCAACGAACTAGCCAAAGTTTGTGGTTTTTCCTCTGTTCATATTAAACGCAAGAATTTGTCACGGAAACGCCCTTTTTTTGTAATTTATTACTTAAGACTCTATTTGCAGCAGATGCGGCTGGTCGTGCTTGGGGTTGTCCTCGCTTGTCGGACAACACTAGCGACCGCAAAAGGCAGTGGGGTATACTAACTGACAAGATACCACGGGAAATATATATTTTAGTTTACTTTGTGGGGCAATACAGTCTTGTTAAAGTAATTTAAGCCTCTGCTACTTTACAGCTTCGATTAGAAAGTTCACCACTCACTGCCCTTACATACCCTTGCCACATGTGCTGCAGGGTATCAGGCCAAAGTTTCGGCCACTTTCGGTGCGCCTGTCACATAATTATAAACGTTAATTTCGCGTTCACAGTCCATTAGGGATAATTGATGTTTTCGCAACATTTGTGGTAAATTACATTTTGATGTGCTGCCACCTCCTCCGAGTGGAAATAAATGAATAGCCTGACACAGAGAGAAGATGGAGAGGGGACTGGACAAAAAAGGAGTCCGATATGGAGCGGGAGACAAGCGTTTAATTTGGCTATCGCTTGACGTGAAGCGGTCACGACTTTGCTTTGATTGATTATATTCACAATTATTTCGATTTTGGTCCCAGAAGCGAACGGCGCGCAATTAATTTGATTAGCAGCGTTTAGTATAGCAATCTGTGTGTGCAGTATAAGTGTGTGTATATAGGTGTGTTTGTGTTTGTGTGTGTGTACATTACAGTGCTCTCGTCGTCGTTCACTCGAAGGCGCCGAAGCGGAGTAGATCCGTTGTGGGTCCCGGCCTGAGGCTGGCCAATGAGTTCTTCTGCAAACATTTAGAATTACAATTACATGTGCGTGTCTGTGTGCTTGAGTATTTGTGTGAGTGTGTGTGTGTGTGTGTGATGTAAGTGTGTTTGCGATTGTGCACGTGATTGAATATTCGACAAGCCTGCCTGGCATACGCGTTGCTAAAGAGGAATACGAATTTGGGATCGATTTTGAAATGCCTGGCAAGCCATTGAGCTGCCACATTGCAGATGTACACTGAGAGAAATTGTCCGACCGATAGTTGATAAATCTAAATTGGTTACTCATTAACGTTTTCTTAGTTGCCGATAATACCAACGATAGTTTGCAGAAATTCAAATTTATCTAGCTTATAATCTAAGCAAACTTCTTCAAGTGTAATACCGATTTAAAGCTTTACGCACTGCAGCCGGAAGCTAATCAATGCGTGTGTGTGTGTACTGCGTGTACTGAGCATTGTATGTGTCCTTGTTGGAAGTGTGTGTGTGTGTGTGTCTGTATTCTATAGGAAGCTGCATAAGAGACAGCAGAACAGCAGTCGAATTGGACAAAAGGTCAATGAAGTTAATTTTCAAGTGACAATAGAGAAGATGAACCTACAGATACACCCATGTCCATTCTCATAGTCACACTCACATGCACACACACACACACACTCAAACACGCACTCGGCTTGCGGCACACCGCACTGGACTTGCAGATAAGTGCGATGACAATGGGCCACTGTAGGCTTCGCTGGGACAGAGGAAAGGAAGCTCGACCACGAAGCAACTGCTGCAAAATCGGTACAATGAATGAAACCAGTTCACATACACACACACATACAGCTACCCCCCTCACTCACACATACACAAACACACACTCACACACCTCCCCCAACCCAAAACATACAGACATCTCGTTTTAATGTAGACATAGCACAACACACACTCGGCCACAAGTCGTGGCAAACCATCTCAATTTCTCCATTTGCCTGTCTGACTATTTCGCCTCCTCCCCCCTTTCGGCCTGCCCCCTTGAGTGGCCAACGGAAGTTGAACTCATTTGTCGCTAATTTAAGCAATCACCGGAATGTGTGTGTATTATTTTAAGTGTCCTCGTAGTCGTCTCCGTCAACCGTCCTTGAACTGTGCACAAAAATTGCGAACAGTCACAACAAAAACAAAAGCCGAACAAATTAAAGAGTTTTGCTTTAAGACTTGACAACTTGCGAAACTCTTTTGTTCTTTGCGACACTTGCATCGTTGTGAAGTAAGTAAACTGATTCCTTAACTTGATTGAGTTTTAATTGTGCTGCAACACTTCAATGCCACGTTTATAATTTCATTAAGGAATTTTAATTAATCAAATAAATTCATTGCATAAAATCCTGTCAGGTTAATTATGTTGACTCTTCAATAAATAATTTTAATTAATCAAATAAAATTCATTGCATAAAATCCTGTCTGGTAAATTATGTTGACTCTTTTGAATATGCCGACCTTGTTTTTTAAAAGCTACCGAAATTACACTTTTCTCAGTATTCATTTTATGGTTTACTTTTTGTACCTTTTAAATATTATAAAAATTAGATCATTTTATCCCAAGATATTTTAGAAACAGAAAAAAAAATTTTTTAAAAATTAGATCATTTTATCCCAAGATATTTTAGAAACAGAAAAAAAAAAAGAATATTGCAACTAAAATATTTATATTTGCACAAATTATAGTTCGTATTATAGTTCGATAATATTATCCAAATCTGAAAGTATTAACTATATGTGATTGGGGTAGGAAGAATTAGATAGAAGCAAGGTAAAGCTTTAAGAACTAAGTTGTTCCGAAGTTGAGCATCCTTTCTTGTTTTAATTCTGAATTTAAACTAATTAAAAGTTGGAAATTTACATGCAAATCAAGTTTCTCACGGATTAGTTTTGTTGTATTGAAGATCTACAATATTTTCAGTGTTCATTTAAAGCTCATTTGCAATTTAAGAGCAATAATTGATATATTTCTCTTTGCAAGTCGTTGCGATTAACATATCGAAACAATGGGTAATTCGATAAGCTTTCTATCGTTCTTCCGGTGCTTGTTTGGATGCTTTTAAGTGGCCATGTCGATAAGTCGGAGAGCTTCAGCTGTCACGACCCTTTTTTAACAATGGCTTTGCGCAATATACAATACAATAGAATGGGAAAAGCGAGAGAACTGACATATAAATTAGTCTGCTTTGCGGGGGTAATTAATATCCTGGCACTGCCGAAAACGAGTACCCGAACAAACACTCACTCACATTGTATCGTACAGTTACATTTGGGTCGGAGGCTGGAAGCAACATTTTCATCAATTTAATTGCATGGCATGCGTGTGTGCATGTGTGTGTATGTGTGTATGGCACATGGGAAAATTGAGCTGGAAGAAGGATTTGGATTGCAAGAGGGATTTATAGCTAATTTGATAACATTGCGAGTATATCGGGTGTTTTCTCCCAGTTGATTTGCCAAATATGGCCTGGCATACTTATCGATGGAAGCGGATTTTCATTGAGTACAAACACACAAGCAAACACACACACACACCACAAACACACAGACATGCACATTCGGTAAGCCAAAAGGCCAACAAGTTAAAGTGGAAAGCATAACAACAACAATGCCGACTCGAATTTCCAACACAAACACAAGTTAACCGACTGCGAGTGTGTGTGAGACTGAGACTGCGAGGAGAGTACGAGGAGAAGGCGGTAACTTTAAGAGGAATTGCAAAACAACAAGCCAAACAGTGCGGAGTGGTACAGGGGGGGTACGCAAAGTGTATGCATGTGTGAGTGTGTGTAGATTTTTTAGTGAACAACAATAACAACAAGAAGAAGAACAACAGCTGGGGAAAAGCAGGAAAAACATCGAGGAAAATAATAAGAAACGACAGCAAAAATGACAAAACCGCTGCAAGGACAGCGCGTCCTTGGCCTGGCCTGGCCAAGGAGTGAATTTCTTTAAAAAACTCTCCCATACCCTGTACGCTGTGCAGCAGAGTGGGGATATACACGTGTGTGTGTAGAGCTTCTCTCCTCTGCTGGCATAGGGCAAAGGTTGCGGTGCAGAGCAGAGCTGAGCATCACACGGTCTATCGGTTTTTTGCGCAGCACAAAACAACAACTGCAAAGAACAACAACAACAACAATAACATCGACAACAATAACAACAACAGCAAGGAGAAGAACAAGAGTAGTGAAGAGCAACAAAAGAACAGTTGCCATGCCAAAGGGAATTGTTCAAACAGAGACATTAAGCCAAGCCAGGAGCAAGTCAGGACTCGACTGCATCCAACTGTGCAAGGCAGAAGGGGGGGAGGTGTATGAGTGGGCGTGTGCGTGTATGCGTGTGTGTGTGAGATCAGAGGTTCAGGTGCAATGCGTTCAACAGCTGCCAGAATCACAGTTCGCTTTTTATGTTGCCTCCTCCTCCTAGTTTTCCTTTTTGACAAGCACAAACAACATTGTCGCACGTGAATGGGGAATGGGGCATGGGGGGGAGGGGGGACAGCTAGATGACAGCGAGTGTGGCATGTGGCAACAGAAAGTGCATCACGTAGTTCGTGTTGGAGTGTAATATCTGTTTATATATGCGATAGGTATGTGTAGCACGGGGTGGGGGAGTAAATGCTTATGTTGACTGTCCCCTCGATAAGTTTGAGTGCATGACTTTGACAGACAAAGACAAATATATATATATAGAGAGAGCGAGAGAAAGAGAGAGAGAAAGAGAGAGAGAGAGAGCAGGACAAACACGACAAACGCAAAACGCAAAACGAACATGAACATCAAGATGAGCACATCAAATAACAAGATAACGATAAGGAACGCGTCGCTCTGCTTACCTTGCCATCGACTTACAACACTAGAAGACAGCTACTTGGATTGGCCCCAGCTCAGCCTCAGCCCGCGCTTTGCATACGTGTATGTATGTATTTACATATTCGATATGGAAGTGTAAATCTACGCTAAACTATATATAAGTCTGCTCGCAGGAATTGTGTCGCACGTGCTGAATGCCGTGCAGCGAGCAGGTCGAGTAACAGCGCCGTGTTGCGAATCTCTGTAAGAACAGCACACGATAATCAGCGATAGTAATGTGCGCTAAATGGGCCGATAAGGCATAACGGCATTACGACACACATACACACATCACATCATCATCATCATCATCATCATCATGGTACGCCTTCCCTGGTACCTTATCCCATATGAAGTGAAGATAGCGGCAGATGGTACGAGTTATTCGTATACTTATTACATAGATCTGTGTGGGCATTGTACTATATACTATATAATACTTATGGCATGTCGGTTATACTTATCATGTGCGAATTATTTTGCTTGAATTGCAGTGCTTTTGATAATATTGTAATGATGATGGGGTTGATATGGTTGATGTGGGAATTTATGACTGTGAAATAAATATGTAATCGCACATATATAATATATATATTCTTCGTCAACAAAGAGTTTGTTCTGGGATAATTGAGCAAATTTTGAATACGTCTTTAGTATTGAAATTATATGAATTTTGAGCACATGATATTTAACAGAATTATTATAATGGAAAGTGCAGGTTAATCTTCAATTTTAACAAATTTTGAATACGTTTTCAATATTGAAATTATATGAATTTTGAGCACATGATATTTAACAGAATTATTATAATGGAAAACGCAGGTTAATCTTCTCCAATTTGAGCAAATTTTGAATACGTATTTAGTATTGAAATTATATGCATTTAGAGCACATGATAATTAACAGAATTATTATAATGAAAAGGCGTACTCAAGAGCGAATCGTCAATTTGAAATTATGAATTTTAAGCACGTGATAACATAATTATTATAATGGAAAGTGCAGTAAATCTCCAATTTGAGCAAATTTCGAACGTTTCAATTTGAAATTATAAATTTTGAGCGCATGATAATTAACAGAATTATTATAATGGAAAACGCAGGTTAATCTTCTCCAATTTGAGCAAATTTTGAATACGTATTTAGTATTGAAATTATATGCATTTAGAGCACATGATAATTAACAGAATTATTATAATGAAAAGTGCAGGTTAATCTCCAATTTGAGCAAATTTTGAATACGTTTTCAATATTGAAATTATATAAATTTTAAGCACATGATAATTAACAGAATTATTATAATGAAAAGTGCTGGGTAATCTTCTTCAAATTGAGCAAATTTTGAATACGTCTTTAGTATTGATAATTAACAGAATTATTATAATGGAAAGTCCAATTTTGACTTTTTGACTCGGGATTCGAAGGGGCTTTTGTGAGCCACATTATGCTGCGCGCAGAGGCAGATTAAGAGATTATTCATTAAAATCAGAGCACTCAGGCGGACCTAGAGATGAAGAGAGGGATGGGCATGAGGCAGGGGGCAGGCTGGCAGGGCGGACAGTCACCGTTGCTGATGACGTTGACAGATGCGTCGAGGTGGAAGGATGTGGGGCGGCACCAAGCAAGTGTGAGCACTTTCTCTGCCAGTTGACTGTCATGTGTGAATGCCCCAATGGGGGGTGGGAAGAGGGGAAGGAAAATGTGGAGTGGGGGGAGGGTGGTTCAACTCGCTGCTTAGTTTTTTCTGCAGCTGCCTCGTCTTCTCCTTCAGCTTCTTCTTCTGCGTGCATATTCATTAAATTTGCAAATTAATTTTGTCGTTCGTTGAGTTTCGTTTCTGGAGCAGACGAGAGTGCGGAGCAGGGTAGCAGGCAGCAGGAGTAGGGGTAGTTTCAGGGGCTGGGATACGCGACGGGGTTGCATAATTCATAAACCGTTTTCAGTCCACACGAGTAAAAAACGCTGATGAAATAAACATAAATATGTCGCTAACTTTTGCCAATGTAAGTGATAGAGACAGAGAGGAGAGAGAGAGACAGAGAGAGAGGAAGGTGGAAAATCCCAGCAAACCGCAGCTTGCAGTAAATGGACCGCAAGCCGGACATGAACTCACCTGCGACTTGGAGCGCATTGTGGGCTGATACTTGCGGCGAATTTTGCGGGGGCAGCACATGCACAACAGGCGCACAAAGGCCCTGAAAGTGAACAGAGAAGAATATAAAGATTTAGTATACATGACATATAATCCATGTGTTATTGTGCTCTACCTGCGAAAGTCCCTGCTCCAGCAGGCATAGATCACAGGATTCATGCAGGAGTTGATCCAGCCGAGCCAAGTCACAACCGCCGAGACAATCTCCTCGTGCTCGATGCACTCCACGCAGAAGCCCGAAAGCAGATTCACAACAAAGAACGGCAGCCAACAGACGATGAACACGCCCATCACAATGCCCAGCGTCTTGGCCGCCTTCTTCTCCTTGGCGAACTTGGCCAGCTTGCGTGACAGCGAGAAGTTCTTGCCCATGTGCCGATGCCGGGCCAGTCCGTTGTTGTGGAGCGCCGATAGCGGCTCATCGTCCGGCTCCTCGGGCGTCGAGGTCGTTGTGCCGCCACTATGATTGGGATGATGATGATGGGAATGCGAGTGCGAATGACTTAGTGAACCACCTCCACCACCGCCGCCACCTCCGCCACCGCCACCCTCGCAACTGGATTCGTTGCCGGGTCGCGTGTGGTGCCTCCGCGATGTATGCGCAGTGTGAGCTGCAGTTCACCCGAGGCCATCAGCACCTGCTTGGTGCCAATCTTCAGGGACCGCGTCTGTATAACCGCCGCTCTATAGATGCGGCAATAGGTGAAGACCATCACCAGCAGCGGCAGGTAGAACGATATGGTCGAGGAGAAGACCAGGTAGCCCAGATGCTCGGTGAAGGTGCATTTGTAGGCGGGCATCTCGCCATCCCGCGCCGCCCGCCACCACACGATGGCAGGGAAACTGATGGCGCTCGAGCAGATCCAGACGGCGGCAATGAGACCCGCCGCACGCTTCACAGTCATGCGCATGGGATAGCTGAAGGGATCCGTGATGGCCCAGTAACGATCCAGCGAGATGACGCACAGATTGAGTATGGAGGCCGTGCTGAAGAGGACGTCCAGTGAGCGCCAAATGTCGCACCAGTCGGTGCCAAAGAACCACGTGTTCTCGAGCACCTCGTACAGCGCGGAAAAGGGCATCACCACCAGACCCACCAGGCAATCGGCCACAGCCAGGCTGGTGATAAAGTAGTTGGTTGCCGTGTGCAGGTAGCGCTCCCGGATGACGGCCAGGATGACCAGCGAGTTGCCAAACACGGTGGCAAAGGAGAAGAGAAAGAGAAAGGCCAACAGACCCACCCGATCATTCGGCAGCGCCTCCAGAAACTCCGAGAGATCCGGTTCACGTGTTGTGCTGCTCGGCGCGATGCTGGTCGTGTTCAGATGGAGCGCCAAATCGCTGCTGGTTGTCGGTGGCGGCGCTGTGAAGCCATTGAAATAGTTATAGATATCCTCCGAGATGTTGTAGCTGTTGTAGAAGGGCGGCGGGCGTGTCTGGTTGAACACCTCACCGGCGCGCAGCAACGCCAGCACGGGCTCCGCCATTTCAGCGGACGCTGCTCCAGCTTCCATTTCCGGTGCCGCTGCCAGTTGAGGCGGCACTCTGTTACCTCCAGCCCTCGGCATGGTGCCCCTGCCCCCGTCTACTGCAATGTCCGTGCAGCTGACACAATGCCCACTTTCAGTTGCAGTTCCTGTTCCAATGCCAGTTGCAGCTCGAGTCTCTGATGTCTGCAGCAGCCAGGCGATCTAATGAGCAGCATCTTCACTGCCGTCTGCAACAGACGACGCGAATTATGAAGGTTTCTTGTTGGGCAATATTAATCTTATACCCTGCAAGCTATGGAATTGCAGCAGAGGGTGTATTGAGTGTATTCAATAAAGATTTAAGATGAATCAAAGTGTCTTGTTATTTTGTTACTCATATTCTTACAGTACAATGCACAAACACCCAGAATGGGCGTGGGACAATTTAAATCAAGATTTACCTGCGTACAATAACAAGACGTATTGTCACCAAATTTGATAACCCCAGCTTATAAAGTCCCTGAGATCTAGGTGTTCATACAGACAAATTGAAATGCCGAAACCGTCTCGACTGCTGATGCTCAAAAAGAACAAATCTACTTTATAGCTAGGATAAGATACAGATCTTTATGCTTGGTATAAGAAGTTTTCTTATAATGCACACACAAACAACACATAAAGAGGCGTGGCAGAACTTTAAAATAACAACATGTGAAATCTATATGATCTAGATGTTCATATGTGCAGTTGATAGAAGGTTAAAAGCATGTCTGAACGGCTGATGCTGATCAAGAAGAATATACTTTGTAGGCTAGGATGCGTCTCTTTCTGCCTGATATATAGAGTTTCCTTATACACAAAGTGATAATACACTTCAATTTGAAACTTAACATACAGAGTGTCTTGCTTAACTTTCTCTGTTCAGCCATGGCTAAAGAATGGTGCCCTAATGGAGACCTCCCTTTCGCCTGGGAACTCATTGAATTAAAATGTTGCCTGACTTCCGCAGCCATATCCGGGGGGAGTGGCAAACAACAGCTAACAAATTTTCAGAGGCACGAAAGCTGAACAAACACATTAATTACAGAGTTGTTTTAGCTGATATATATGTATATATACTAGTAGTATATAAGTACATTTAAATTTTCGGCGCTCTCTGCCAAAGTGTCTGTGTCTTCCCCTTGTGCAAACAGTGAAACGGAGCAGCAGCAGCAGGTGCCTCATCGTCATCTTCTTCCCTTTCCCCCTGTGTGGCATCCTCCGCAGGGTGCACAATTAATTCAGCTGCCTCGCCACGTTGTCTGCCACAAAGCGTCTGCCCGAACAAATAAACAAATTAAATTACATTTCAAGTGGCCGATGGGACACAGGAAGTCGACGCCGACGACACTTGGCGCGCAGCAGAGTGCAGACACCCAAGCAGCCACATAAGTAGCAGCTCCACCTCAACACTCCTCCTCCTTCTCCTCCATCCACAGGACTCGAGAGCGGAAGTCAACCATTTAACCAACTTGCTTGATTGCTCGATTGAACCACTTGACTCGCTTGATTGACCCAGATTTGAAAGTACTCAGTACACTGTCTATCTTTCTCCCTTGCTAACTCTCCATTTCTCTCTCTCTCTCACTCTCTCTCTCTCTCTGTTTGTCTGTTGATTTTAAATTGTTTTTGGTAAAAGTTGCATAAATTACATAACTAATTTTCAAACAAGTTTGTTGAACTGTTTTAGCAGTTGTTGGAATAGTTTCTTAATGGTATTTTGTTTAAATTTTTAATATTGTTTTATGTGCTCATGTTGCTTGCAAATTTTCTTTCAGTTTTGGGTTCGGCAACGAGTTTTAATCGGGTTACGCTTCCGGCTTATGTGGGGAAGAAAGTTAATTAAATTATAATCATTTATTATGCTGAAGTTGGGAGGTTCTTCTTCTACTTTTTAGCCGTTTTTGCAGTTTGCTCTTAAACTTCTCTCTTTAAATTTACTTAGGTCATTGATTCTCTTTTAGATTTATAACGTCAACTTTCACCTGTTGCCGATAATTTGTTGCTATAATCCAATGGCCCTCAGGAATCAGTTTCCGTTAACCCCAATTCCAGCTAAACTAGGTGAAAATCCGGCCACACCAAGCCAAATTCAGCCAAATTTGTTGCCCATAAATAAGAGAGGCGAACAAGCTGCTGAAATAACGATTGAAATCGAGTGAATAATCGCTTGACTGCCGATTGGATTCGGATGCGGGTGCGAATGCGGATTGGGATACCTTTTGGGTCGTACTCACAAGTCACTCGGTCAGTCAGTCAGTCAACGAGTCGACCCACTTGGGTCAGTTCAAATCTGTTTTGCATTCCAAATGACTTTGGGGCTGCTGCTGCTGAGCTGAGCTCGTTCATTTGTAGCTTTTTATTTGGCCAGATTTCTCTCGGCAACACGCGTCTTCTTCTCAACTGAGTGTGCTTGTGTGCGTGTGTGATTATCACCTGCTTTTCTTGGGCCACGGCGATAAGATACTTCTGACAAGCCAGAGAATCTACCTTGACTCGACTCTGCCGCTCATTTCCGGCGGATTCACGTCGCCTGCATGCCATAAATTTTCCTGCCTTCCTGCCAGTTCGTCGGCTTATCTTGCCCTCTGCTTGCGGGCTCGTTATGTTGCCAGGCCTGAAACAGTGCAGACATCTTTCGTTAACTTAGCCGTTTTTCTGCTGTTTAGTACAATTTCCTGGGGCATTTCTCACGCAGCCCAAAACAAAAACACACACAAAATAAAACACGTAAATTTTGTTTCACTTATGGCCGTCAACGCAGTGTGCAGTAAGTCAAAATGGCATCTTGCTCAGTGTGGGCCTCGCCTCGACTCGCCTTGGCAAAAGTGTTGACTCTTCAAGTAACCGAAAACCTCCTGGCGTGACGCGGCTACCTCCTCATCGACCTCAAACTAAGCGAGAGATCCACAAAAGGGCACAACAGAGTTGGGATAAAGGCAAATTCACATGGCCTACACACAGGGCCGCCCCTTGTTAGGCCATGCTGCCGCTGCTGCTCCTTTCTGTGTGTGTGGGCGTGGCACGGGGCACAACAATTTAATTGAAGCAACCTTAAAGCTGCCCTCCACTTGGCCCGCTATGCAAATGCGAAGTCGGCCACGGCAGCAATTTGTACATGTGCTAAACCCTTTGGACCCTTTTTCTATCTCTGTCATCCCTTTCCCCTCCTCTTACCCGTCGGCAAACCCAATTGCTCTTTTTCGGTTAAGTCATTGAATGGCCGCATGAAAGTTAACCAAAATGGCTGCAGTGCCTCATTCATTCGCACTGATTGCGTCCCAGCTTTTTAGGCCACTTCCACGGGGTTGTATCAGCGTTGTTTGCCAGTTATCCGTTCCCAGTTGATGCGCCATATCGAGTGATCATATTCTGTGCCTGAAAATGTCCAGGACTATATTCCAGTCATACCAGCAACACTCGCATGCTATGTGTTTTTTATAATGCGACAAATATGTATTCTATATGTTCTTTCAACTATCTGAATCTGTTAGCATTTTCAATTGAAATTCACTCAGTCGCCTTCCGTTAAAGTCGTCTCAGTGAGAATTTATAAGAATATTCAAAAAGAAACGCACCTCCCAGACCAAAGTGTTTCAAGACCCGCTGAGAGCCTGCAGGCTCAGCGACAGCTGTAATAACATTTTGGCAATTTGCATGTAAACCAAAAACAGATACTGATACTGATACAGATACAGTTACAGATACAAAAGCAACAAATGTCCTTTTTGGGAGGACTCGCTGTCATTTTTTCTGTGACTCGTAATTACATGACGAGGATTTACTTATCGCATTGTTGTCCCTTTCGTTTATTTTTATAAAAAGATTTCTATTTTTCCCATTTTTGGCTCCCTGCTATTTTTAAATGCTCTTCACAGTGGGTGACAATAGGAAACTATCAGTGAATAAATGAAGTGAAGTGAAGAGAAGGATCTCACTGCACTAGTCTAAAGATTTTTATGAGCAAACAAACCAGTCCCAGGACAGTTTCCCCAGACAGACTCTATGGGTCTCGAAACCAGCTTAATACCATAAATTTATTAGAGGCTTTCTGCCTCTACTGAATTTTAGATGCGAGTACATCCATTTATTTTATGCACTATCATTGAATTGGAATCGCAGTCCCGAAAGATAACTGCAAGATGGGCCCAAGTGAGCTACTTATGTTGTGTATAGAAAGGTTGCTTCAGGGGGTACAACCTTTTCTTTTGCCGAACGCGTTTCCTATGCAAATTACCTGGCCGAGCCGAGCAGCTGCCGTTATCAATGCCTATCAACGTCACCCACTCAGCTTGGGGGGCCGATAAATCGTTGACGAAAATCTTTCGAATTGCTCCCCGAGCGTTTTTCAGTAAACGCAACAAAAACAGGCAACGGCAGAATGAAAGAAAGAAAATGCTACTCGAATCTCGACAATCTTTATGTGCGTTGAGCACTCAAACACACTCATACACACACAGAGACACACACACTAAATACACTCGGCGTTCAGGCACTAAAAGGCACGGTAAATAGCTCGACGCGGCTCTGCACTGTGTCTACAAATGGAATTTAATCACGCGCACGCCGAGCTATCCCCGAGCACAATCCGATGTTTGCTTTATTTTCGGCTTAGCAACTTGTCCCTTTGCTGTTTTTTGCCTGATTTGATAATGCTCTACCGGTTTCAGATTCGGTTTTATTTCTCTTTCGGCTTCTCTTTCTCGCGCTTCAGTTGCCGCCTTGACGGTCCCTGACGGTATCGTATCATGCCGAGCGTCGCTTAATTATGTCACAAATATTTACACCGTGTGGCAGGACCCTTTGAGCGCTCGATATCCTGGCACGCAACGCATCTAGCAAGTGAACAAACAAAGCGCCCTCAGCAGTGAGCCAAAAAAACCAACAAACCAAACCAAAACCAAGCAAAACAAAACAGACCCAAATTAAATGCGAGTGGGGAAGGAGTAAGAAGTGTAGAAGGAGGAGAGTGGATGGTCTCAGAGTGTGTCACACTTTCGCAGCGATCAAGGACGACTAAGGACAGCAGCGACAACTGATGGCAGCGCGAAAGTGGACTCCGTGATAATAGCAGGCATTAATTTCAGACTTATAGTAGCGGAAAAGCGGTGTAACGGGAAAAACAGACTCACCAACTGCGTTTATCAACAATACGATTTCTGTGATATCTTGCAGTGCGCATACCCTGCAAAGCACCAAATAAAAGGGTAGTAAAGGGAACAGAATAACATTAAGCTGTTATGTAGTGGTTTCATCTAATTGGAAGGCCTAAGTAGCCTAAACCAGGAGCATCCTTCAAATGCCCAAAAAAGTATGCAACCTTTTTGAATCGCTCAATAGCAAGCTAAAGCTTGTCTTCAATTTATTATAGGTGAATTCCCCTTGAATTTATTGCTGAAAAATAAGTGTAATCTTCATTTATCTAAAATTGATTTAAAAATGAAATCACGCTCAATGCAGACTCAACAGATTTCCAGGGTGCTTTGTCGCTTGGCAGCTAAGCTGAAAAATATTTATTGCTTTAATTTGTCAGATTTTGTTGGGTTTTGCGATTTTCTATTGTCCGATGTTGTTTTTCGCTTGCGTGACAAAATTATTTGTTATACCTTTGGCATGTTCTCAACTATTGACAAGCTCTGCGGGGCATGTGGTTGCATGGTCGCTGGCAAGAGGTGGAGGTTGCGCGGCACGGCGCTTGGCTGGGACACATGGGGGCACATACATTTAGCGCGCTTGTCACGCAATGAATAATGATTGGACAGTAAAACTACAACAGCTACAAACATGATGGGTGGGTGTGCCCATCCGCCCGTCGCAATCAACGTCTGCCGCTTGTCACTGGGCCAATCGAGCGACCGTTAAGTGGCATATTGCTCATACGACATGTTGTGCCCGCACAAATTCACAATCGCCGAGTTCTCATGCCGTTCTCCCTTGGGAAGGGGAGGGGAAAGGAAAGACAGTGACAGCGCGCGCTCGCTCGCATCGTATTCAATAATTAAATACTGTCGCAAATATGAAGTGTGAAGCATCATGTTGCTGCACGTCGCACTGATGCTGATTGGCTACTTGACTGACACCATGACGACTGACAGCCACTTCTGGGGCTCGCAGAAGAAGAAAAACACTGTGAAACATGGCCAAGTGCAGGACAAATGGATAACAGACGGATTTATTGATTTCGAACTGAACTATCTGCGTGGCAGATAACCTAAAAATCTATACTATATCCACATCTGCTACGATCTCGATGCATATAGGTGCTGAACTTCTCGTATCTGTGCGCCTATCAAATGACGTTAATGTCATCACAACCTTATATAGACCAGTTTGAAGGTAGTAGCTTGAATTCAATTCTAAGTTCAATTCAAAAGGGGCTGTAAATGAGTCGGGTCTGAAAACAAGAGCTTTGTAAATATCATCAATTGGAGCGTGATTCACAGCCTACCCCAGGTACGTTCAAGCACTTGTCCTTCACTTCATCCAAATTCGATACGTATTGCAGCCAGAAATCATACCAGGGATAATTCTGTTTATACATTATGCTACAGAACTCCTTCACTTTGAAAGTATAGAACTTCTGTTGCCAGGAATGACGTTCGTAGTAGTATATGATGATGGTTGCCTAAAGGACAATCCTCTGACACTATGATAGTTGCTTGAGAAATGGTCCCATTACAGAAATACCTCTATGCGATCCTTTTTGTAAATGGGCCACCTTAGAGTGGTATAGCCCGACACGATAATCACATCAGATTCTAAGTTGAAAGTCATCTGGGATAAATCAAATAAACTGTCAATGTTTTTATTGTGTGGCATGTTGCACTCGTCGAAAACTTGTTCGTTCTGTAAGGTGGCTTTGTACAGAATCCCGATTGTAAAGCTAAAAAACGAGAATATAAACACGATATCTGCACAACACCTCGACATTATTAAAGTAAAACTTTTTTAGCTGTAATTCGAACTGCTTTTATAGTGAGAGCAGAGATCAGATTGGGTCAAAAGCGGAATAATAGTTAGGCTTAGCGTGTAATTAAATTAAACTCTATAAAATAAGATCTGCGGATTAGAGAATTGTATGTTAAGGCTGTTTACACTTTACGTTATTTAATTACTAGCCTTGTCTAGTGTAGTCAGATCTTTGATTATTTCAGATTTTTAAAATTCAATACTTTTTCCCTCCTCTGGGCTCTGTCCCCCCACTCTCCGGTGTTTGATCACGCAACTGTCTGCGCCTTTCATCCGGTCCTTTCGATTTACCTTTCCGCCTCACTGAACCACGCACTGCCGTCGATTCACATCACTTTCTATTTTCCTCATTTCTTTGCTCTGTTTTCATTTGAGTCACGCACACACACGTACGTACACGTACACACACACACACACACACGAGCATCTCATTTGATGCCCTAAGGACATATTTAAAGTTTAGTTTTGATGAGTTCGCATATGTTTTATTAGCAGGCTGCTCAAGTTATTCCCACTTCTTCACGAGCTGACCAAGTTTGCGTAGCGTTAATAAAAGTCAACGGCAATATATTAAAGGGTATCGTAACATTTACTTGCCATCAGCATCTGCGCATTACTCACAGACTCCGTACCCGACCCGACCCGTTCTATAACATACCCGACTCGTTCTATAATATATTTTTGAGTTTGCATCAAAATTTTTGCTGCGAAATAAATTCTAGTCACACACTCAGCAAAGCTGTCAGCCAGTCGTCGGGTATTAAATATAATAAAATAAATAAGATTTGGAATTTAACGAGAACAAACTCGACTTGTGGATATGCTGTAAAAATGTTAATAGATTTGTTGGCTTAGCAGCGGAATTTAGATATAACTTTGGAAGAGGTTGTGGAGGTTGGTAGAAAAGATACTCAAGTGTACAACATATAGTACTCCCTTTGCCACTCATTATGCCTGCAGGGTATAATTATTTATAAAAACAAAATAAAAACTGAGCGCCAAGAGCGCACACGAGCATGAGTAAATTACAAATTGGCCAGTTGACGTACCAGCACAAGCAGCCCCCTCTGACATTACTCCAACCCATCCCATTCCCCCTCACGCGTGGCAGCACGTGGGAACGCAATAACTCCATTGCGAGACAATCCAACTTGCAGCGAAAATAATTCTGATATAATGACTAGCTGACTAAGTCACGTCGCTGGGAATAGAAGGCAAATTCATCAGCGGACCAATATTGACACAGCCCCAGACAGCGACAGCTATGCAGAGGGGCAGGGGGAGAGGAACAAGAGCGACAGGGGACACGAGAGACTTACGGGAGAGTCACCAGAGACAAAAGACAAGAGAAAATGTGCCCCAGGCGCAAACGGCAGAGAGAAATCGTTAATGACGCTCTGTGGACGACATGCGACAGAGAAGACAAAAGAGAAAGATTGCTGCTTCTTCTTCCTCTTGCCTCGTCTCGTCCAACTGTGGCTAACGATGCCGCAAACGGTCACTTATGCGATATGTATGATATTTATTTCTATCAGTGATATTGAGGCATATCAAAGCTACTAGTTTGATTTACTCAGCAGGGCGAAAACAATTTCCAGGGCAGTAATTTGTTATGGAAATTGCTCATACGCCACATATGCGTGTGTGTTGTCAAATTTTCGGAAGCAACAATCTTTGCCTCATGCCACACGCAAGCTGCCACACAATTCTGAGTTTATCGTCTTTATGACAGATTTTCTTTTCTCACATTTCTTTTCTCTGGCAGTCAACAATTTTTGACAGAGGAGACGAGAGAGAGGCGGAACTGATGCGCTAGACTTGTGTCCACAATAACTTGTCTGCGTGTGTGTGTGTGCGAGTGTGCTTGGCCTTTTGGCTTTCAGAGCACTTTGGAGTGACATTCTAATCAACTCCACATTAGCATGTTCAAATGGGCCAACATGCAACAGAGAGCAGAGTGCAGAGAGCGACACAGTTTCATGCTTCACCTGCACAACGTGGGGTTGCCTGCACCTGATTAAAGTTTCATTTATCGCATTTGCTTGCGCTGCTGCCTGTTATTTTATGGCTAATTAAGGCGCAAAATTAACATTAAAAGCCAATCTAGCACGAAAGTGCAGCCGACAGCCAGCAGAGCAGCCTGACATTTAGCCCAACCAAGTGAGCCACGGCAGCTCACACGCAGCAGATAAACCAGATGGCTGCCTTGATTCGTTTAGCTGTCACGCGGCCCAAAGCACGTTTTCATTTCAGCTTAATTAGCTGAGCGAAGACATGCGCTCACACACACACACACACACACAGACACTGCAAAGCACACACCCGCGGACGGACACTCAGCACTGAGCTGAAGGTGCGCGCAAAAAGTAGGCAACACTTTTTCACTACTGGCGCCAACAGTATTACTGCCAAATGTGCAAGTGTGCATAGCCAGCGCATACCCTGTAATTTACAGCGCTCTCAAATTGACTTCAAATTGAATTGAATACTAAAAAAAACTATTTGCGTCGCCAAGTTCAAGTTTTATGGTTCCATGAAAGTCCGCCAGATATATATAATAGATATACTATATATCTACTTGCCAAGTGGCAGCTGCTGTTGAGCGCTTTATACCCCATTGTCAGGCACTTGCAATGGATACGCAGCGTACTATAAAAAGGAAATGTTCACAGTTGCTCGCGCTTTTATTTAATGCCAACTCAGGCGGTTTATTAATGCTTGAAATTATTGCGGCGTGTGCAAGTCGAAAATGGGAGAATAAAATAAAATTCAAGAAATAAATACACGCATACACCCGCACACCAGCATCACACAGGCACAGCTATTCAAGCAAGTTTGAGCTTTGCAGACCTTCAAAAAGGCCCCAACAAAATGCAGGCTATAAAAAGCGCTGCGAAAAGGTGAAAAGTACACTCAGAGAAATAAAACGCGGGGTCAGCATAAATAAGGTACACACACACACACATACACACCACAGCCACCCGCTTGCCGTGCCTATTTGCGATCATGAAAATATGATTTTAATTTCTGAACCAAAAAAAAACATTATTCTCTTGGCAGGCAAATGGAAGCTGCGCTGAGGGGCCGCGCGCAATGTATCCTTGGCTGAATGAAATGAATTTAAATACCTGTGCGCTGCGGGCGCTCCGCTGGCGACAAGCCTCTAAATGTGTAAGCCACATGGACACCCTCAAAC
This sequence comes from Zaprionus nigranus, assembly GCA_018903425.1. Taxonomy (NCBI): domain Eukaryota; kingdom Metazoa; phylum Arthropoda; class Insecta; order Diptera; family Drosophilidae; genus Zaprionus; species Zaprionus nigranus. The sequence continues at coordinate 6,284,646 of JAEIGD010000003.1, read as the reverse complement.
ACACACCCACAGAGACACACACACACACCGAGCGACAGACAGGGGAACAAAGTTTGCCAGCAGCGACTTAACGCGTTGTTGTTGTTGTTTCACTTCGAAGCCAAAGTGAAGGCAAAGAGGGAACTTGGGGAAGGCTGATGAGAAGGGAGGGGGTCGGAGGGATGTGTTAAAAGTTCAGTGCAAAATTGTTTTTGTGGCAGCAAAATTGAGCGATTTGTGCGTGTGTGCGTGTCATTCATTATTTTCAATTTTTCAATTCACAAACTTTGCGCAGACAGAGAGTTTACTTTGCTCAGCTCCCTGCCCACTCCTCCCCTTCCTCCTGCTCTCCACATCCACCTCAGGCAATTTTCATAAATATTCAAATTTATTTTGATTTACATTTAATTTTGCCATTGCTCACACTTCAGCCATAAGCCCGCAAGGAGGAGAGTTGCGTTAAGCTTTCCTGGAATTGCGGTTGCCATTCGGATTTTCACAGCATTCAGTTCGATTATTGCATGTTAATTTCCTTTATACAGCTGCAATTGTTATTGTTGTTGTTGTTATTGTTGTTGTTGTTGTTGCTGTTACTGCTGCTGTTACTGCTGTCGTGGGCAACAGAAAGTTTTTTGTTGCTGCCAAAGTTAAATTCTTTTTCTCGTTCTCGTTGTCGTCGTTGCCCGACAGAAAGTCAATTAGCACAATTGAACCGAAATTCGTGGAAATACGAAAGTTTTAAAATTATTTATTGGCTGCCAATGGGCGACGGCGCTGGGCAAGCAAATTGTTAAGTGAAGGCACGTGTTCGGGATTTGGTGACACAATCACACTCTCTCCCAGACACACAAACACACACACACAAACCCACGCAGTCACACAAATTGGAACGTGTTGGGGATCAGGAAAACTTGGGATAAGTCTGATAATTCGTGCACTGGGAGAGAAGTACGCGTGCAACTGGAGTGATCTTATGCTAATGAACGGCACTGTAGTTTTGCACGAAAAAGGATGTGGAATATAAATTGTATATATATTCTTGTACAGCATGAAGAGTTGAGTTCGTAAAGAGAGAGAGGAGCTCAAGAAAATTAAGCCTTTTCTGACTTGCTATAGAAGTGCATAGGTACAATGTTTATAAGGCTATATATTCTTGATCAGCAAAGAAAACTGTGAATGCAGATGATACTATACTTTGGTGGCATGCTAAAGCGAACTTTAAATAAATACCAAGACACAACATAATCTTAATAATAATATTTATTTCTTATCAGACAAATAGCTCGAACTATTTACGACTTAACTTCTTTTCTCACAGTGTAACTAGCCACAGCAGCAGTCGCACTTCCTTTCGAGTTAACGCCAACTCGTTTCTTATATTTTATTGGTATTTATTTATACTATCATCTCTGCAGCTCTCTTTCTCTTTCTCTCTCTCTGTTCCTCCTTCTTTCCTTCCCACACTCTCGCCATCGTCACGATGATTAAGCTGATTTCATCGAACCTTTTTTCCATCTTTTTGTTGTAATTCATGTAGTTATCAATTTGCTTTGGCTGTCGGCAACAAAACAGTCGCAGCCGTAGCCACATTCACAATCGCTTTCTCTTTTCCTTTCACATTAGCCTTCTCTCTCGCATTCTTGCGGCTTCAATCCTTTTGGCCAAATGCCCAGAAAAATGGTTACATTAATCATTTCCAGTCGACAGCGGCGGCAACAATAACAACAATAGCTGCTGCAGCTGACTGTGGCAAGGAGCCTCGTGGCTTGGGTGGTACCTACACTCCTCCCCGGCAACCTGTCATAAGTTATTAACAAGACGAGCCTTCAGTCGGCCCACATACGGCAAAGCAATTCTCCAAGTGCTGCCACGTGCTAACCTCGACATCGACTGGCCCCACCCAACTTCTTCTCTCTACATGGCCACACCCACTTAGCCCGCCTCTTTTAGCTCTACCGAACAGTCGAAAACAATAGTTTCATTTTCACAGTGCAGCAGAATTGGAATTGGAAACAGAATGAAGTTGCAACGCTGCCTGCATTTTCCATCTGTGTACGTCTGCTCGTTCGTCGTCTGTCTGTCCGTCTGTCTGTTCTGCCCGTCATTCGACAAATTATGAGCACTCAGACACAATTACTGGCAGCCAGCCAAGGTCGCCCGCAACGCGGCCCTTGTGGCTGACAGTTCATTAGAATTTTCATTAGCGTGTTGCAAGTGCGTCGCCATTGAGACGGCAATGATGCCTGTGTCGCCGCGATGTGCCGCTACGCGACATGGAATGACCTTTCGCAGGACACTCTTGCCACTCCCCATACACCCCTCGCAACTGGACACACGCATAGCGACAGACCAAAGTCTGTTTGGCGATTCCGTTTGCAGCACTTTAGCTGTAGCCGTGGCACACTTTCTAGGCCACATTGGCCACTTTTGACCCAATATTTGGTTAGAAACATGATTTGCCCCATTTTGGTTGATTGCAAACCAATTTCCATTTCACTGAGCCACTTTCTCGCATCTCTGTTACTGACAGCTCTTTTCCGACTAACCTCAAAGAGGCCAAAGCCTTAACTTAATTGCTCAACAGTATTTTAAACCATTCAATTTCTTTGCCGGTGAAATATGTTAGATTCCAACAACAAGTTTGGTTACTTGGCAGTGCCTTTCTTGGGGTGCAAGAACAATCTGGGAAAAGCTAACAATAAATATGTATCGTAATTCTAAGGAATCTAAATAACTTATATAACTATTTTCTGTATTGATTTCTACTAGATATAAGAGACCGATGAAAAGGGAGATGAAGAGAAATGTGAGGAAGTAAATGGTCTGGAACTATTGTCAGTTTGAAAACATTCTTAGAGAGCGAGCGAAATAAAGAAAAGTCATATGTCAAGCTCGATCAAAATGAGAATTTAAGTTGTCAATATTTTGTTTTGTATCTTTAACAATACATCGCACTTTGTGTTTTTACTTTTCATTCGCAATCTCCTGCTGTTTGCCAGTGGCTTGGCACTGTTTCTTTCTTCATTTCTTTCCTCACTACTTAATGTCTTTTTCTACTCTCTTTTACTACTTAAGCTCTGCCTTCCCAACTTTCACTTCTGTCATTAATCTGCTGATCTTGCTGGTTTTTAATCCCTGCTGTAGTTGTTTTCACGCCTGGCAGTGTTTCGTGCCAAGACAAGTGCAAATTATACTGCCTTGCGTCGAAACAATTCCAGGCGATTAACTAAAGACTGTAACTTATCTCGTCCACCCCATTCTCTCTCTCTATCTCTCTCTCTCTCTCTCCTTCTCTCTCTTGGCTGCTTTGCCAACTTGCACATTCCCTGCTGGAATTTAAAATAAATGAAAGGCTCAACAAATCTAATTCCCAACTAGAATTTACTTCATCTTCGTACATTTCTACAGCAAAAAAGAAGTACTAGTTTATTATCATCATTGTCCTTACTTCGAAAAAAAGTCCCTTCTAGCAGTAATATATTAATATTACTAGAATTGCAGTGAATAAGTGATGTTATTAAATAAATTTGCGACACAATCTTGTGGCTTGTCAACTTTTCTCTCACACTAATGGGTGTAACAATTTAAGTGTCGTCTGACTATGCACACACACACAAACACTCACACACACGCTCACATGGTTAAACTTTGTTGCACTGTTAGTTGTTCCTGCTGCTGGTGCTGTTGCTGTTGTTGTTTTTGCTGCTGTGGTAATTGCACTCTCGTTGCTTTATGAGCGGTGCAGTCGTAAAACATTATGGACATCATGTTGATACTTAAATGCGGCATGTTCTCTGATACAGTTCCGATTTGTATACCCTGTAGCTATAAACTGGCCAAAACGGGTTTAATGTGACGGATTAATTGGCAAGCAGCCAAGTAAAATGTTATATAAAGTACGGCTAAGATGAAATTGAGCTAGCTAACAAAAGGTATAGCATACTTATTGGGGCAACAAAGCGCAATTTTAGCTTGCAGCTTTAACTCTATAAATTTGACTATTTCATTATTATTTAACTATTTCCTAGCTTACCAAAAGTATCTTTAGAGGTTTCTTGCATTCAGAGAATGTCTTCCATTCTAGCAACGTACAATCAAACATTTGTGCCCATTTTATGCCGTTTAGCATTTCATGCTTTCATTTCCTTCCTTTGCTTTCTACCTCTCTTCCGCATTTCTCTCGTCCTCTCTCTCTCATTTTTCCCCTCACTTTCCGCTCTTTGTCTTTTAACTATGCAAGTGAATTCGCAAATGTATTTTGCATTGCATTGGCCGTTAGTCAAGTTTTCGTTGGCTAAACAAAAGGCCACATGTGGCATACCACAATACAGGCACATACATCAAATAATATGCACCGGAAGCCCACTTACACACACGCGCATACACACACGCATACATGTGTAATTGACGATGGGCTTTTATTGTCATTGTGCGGCGCCTACAGTTAAAAATGTAAAACTGAAACGGAATTCAAATCACATTTGCCGCTAAAAACAATAAAGCAATGCGGTATAAATAAATTGTAACGCTTCTAGAGCAGCTGCTCTGTGCGAGAGTGAATGTATGCGAGTGTTTGTGTGAGTGTGTGTGTGTGGCAGGTGCAAATGTGTGTAGCCTCATTATTTTTGGGCAACAAGAGCTCGACTCGAGCAGGGGGTGCATAAACAATTTCTTCTCTCTGACAAATGGATATCCTTTTGTTGTATTGAAAACATGTTAAGGACGCCCAGAGCAAGCACAAATAAATACATACACATGTACAGTACACACAAACGCATTCACACCCCTCCAACCCCATACACACACACGCTCACAAAGACACACACACGCTGGAGCATAAGTGAACCGCATTGCTGGTTGGGAAACTATTTCAATTACAGCTGTGCGGCAGTTTTCCCCCCATTCACCTATGCAAAACGCTCTTCCGCTTTTGCTCTGCCAGCTTATCGCCTCCTCCCTCTCTCTCTTAATCTTTCTCTGTCTCTCTCAGTGTTGCCGCCATCAAGTGGCTGCTGAGGGTGTGCGTGTGTAGCTGAAATGAGGCTCTTCTTGCCTTTGCCGTGCATTGAAATATTTATATGCAAATAAATAGTTTACCGAGCTTTCAGCTTTGCTTGCGTTGTCATTGTCCGCACACACATGCACACAGATACACACACAAGCACACACACAGAAACAGAGAGTGGGCGTGTCATAAGCCAAGTCGTAAAACACACGCATTCTCACACACTCTCACATACACTTGCCGCACACTCATGCACGTGCCGCCAAAAAGACACACACACAGACACATACTATAGACACAGACACATATTCCCTCGGCCTGGTGTATTATTACCGTTAATTGTGCGTGGCATTTAATTGTTAATCTATTGCACTAGTCGGGTTACTAGCTCCTTCTTGTTGTTGTTGCTACTTGTGCTGCCGTTGTGGGCTGCTCTTTAATTGCCATTAAAGACAAGATAAGAAATAATACATTGCGCTAGGTCATGTGGCGTGGGAAAATATGACTTGGTAATTCGATTTAATTAGCTTGCATTCCACGTGCTTTACAGTTCCCTCCCCGTCCCCCTTCCCCTGTCTCACTTCCCACTCCTTCTTCTTGCGTGTCTGCCTTTGAACATGTGAAAATCAATAGTAAACCACACGATGATAAGAGCGCAGACCATACAGTGAACTGATTAAGCCACACACACAATTACAATCTGTCCGTCTTTCTGTCCCCTTCGTCGTCTGGAACTTTGTTGGCATAATCAAGTTGGACATATTTTACTTAGATCGCTTTGTATTGCATTGGCCAGAGTATTAATTAATACGCAGCAGATTTGCTGAAATTCATTGCAGGTAAATATTCGCAGGTGCGCAGTGAGCCGGGACTAATGAATGCAGTGCCGTTGGTAGGGGGGGTTGACATATTGTTCTATTTGTTCTTTAATTACTTGAGTTCACAATGAAGCTCATGGAGAGTCTTTAGTAATAAATTGTCTCATTTACAATGCAATCTGATATTGTGTGGATTCAAAACAATAGTAAAAACGATTTGAGTCCAAGTTTGAGGTTATAATCAATCATTGTTAATATTTAATGTTGTCTTCAATAAGGTCCTGCCCCTTCGCACCTGAACTCAACATTAAATCGTTGTTTTGTTTGTATCTATTCAATTTCCCTCTTTGTTCTGCTTTTCCCTTCAGTTTATCTCCGTTTTCCCGCCCCAGAACACAAGCATATGTAATCTAATTGAATTTGCAATATTCTACATATTGCCACAAAGCCAACTAAAACATGATTCGAGCAAATAAAAACACTAATAGAACCAATAATAACATTAAAAACTAACGGCAGTAGCATTTGCACTGTGTTAAAAAGAAATTTACAAAAGGTTTAACGAATTCGGAGTTTGTTGCGCCACTAGCAATAACAATTGTTATTCAAGCTGTGCAAATATGCAAATATAATAATCATATAAAGTATTAATACAATATTTGAGGAATTCCGCTGAAATGAATAGTTTGAATACTAGTATGTAAGCTGATTAATTGCATTTCGTTTGTTCACCTATAAGATAATTAAGCTTTAAACGTTTAGAAATTGTGTGAATTTAAAGAGTAGAAAAGAGTTAGGAGATAAAGCAGATAAATGACTTAAACCAAAGTCAAAGTACTTTAACTTCTCAAAACTTTAAAAAGTAATTCGTCTTCATTTGGGATTTCCTCAGAAGTCATGATTTTTAGGTAAACGGAAAACAATTTGGCATAAAAGTCGTAAGAATTATTATGCATTTGCATCTTGAATCAAAAGAAGAAAGTGGACTAGGAAGGTGGTATATGGAGACGGGGCATAAACATAGTTACGGTGTTGACTTTCATTACCTTGCGCAAATAGAGAGAAAGTCATTAAAATTTTTAATGAAGAAACTTTTTTCTTTTGTTTCCGGCAGCGTCACCGCCATAGCCATTGCCATCGCCATCGCCATCTCCATCGTCATCTCGGTCGTCATCGTCATCTTCGACATTGTTGTCATTGTTGTCGCTGCTTTAATTTTCTATTTAAATTTTGTTTTTTGTCTGCAATTCTTGGCTACATGCTCGCATATTGTTAATAGCAAGCCAAGGCAATCCGAGCTGAGCTGAGCTGGATTGGAGTGGAGGCACTGCCTGGAGCCAGTCTCCCAGTCTACAGTCTCCCTCTGGCGACTTCGGTCATGATTTATTAGAACGATAAAATGATTAAATTAAAATTGATTTAAATAATAAGCAAATGCGACGGCTGCCTGAGCAGCGGGCGGGCAGGTGAAGAGATGCAGGCGACGCTGAGAAGGCGGGCAAGGACGCGGGCTAGTCGCGTTGCCTCTTGTTTTATGGCTCGTTTATTAGCCACTTTTTCCCATGAATTTTATTTCTCTCAATACCAAATGCCAACTTGACCGAGGTGACGCCTGTCGACGCTCAACGCTCCACTGAAAACTTACTAATTTATGCTAAATAGTCAACAAGCGTTGTAGCCGTCGCCGTACAACGTGGCGTATGATTAACCTAAATGTTCGCACTGTCGCACTGCCCTGCGCTCAGTCCTCTGTCGTCGTGTCTGTGCAACGTTTTACATTTAAATTGCCAAACTAAATAATAACGCTCAGGGCTTGTAGCATAGAAAGGGGAAGTGAGCTCCTCGAAAAGGTTCCTCAGTTTAAGGGCGGCCTTGTGTGTTTACCCATTTGGCACAGGCAAAAAAGGGCAACTAATTTGTCGTTCAAAACGACGTCAAACTTTCGATCTTTAGTCAACAAAAGCTTTTTTTTTGTTGTCTCCCAACAAATTACAGCGCAGTTTTTCCAATCGAACTCACACTGAGCTCCTCTTCGCTCACGGAATTCAGAATTGTCGACAGGAGCTCAAAGAAAGGAACAGAAAAAACTGGCACACTGCGACAGAGAGAGACACTTAAGCCTATCTTCATTTGCCGACACTTAAAACTCACCGTGCTTGCAGGCGCCGTGCTGCAGGAGCAGCAGCACCTTTGTCCTGCACAAGAAGCTTTTGCGTTTTGCTCCTGTCGAATGCAATTTCTCGTCTCGCTGCCTGCTGCGTACTCTTGCTGCCTTTTCTGGCTTCCCTTTCCTGGTTGGCACTTGCTTTTCCGCTGTCCTCTTTTGCCTTCTCCTGCTGCTAACGCTCCTGCTGCCTCTGCTGTTGCTCCTACTGCTGCTGTTCCAGTTGTTGTTGTTGTTGCTTGTTGCTGTTATATTCGGCAATTTCTCTCATATATTGCCTGGTATCCTGACGCTCGACACTGCCTCAAAGTGTTGTTGTTGTGGTGCTGCCGCTTTTTACTCCCGTTGCGGTCGAAATTGAATTTCACTTGGAAAATATACGAGCATGATTAATCACTTAACGCAGCAAACGAAACCGGCCGGACAGTGTATATACACTACGCGTACATTCCGTGAAGTTTCCGTTGAACATTTTATAAAAAAAACTAATCACTAATTACCGTTTTGTGCCGTAACTCACAGTACATTTTACAGAACAAATTTCACATTTTTTTAAAATTTAAAAAACATTTTCTAGAGACTTTATTGTTTAACCGCAACTCCAATATTTAAAAATTTATTTTAGAAAAAATTCATTTAGAATTTAAAATACTTGAAATTGAAATTTTCAGTCTGTTAAATTATTAATAAATTTCATTTATTCAAAACACTTTTATAAACTCTTTACTTAATTCGATGAAGTGTTTTCAGAAATATTATTACGTTTGAAAATGTTTAAATTTATTATTAAAACAGAACTTCATTTTTATACGTAAATTTTTTGTTCAGGAAGTTTGTTTTTTGTAGAATTCTTTAAAAAAATTCTATAATTAAGCGATTAAATTCATCTCAATTTTGTTATTTTCGACTGAAATTGTAAATTTCAATTCATTTTGTAAAATATTTAAATTATTTTTGAAAGTACATACTTCAATTTTATTTTTCACTTCTCGCCCCAATCGAATTATTCAAGTATTTTATTTCAGTTCGAATTGCTTTGAGGGAATTTATTCATTAATGCGGCTCGCTGTGAATCCATTCACAAACATTCACAATTTCGGCAATCGGAGTCGTAATCGCGAACTAAAGACCAACGCGTTCTGAACCTAACTGAAGGATGTAACTAACGCGAATAGCTTTCAAAAACAACACACAAACTTGGCGGCGACAGGACCTGCTATGACCACGACTACGACCACGGCCACGACAGAGACGACAGAGACGCCGACGACTACAAAAGCGCCGACGAGGACTGGCGCTGCCGACAGCGGGAATAACGGGATGCGATGGTGTTCGGCTTCGTGCTTGGCACTGAATGACGAGCCAAAACATTCGCTGGCATTCAAGAAGCCCACAGTGAAAGGCGAGGCGAGGCGCGCACACCCAACACGAGGACGATGATGGCAGCTCTGCCTGCAAGAAGCTACCATCGCCAAACACACATACGTACACACTCAAGCACACACGCACACATTTATTGCAGCGGTACCCCACACAGTCGCACACAGCTGACAACTTGGCGCCAAAATTCTGCCTCACTGTGCGCAGGCGTCAAACTGTTATACTCAACAATGCAGCCAGACTGTATCACAGTTGCGAACAGGTGCGGTTCAGCGAAGAGAGGCGCCCAAAATGTAAACTCTTAAATACAGCAGGGTATTCAATCTATAAACGTTTTCTGCCCGAAGCATTTTAAATCTTATATATCACATTAGATATTAGACTTCTCTATAATAATAATTCCACAAACTGAACAGCTACACTACATTTATTGAAACATTTTTACACTCAAGACAAACTGTTGTCAAAGATAAATTGAAAATTCGTATGATTCAGTTCAGCAAAGTTGACATTTCAATGGGAAATTCTATCTTAAAGATTGATGACAATCCAGCTGAAAAACGATTGGTTTGGACAGGCATCGCCACTTGATTCACAAGTGTCAATATCCTTATCGGTTTCCTCTTCATTGCCATTCTCCTCATCTTTCCAGATTTGCTCATCATCCTCCTCCTCTTGTGTGCCGTCAAGAGGTAGAGAGGCATCTTCGGATACCACTTGGAAGTACGTGGTTGACAAATGTTCGGCCAGTTCCGGCGGTAACTGTTGCATCTCGCCAGCATCACCTGTGGCCGGGCTGGCAACTGCCTGTTGGACAGCTTCTCTGGCCATCAGCAAAAACAGAAGCAACAAGAGCAGCGACATTGAATGCGTATGCGAATGCGATTTCTGCATATTTATAAATGTGAACTGCACACGTCGATAGGCCAGACAAAACTGTACGAAACTGGATTTGTGCATTGGCCAGGCCCACGCTCTGGCATTGCCTGTCAACAGTCAAGAGCGTCCAATCAGAGGACCAATCAAAATCGAATGCCCGGGCACAAAGCCGAGATGCGCTGGGCCCTCTTCGTGTTCTATGGCTGTGGCTGTGGCTTGGCCACCCATTGCGCCTGCAACAAAAAGGTTAACGCGAGAGGGGGCAGGTGGATATTGAGGGGAAATAAATAATCCCAAATACGCGAAAATCACTTTCAAAAATAAGTCGAAAGAAAATATTGAAAAACTATTTATGCGCAAAGCATATAAATTAAATAAACAATGAAAAGGTAAAGCAAACACAAGAAAACTAATAAAAAATTACTGAATTCTTTCTAGGCCAAAACTTTCAGCTGATAAAAAGGCAGCAAAAGTAAAAATAGATTTAAAAATGTTGCAAAATGTACTATATTTATTTACTTCTTTATTTACTTCAACAAGTAATGCACCTTAGATTATTAAATATATCTTTCTCATTTAGCATTCCTTCACTGCAGGCAACTTAAAGTTCATGGACCTTCTCTTGAACTAAATTCTGAAAGCATAAATAACTATAGTTACAACATCATACATCACGAAATATTACATTGTCTGCAACTGAAAACTTGCGCTGCAGACAATCAAGTGCGTTAACAGTTGCCCCTGCAGAATTCTCTGGAATTTACCTCCTTCCACTGCCAGAAAGTGTGACATGCCGACGCTGATACACACACGCTGCCAAAACGGTATTTAAAAAGTTGCCAAACAAACTTTCAAATTAAATACCCAGGTGCTTAAATTGTGCGAATGCCTTTCACATACATACAGGCACACACACACACACATGTATGGCCAGACACAACGCACACACGAACTAACACGGAGCACTCTCGAGATCCTGCAGCATGTTGACGTGCGGAGCTTAGACCCTGAGAACTCCTTAGTACACCCCTTTTCAGCTGCTCACCTGCCTCAAGTGTTTATTGCACTTTGCACGTGCTAACGCGGCTCTCTTCTTATCATTATTATTATTATTATTATTACTACTACACAGCACCTGCCATGCCAGGAACAACATATTACTATGCCACGATAGAGTGTTTTTGTAATTAAACGAGGAGAGTTTTGAGCATATTTCAGCAGCAGCTTAAATGAGGAATACAGAAATACTAAAATGAGTTGGCAGAGGTAAACGGTTCCTGACGAATTTAAGCATAAACCATCATTGCAATCATTTGTGCAACCTTTTTTCATAACCATTGCCATCAATACCAAATGAAAAATATTCATTTACCCCAAAATAAACATAATATCTAAGCTCATGAAACCCCAAACGAAATTAAAAAAGCAAAATGAGAAATAGTGAAATAGCAAAAATGTTAAAATGATTGCAAAAAGATATTGATATCTATAGAGGCAGCTGAAAATAATAAAGATTTTACTGCAGTTATTATTTATGCATCAAAAAGCCAAAGAGGAAATTCAGTTCCAGGAATGAGCAACAGTATTTTGGCATCAGGAGAACAACAACAACATGGAATATATATAGCTGCCACAAGTCGCATTTAACTGCAGGCCAAGAGAGGTTCAGTATTGAAATAATCGGCAGTAAATTGAGAGAGGAACAAGTAAGGGGGTAAGTCAAATAGTTTTCTACATAAATAAACGGGATTTAAAATGCTCGACATCAATTATAAAAAGTTTTCTTAATTTTCTCAAGTTCATAATTCAAATTGCGGTTCACACGCATGCGAGCGCTTTCAAAGGCATTCAAGGCAAGGACAAAAAGACGACAACTTGCCAAGGCAAGCACGCACACACACACACACACCAGACACACACTGAGACGCACATGGTGTGCATTTGTTTATTCCTTGAATGCGTGCAAACATTTTCATTCAAGTCGAGTCGGAGTCGAGTCAGAAACAAACTCTAAAAGCATCTTTTGCGGCAGCCAGAAAGGCAGGGGCAGTGGGAGGGGGTAGTGTAAAACAGACAGCCATACTATATAGCTGACTATATATGCAAGCGACTTTTGCCCTGCTCCAGCTGCAGCTGCATCTGCATCTGTATCCGCATGCAAAATTGCAGATTTGATATGTAAATTTTGCACTTGTTGGGCAAATTATTCAGATTACTTGGCACGAAGCCCTAACCAAACCCCTCCCCCAAGACGACAGGACTCGTGCCCCCAGCTGCCAAGCCGAGCAGTGTTGTGAGCTGAAATCAATGCAGAAGGAAATGGCATCTCCTGCTCGACTCAGCTGAGTGCAACCTTGGCCGCTTTGCAACAGCTCATCAGCAAATTGGCGAATCTTTGCCCCATCGTCTCAAGTCAAGTCAAATATATGCAGAGTGTATTTGCCAGGTCGTCATCAATCAAGTCGGGTTTGTGTAAGCCAGCGGGCAGTGGAATCAGGACTGAGTTATGTCTGGTAATCTGGTAATCCCTTAATATTATTAAATAATTAACACGCATTACGTGGCATGTTTATGATTTCAGGCAGCAAGGACTATTTATGGCAGCGCGACGGGGATTCAGTCATCAAAAGATAAAGGCAATTACAGCGCAGTTAGGTGCCAGAGCAGCACCAGCTCAGCTCGGTCCTTGCCACACTTCGTGGCAAATGAAGACAATGCCGTGCGGTGCTAAACATGCAAATTAGCGTGCAAAAGTTTGACACTGACGAGCAGCGCGAAGGAGTTAAAGTTCCTAGCGTTGCCAACATTTGCATATTTAAATGGCTCAAATGCGGCACTTGGCACCCTACGCAACCCCCCCACGCCTCACCTTCTCCCTCTGCCTTCTGCCTTGGCTCGTCTTGTGCCCTGTCAGCGGCTTGTTGTCACGTTTCTCTTGGCTCATAAAAGTAAGATTGAATTTTGAGCGGACAAGCGACAAACGTCAAAGTGGCAGGAGGGGGTGGAGGTGGTAGAGGGGGTTGTGGAACAAAATTGGCTTTGCCATTGGCTCTGGCTTTGCATGTCTAACCAGAAAGTTTACATGACTGCGGCCCCGTCTGCGCTTAATAGGCCAAATGAACTTGAACCCTGACAACGCTCCGCCAGCGCGCAGACAAGCCGTCAGTCAGTGAGTCCGCCCCTGTCCCTCCTACCCCCTGCCCCGTGGGGCTTTGCGAAAATTGTTGAATGTGCGGCGTGTGTGGGGCAAGTGAAAGTTCTTGATCCTGTCACACAAACCGGAAGTTGTTAACGTAGTGGAAAGGGATAGAGAGTGTCTTCATACGTGCATGTGTATGTGTGTGTGTGTGTGTGTATCACTTCATCGAGCAGGAAATTAAGTGGATGCTTATCGTGCCATAAATAATTTAAAGTTTTACGCACTTTTTACAACTTCTCATCCAGTGTGGCATAATTCAATTTACGTTTCGTTGCGTATACGCAGCATTTAACCGAACAACAAAGTGATGCAGGCAACACAAGCTCAGATTGCGCCCCCCAAATTCCATCTGACATTGTGCATTCCCCAGAACAATGAACCAAATGTTAAGCTTATTTTCCAGCTCAGTCCGCCCAAAACGTGATTCAGTTTTAGGGTACATTTGCAGGCACTGTTCGCACTGCGCTGCTGGACTTGGTCAATTCATTTATTCGTTCATTCATTCATGCCTGAGGACCGAAGCTAGCCTGGCTTACGTAGCATGTGCCGTGGGCGGGTTATTGATCAGTTGGGCCCAGCCAATTGACTTTAATTTGCCGGAATCACTGTGAATGCCGGAGTATTTCTCGAAAATTTCACGTCAGTCCGAAGTGAGAAGAGCAAATAAATCACTGGGCAGGCGGAGGCACTCAATCGAAGTCATTCATGATAGTGGAAGCGCGCAATGATAAATCGAAAATATTCCTACTTGTTTACACAAAGTCAAAGCAGGGTGGAAGGAGGAAGGAGATTGGGAGAGGAAAGAGTCGAGTGGTTGCTCGGTCAGCCAGTCCATCAGAAAAATGTCGACCGTCTATCCTTCCGTCCGCCACTCAATGAAAGGCAACACAAGGCTCCCTCTCTTGCTCTTCTTCTCCCTCTTTCCCTCCCTTCTCTGTGTGTCTCTGTCTCAGCTCTTGCGATGACACTCGCCGGGGACAGTCGCTTAATGAACAAGCAAACAGGAGATTATGCTGCCAGTGTCCGCGCAACCCAATTCCCGATCCCCACCAGAATTGTTGGGTAAACAACTTGCGAGTGCCAAGTGCCCCCCGCTCCCTCCTCTCTTTTCTGCGCATTCAAGTGTTAATTGTGTGCGTGATTTAAGCTTGGCCAGGCGCGTGCATCGAGTCCATTCTGGCAGCCAAGAATAATTGCTTTTTGATTGAGTTCAATGTACACGGGACGAGGCTTAGTTGGGCACACACAACTTCAATTTGAATGCTTAAAAACGCGGCGATGCTTGAGCCAGAGGAACATTCCAACAGCAGCCGTCGAGCATGTACTATCCACAGGAGTTTTACCCACGCCCACGCCCACGTCCGGCGATTTACGCGCATCGCTTTGCATCGCAAAGTGGTCTCCAGATGCCGCAACAACAACAGGCTCCGCGGGGATCATGTCGCTGCTGCAAGCCGGGCAGATTTCTGGGGCTCATGTTGCCATACCTTAAAGAATACTGTTCCTGCTCATCGGTGCATGGGGTGCGCTATCTAACGGAACCTAAAATGCGACACTTTGAAAGGTAAGTTGAGTGTGTGCAATAGTTTTATTATTGAAGGTTGAAGAGAAGAGAAGTACTCACTTACCAGCTCTCCCCTACAGATTCATTTGGCTGCTCATCATGATTGGCACCATCATCTGCGCCACCATTATCTATGTGGATCTGACTGCTCTGTATGCCTCGGCCCGCACTCATACAACCATCGAGAACACAATGGAGCCCGTCTTCTATGTACCCTTTCCTGCGACGGCAATCTGTACTCTCAATCGCATCGATCTACATCGACTAGAAACTCAGGCAATGGATAAGTTTCTGGGTGCCAATGCATCCGCAGAGAGAAAAGATATATTCAGACATTTCTTTACTGCCGTCACCGATGTGCACTTTAATGATTTCAGAAGCCTGGGGCAATTCTTTGGCAACGCCACGCTGGCAGCAGAAGTGGGACAACTGAACGATCTTAATGTTAGGCAGGTGCTGGAATTCGTTAATGTCGACTGTGCGCAGATCTTTGTCGAGTGCACTTGGCGCACAAGGCCACAGAACTGCTGTGAGATCTTTGAGCTGCAGCGCACTGAACGTGGGATCTGTTGGATCTTCAATTCGGCTGTCAGCGACAGATTGCGGCAGCGAGAGGTGAGTCAACGATTTAAATCCTTAACAGAACTCTTTGCCTAGCCTCCTTTCACAGAGGGTCAACAAGTTTTATCCACGGCACACCGCCAATGCTGGCCCTGGCACCGGCCTGGATGTCTATCTGCACCGCAACAAATCCTTCATTCGTGCTGGCAGGCATGGAGTGCACATAATGCTCATGCAACCAGAACAATGGAGTGAATCGGCCAGGATGCTGCCGTCAAACTCTAACAACAGACTCAGCATTGTGCCGAGGGACACTGGCTCGGATGAGCGCACACGCACTCTATCGCCCCGGGAGAGAAGATGCTTGTTTCCCGACGAGACCGACGATCCACAGTATAGGAATCTGCCCGGATTTGTCTACTGGCGCGGCAATTGCCGCAGTAGATGCCATCAGGAGTACGCGGTCGCGCTGTGCAACTGCTCGCCATCGCTGCTCTTTCCCGTCAGCGAAGAAGGTAAGCAGAGGAGGGAGGGGTCTGGAGTAAGGTCAGTACAGTACTTATCCCCTCCGCAGACAACTACACAGACTGCACGGCCGCGGACTACAAGTGTCTATACGATAACCGATGTGAGTGATGAATCTCTTTCCAAAATCACTGCTAAATCTCTCTCTCCCAGTGACCTTTGCCTTTGAGCGACTGTATAGAGAGGAGGAATATGTGGACAACATATACAAGGACAGCATGAACTGCAATTGCCTGAATAGCTGCACACAGCTCATCTACGATTCCGTACACAGCAGCACAGTCATTGAGTAGTTAGTTTCACTGATTTTATCTGGAAGGCTTTAATCAATTGCATCCTCTCTCTAGCTCCACAGAATCTGACCCTGCTATAGAGACCATTCACATTGATGTTTACTTTCAGTCTACCTGGTTCATCAAGTATCAGACACATATGCGTTTCACATTTGTCGAACTGCTCGGTATTTTTCCCATCAATTTCTTAGTTCCATCACTTAATCCATCCATCAATATTCTTTGATTATTACAGCTAGCTTTGGTGGCATCATTGGACTCTTTTTGGGCGCCTCACTCCTAAGCGCCATCGAACTGGTCTACTATTTTACCATTGGCCTATATTTCTATTTATACAACCTCAAGTCAACGACAAGGCACAAGCAGGCGACAGGACCGCTCCAGGACACTGTCCCCATTATGGTACACTTTCGCCACAAAATAACACCAACTAAAATCGGTTATTAAAAATTAAGGGAAGCTAGAAGCTTAAACTAAAATGCTTCAAAAGGAATGAGTTAACTAAAACATTTCTGTTGTTTATGAAGAGTTTATTTTTTATTTGTATTGGATGGCATGTAAACATCTATTTATAATATTTGTATGAGTGGAAAAACAACTAATGCAAAATAAGTATAATGAAATACTTAAATGAGATTCAAACATTAACATTAAACTTTATATGTATATCATTTGTGAGTATATAATCAAAAATGAATGAATTAACTAAAACATTTATATTGCTTATGAAGAGTTTGTTTTTGATTAGTATTGAATGGAATGTGAACATCTATAATATTTTTATGAGCGGAAAAACAACTAATGCAAAATAAGAAAGAATAATGAAATTCTTAAAGGAGATTCAAACATTAACAATAAACTTTATATATCATTAGTGAGTATATAATCCGTTGAAATATATATTTGAAAGTTAAGCACTAGAGTGGGTTATCCTCGCTGAGCACGCTCTCTAATCAAATCAAATGAAATCAAATATTCACCAAGCGTTTGGTCTGTTATTAAACGGATGTCGCAGTTTACTTTTGGCTATTGCATCCGCTAGTGCCACTTCCCGGTGGGCGTGGCTGATTTCGTTGCGGAAATAACGCTTCCACTTGGCCCACTTCCTGCTGAGCTGCTCCAGCAGTCGGCCATAGTATTCGTTATCGTAGAGATGAAGTCCGAAGCCAACAGTCAGGTAATAGACTAGCTCAACGGCGCTGACCATAGAGGCCCCAAGGCAAAGGCCGAAAATGCCGCCCAGATTTGCTGCATTTCAGTTAAATACCAAACAGTCTTTAACAGTCCTTGTATAAGCTGCTTGAGGCACCTACCAATCAAGTCGATGCTGCTGAACTCGATACTAGTGCGAAAAGTCATCATGTTCTCCACTTGGTAATGCACGTCCAGCTTGAAGAACTTCTGACTTGGCGGCCTGCTGTACAAATATAATAAAGATATTTAGTGGAGAATTGGATTAGTGCTGAGATAAGTTACCGAATGTGACCGGATAGCGGTAAAGTTGTTGTTGAGGTATAATATTCCAGCACATTACAGCTAACCAAACAGGGACAAGTCATGCCCGGCTTGGCGGCACTAAAGTAATCATCCTCCTTCAAGTGTTTATCGTAGCTGAAAATATCTTGGGGGTAAACATTAATTGATGCCTTATGGCCGACAGATAAAACAAGATTCAGACTTGCCATTGTGACGCGAAATACAGCGCAGGCTAGAGGCAGTGCAGTCCATGACTGAAAGAAGAGCACAGAGAGCTGGCATAAGAATGATGTCATTGCAGTGTCGTAAGCAGAGACGGGACTAGTTAGAGTCAAGAGGAATTCGGATATAAATATAATCATAACAGATATGTAGAAAGAGGAAAGCATTAAATATAAAGCATCCTGTCATAAGTCTCATTTATGCAGCTACGTTAAGTATTGGACTGAACAAATAATATAAACATAGATGCATCTTTAATATCAAATTTAATTAGGAACCGCATTAAATCATACTAACATTTCTCCTGTACACACATTAAAATAAGAATTCAATAATAAATAAAATTAATTTAAAGTGAGGGTTTCCCCTATAGAAACTGCTCTTCTGTGAAGCTCGCTGTGTGTAGCTCACCTTTTTGATTGATTAGAAAGAAAATTGGCAGTGTGCAGTTGCACAGCTTGACCAAATAAGACTCATGGCAATTATTCAGGCAATTCAAGAGCAGAAATCTCTGGCTGAATCGTCTTGGAGCGTCGCTGGTGCCAAAATCCTGATGCTCATCGGTAAAATGGCAATTGCGACGCTCTGCGGGGATGTTGCGGGTATTCCTGTCCGTGCCCGTCATCTGTGGGCGAATGGTTACATGGGTCTCTGTGTTCGGAGTGATGGAAAAGACCACATTAGACAGCTGGTCGGGTTTCTTTATCATTATCTAAAGAGTGTGTTGCACAATCAATTGAATTGAAACTTAAATTGCCTTAAGTAGTTACATAAACATTATCCGTTGCTTTAGACTGAGGACGTTTGAAACGATCATGTAGCAGCAAATTGAAGTTGAGTCCCGTGCTCTGACCCGCCTTAGCATTATGCTTAGGATAGTAGGCATTGCCTTCACTTTTGCGTATCTTCTGGGACTTCTCTGACAGTATCGAATTGAATACCAGACACAGGCCATACTCAGTCTTCTCGGTGACAAAGTAGTCACAACAATTAAAGTAGGCATGTCGCCAGCGGCACGACCCAGGATCAAGTATATCCTGACAGCGCAAGGATAGGAAATTCGCCAATGTAGTTATGTTGACAAAGTCTACAGCCTCGAGGTTACAATCTTCCAACTCCGAATTACTGTACTTGAAGTTATCGAAGCGAAGAGTCTCGAGATATCCGACAAGTGCAGTAAAAACTTTAATAAGCTCCTGGCTGGAATTGGCAGGCAGAAACTCGGCTTTGGCTGCCTCCAATTTACTCCAATTGATTCGATTATCTGTACAGACACCTACAGCGGGAAATTGGACATGAAAAACTGGATACTGCGGATCCTCAATAACAGTTTGCAGCTTCTTATCTCCATAACGCTCCGAGAGTAGCATGTAGAAGGAACAACAGAGAGTCACACTTATGACCAGGAGCACACTCCAGATGATCCTCTCTATATTGTGCAGCCTGGGATCGTATAGATAGCGCACACAATGAATTGTAGATCTCTCGCAGTAGCAACGAAAATATTCTCGTGCCAGTTGTCTAAAGGACTTCTCCACACGCTTCACATGGTTCACATGATTCACTTTCGATTCGACGTTCTCCTCTTTGGCCATTTTGCAACTGTGTAGTCGCGCGACTGTAGCCTAGATTTATATGCACCCGATTGGGAATGAATGAACTTGTAATTGTAGGACAGAAACTATCAACTCTAGTAAAAACATCCATTATTACAAACAACTCTTGTAATTGAGTAGTTATGTTTTTTCGGGGCACTCGATAAGCACGCTTACAGATATCCGGATATGAATATTCGAAATTGATATCACATTCGTAACTTCGGCTGTCCATTGATTAGCGGACGCACCCGCCAATTATTGAAGTTGAATCAATTCGAACCGTCAGTCAGTAAAAATGAGTGCAGTGATTAAGTCGCCCGATAATGATGATGGCCAGCTGACCCAGGAGAAGCCCGATGAAGAGGCCAAAAGAAAGTCCAAGCAGCCACTATGCACTACCATTAGACGGTACGCAGTACTCACATGCACTCAAAAGGGTTTTCTGCTTCGTGTTTGAGTTTATTTCAAAACAATTTCTTCAGTGTTATTGATTAACTGTGAAAATAGTGAACAAATTCGTCAACTCATCATTAGATAACATCTGGCATATGGAACGACTGCACAAAACATGTGTTAAATGTCAAGGGTCAATAAAACAATAGAGTTATGAAAGAAATTGAAGAAAACGAAATAAGTGTTGAAAAAGTTTTTCCTATCTTTCATCTCTTAAGAAATCTGACTGAAAACATTTCGAGATTTGAGAGTTTCAGAAAATTTGTTGTTCTACAATTTTTCATTTCTTATAATATGATTTTTATGACATTTATGATGAATAAGAGTTTTGGTAGGTACTGGTGGTTAGCATTGAATCTTATAGAAGTTTCGAGATATATTCAGATCAAGTATAAAAAAAGTTATGTAGATGTAGAAACATCTGATATGCTGATGGCGATCGAATGACAATGATTTCCCGATTGAGGTTCGATAAGGCAAATATAATTTTATATGTGGAAGTAATAATAATATTTAAAAAATTAGTTTAGCAAATTGAGTAGTCTGCCACATCTCCATACATTATGTTATATTTATTTAATCCTGATTATAAAATAGAATTTAGGTCAATGAATAATCAATAATATATATCATTTTATGCCATCTCTAGTTATGTTCATCTGTCTCTTAAGTTGCTGGGATTCTTATTGACTACTTACATTTGCATCCTATCATCGAGACGTTACTTCATGTACTGGGTCCAGACTACGATTGAACGCACAGATGTTCATGTTTCGGAGATTGCTTTTCCAGCGATTACAATTTGCCCCACTCAAGTGACGTTGAACGATTTGAATCAGACAAACAAGGAGACACAAGAGGAATCGAATCGTCGCCGTAAACTCTTTAATCTCGTCCAGAATATATTGTGGAGGACGCCTACAGGAGATCAGGTTACGACTCAAGACTTTAGGCAGTTCGAAAACTTTTCCACTACCCTGTTGTACGACATCGATAAGATCCATGATGCCGAATTTAAGTGCGAAGAACTCTTTCAGCAGTGCAAGTGGCGTCGTCGTGTTGTCGATTGTTGCAGCATTTTCCGACGTTTTGCGTTCGGCGTTACCTGCTTTTCTTTCAATTCCTTGCACGCCAGGGGATATGATTCCACATGGCCTTGGTCTGTAGCCAGTGCTGGTTTCAATAGTGGACTAAATGTAAAACTGTACCGCAACGTGGGAGACGTTAGGGTGGAGAGTCTGGGAGTAAGCACAGTTATAATTACAGATATATCGATAGCTTTTATTTCAATGAATGTACGCTTTCATATAGGTTGTGGTACAGGAACCGAGTCAGTATCTGGGTAGCAGCTTTACGTACTCAAGTGATGATCGAATTGTTATTCCCCTGCAGCCTATTCGCTTTACGGCCGAAACAGCCGTCAAGGCACGTCCTGTGGATATGCGCTATTGCTATTTTACGGTAAATATCTAAACATAAACAATACCAATAACAGATATAGAATAAGAACCTCAATGTATATTTCATGTTTTTAGGAGGAGATCAGTCTAAATGGACAGTCCCGATCCGAGTGCATACACAATTGCCATGTTTCCTACATGACCAAGATGTGTCAGTGCGCATATACTCTCCCAATGAAAGTAGAAAGGCAAGTAGCAGAAGAAGAAGTAGAAGGAGAGAAACAGAATGCACAGTCATATAGAAGATGTGCCATTAAGGATCTGCCGTGCTTCAAGAAGCACAAAGGTAAGAAATACTAACTTCAAATATTCGATGTTGAAATATACAGTGAAGCGACAGTTTCGTTATTTTTCATGAGCAACATTATTGAAGAATCCGAGGATTACGTCTTTAATACAACCGACTGTAAATGCTATCCAAACTGCGATCATATTCAGTACCATGCTTCTATATTTACTGATCATCTAGGTAGGCAGGAGCATAACCACAGTTCTATAGAGATCGATGTGTTCTTTCAGGAGGAAACTCTGTTTTCCTATCGTTCTACACTGTACATAACCTTTCTTGATTTAATGGGTATGTTTTCTATACATTGTACATTCAAACTGTATTGAGATCATAGCTAACTCAAACCTTCTGTTTATTCTACCTGTAGTTTCTTTTGGTGGCATAGCTGGATTAATCCTTGGTGTATCGTTAATCGGCGTCATCAACAATTTAATTGATCGTATTAGCTGCTGTGGCAAGCCATCGCGTAATCCCGCTTAACTTGTTTAAGTGATACCTCTGACAAAGAGGAAGAAACTTAAATAAATCCAGCACAAAGTAAAAATTAAATGCACTTGTCTTCATTGAGGAAGTCTTAAAGTATTAACCGTTTTATCATGTATAATTATGAACTATAACCTCCCTAGAAATGTCATTCTCTCAATCTTCTGAACTATATTAAACTACGAAAGGTATAATCATTATACAATTTTATTATTCTGTGTATAGTATATATATCTTTATTGGTCGTTAATTTGTCGTTCAACTAAGGGATGTAGACGATCGTAAACATCGTTATGCTTACATATAATATTATAATATATAAAATATATATATTGGTTCCATTTTCGTAATGAACATATGGAAAGCAAAGCTAAAATATACAGACTGCAGTCTTCGGCTAAATATAAATAGCTGTTCCAGTAGTTCTACTCTCATTCGTAAATAATTCCTTCTAGTTCAAGTTCACATTCAAATGCAGTTTGTAAGTGCTCTCTCTTTGCTTTTCGCCGTGGTATGTGCTTGAAACGATAATTGTAGGCTGCAGTACTCATAATTTTCCATATAGGCCTCGGCAAAATATGTGGTGAAGACATCGGAAGATTTGGCAAACTATCGCATTGAATGCGCTTCAGAATTAGAGCTACCACATGATAAGTTGGAAAACTACAAGAAGTTTGAATATGGCGATGATGATCAGACAAAATGCTACCTGAACTGCTCGCTCACCAAGGCGGGTCTATTTCATCCTGAAAAGGGCTTCAATCTGGAAAACAGTGTTAAGCAATTGGCGCGTAACCATAGTGTGAACGATATCGAGATTCTACGCGCACAGATTGCCCACTGTTTCGATTCGAACGAGCAGGGCTCCGATGCCTGCGAATGGGCCTTCCCGGGGGCTACCTGCATGGTGAATTCCAACCTGGACATGATAAAGAAGAGCCTTAGTGCCTACAAAGATGGCGGTGTCGAAGACGTGGATGTAGATGAATATTAGCCTACTAGCTTTGCTATTAGTAACATAGTCAGTAATTTTCATAATGAAAATAAAAGTTATAATAAACGTACTCAACGGGCTTTCTCTTGGACATTTAATGGCAAGGCTAGTAAGAAGCTTTTCATAATGCGTCACTTGCAATGTTGCTTTACACCATGGAACTGGTCGAACCGCGTCCGCAACGCCAAGCGGGTCTGCTGCGCTTCAATCGGCATCCACTGCGGGAAAAGTACAGGAAAATGCTGCGTGCTTCATTTGCTCATTCGACTATTCATGGCATGCACAATGCCTTCGAGGAAGAACATCTGTGGATGCGTTATTTCTGGCTCATTACAGTGGTAATTGCCACTGTTGGCTTTTTAAGCATGTATTCGCTGCTGGAAAAGCATCACAACGAACAGTTGCTGGTTAGTGTGGTGGCCAACACACAGCTGCCTGTGTACAGCATAGAGATCCCGGCTGTGGCCATTTGCCCGTGGAATCATGTCAACTGGATGCGTGCCTCGACAGCTGCAGAGCGCTTTTTACCCGCCAATGCTGATCGATATATGCGAGAGACCTTTCGCCAGCTTCTCATTGGCATGGAGCAGATGGTCTTCGGTCAATTCGAAACACTGGAAACACTCTCCCATCGCAATCTGTCCTCACTCTCTCAGCTAAGTCTCACGAAGTTGGCTAGCTATTTGGCCTACCGTTGCGACGAGCTCTTCGTTCCGAAATCTTGTGTCTTTGGCGAAACATCCTACGATTGCTGTCAACTGTTTGTGGCAGAGCACACCGAGAAGGGACGATGCTTGGTTTTCAACTCCCTCATCTCGGATGAGTCGCGCAAGAAGAAATTTGTCAATGAGTTCTATCCCTACAAGGTCAGCAAAGCGGGCGAGCAATCTGGATTGCAATTTATGCTGCGACTAAACGATTCATTTCTTCGTGAAGGAACCCAAATTCCCTTCTCTATGAATGTAAGTTGGACAATATGGATTTGAGCTTAAGCTAACAGTAATGTCATTTCATAGCTAATGATCAAAGAACCGCGTCAGTGGTCTCAGCCAATTATCTTCCATCTTTATGCAAATACGGAAAACTTTGTGGCTCTCGATCCAATGGTTATTGAAACCTCCAAAAATACCTACGAACTAGACCCAGAGCAACGAGGTTGCTATTTCGATGTGAGTAACATACAGAGAGAGTTGGAACTATACAACATGATTGTTCTTCTTTTCCATGGCAGGACGAGCATCATACTAACTATCCCTACTCGCTGTCAGCCTTGCCCTACAGTCGCGACAATTGCATTGCCGTCTGTCTGCAGCTGTCCGTGTTTGAGAACTGCAGGTGCACAATGCCGCTTCATCTGCCGCCCTTGGGCAAGTTGGGTCTAATATAGATAATCTCATCAAACTAATCGTCTTTATTCTCTGCTAGATGGTACTAGGGAATGTGGCATCCTAGATGTTCCATGTCTGTTTAATCACACCGACGTCTTCAGCTACGTGAAAATGAAGGGACAGGAGAAGTACATCAATGACTCTCGTCGAGGTCAGTTCTGCACATGTCCCGATAGCTGCAACACAAAACAGTACAATATGTTGTTGAATGTACGGAACCTTGACAAGTTAGTTCACAAACTCACCTTCTCTGCATATACATATCTAATCCGCATTCCCAAAACGAAAACCAGCACGAACGATACGAAGCAGATACGAGCGGAGGTCTACTTTGGCCACCGAGTGATAACGAAGATTGAAACGAAGCTCAAATACACTCCAGAGGATTGGATTGCCAATTTTGGTGGCATTCTAGGTCTTTTTATTGGGGCCTCAGCGCTGAGCTTTGCTGAACTTGTCTATATAATTAGCAAGTTACTGTGGTTATTGATAAAGGATGTATATGCGAAAGTAACCTCAAAATAAGTATTGAAATTGTCTACCGTTAGGTAATTATAATTATGATGTGTTGTTTAATATCTTGTTTAATTACTATTATTTATTATATCCGTTTGTATAATCCTAGGGTTAAAAGCCAGAGCTGCAAGAGCATCGCAGTCTGCAGTTTTGAATATAACGATTATGGTTGCAACTTTGAAAACTTGTAAAAGAATATTGTTCGTTCGAATAAAACCTCTAATACTATATACTAAAAAGTAAAGTAGGGTCACGCTATAGTTCTTCGCTCGGTTTTACTACAAGCTATACAATTATTCGCCCTGCAGCGAGTACTCTCACTTATTTCTGCTTTGTTTCCTGGTCAGTCGGGTAGCGTATGTAGATGGCAGGAAGAGGCACTGATGCTGGTGGCTCTACTACGTGACCCATATAGGAGCAACCGATGGCCAGAGCAGTGCCGTCTGAGCTGAAGTTAAGTGATGAAATTGAGGTATCATATTCGTGGAATTGGCAGAGGCGCTTCTTGTTAAATCCATCCCAGATGTTGACGATGCAATCGGAACCGCCAGTCGCAAATGTGTGATAAATGTTATGAAAACTAACTGCATTTACAGGGTAGATTTGTTCAATGTTGTGATCACGGTTGCGATGACATTTGAATGCAAATTTACGACGCTGCACTTCGGGATCATGATCGAGATACTCTACAGCTACACGGCCCTCGATGGAGGACATGACATAGCCCTCTTTGTTGGGGAACAGACGAATGCAGCGGGTTTGATACTTCAGCGAGGACTCGCGCTTCATGATATAGCTGTCCATCTTGCGCAAATCCCAGATAAGCACCTTACGATCCGATGTGGCCACGACAATCTTCTCGTCGATTACCGACATGGAGTACACTCTGCCATTGTTCTGTTCGAAGCATCCCACGCAGCGTTTCTCTCGCATATCCCATAACTTTACAGTCTTGTCCCAGCTACCAGTCAGTATGCCGTTTACGAAGTCCGCATATTCCACACAACGAATAGGCTCCTCATGGGAACCCACCAGTGTCTCAGCCTGTGTGTTCACATCGTAGCAACGCAGTTGATTGTCCAGACCGCCGCTCACAACATGCACAATATCCTGTTATTAAGCTGATTAATAAAATTACATTATATACATAATTATGTGGTTGTGACATACCATAAATGCACAATCCAAAATGGGTGCATCCTGTACAAATTTTTGGCGCATTGAGTTTGCCGCCACATCATAAAAGCGAAGCGTGCCGTCCCACGATGATGCAGCCAGATACTGATTTGATTTCGATCCGAATTTTACAGCTGATATTAAATCATCGGGCGGGTTGTTCAATCTAAATTCAGACGGGCCCATTTTATTAAGTTAACTTCCTTTACTCCAGCAATTAACAAATTGCAATGCCGGCCGCTTTGCTAAAGCGTTGATAGAAGTACCACAACTGCTAAATGGTCACCCTAACATAACCAAAAGCAACTCTGGTATGCCCTACGCAAGCTGAGTGCTACAGCACCGCAGCATTCGGCATTCAATGGCAGGTAAATTTAAAAAAATTTGAATCAGTTCTTTTGTGTAACAGTAATTTATAATTGTAATTTACTCTTTTACTTTTTTTTCTTTGTTTAACATTTTGCTATTTTTAATATAACATCGCAACTCCAAGCCATTATTAGGAGACCGTTTAATATTGAATATTTTTAATTGGCATTTTTAATTTCAACAAACAATAACTAACACTACTAAATGGCAAAACTACTACTCTAACATTTTGGAAGTACTTATTTTGGTGGTTGCGTTTAGGGATATTATTATTATTATTAGCTGAGCATTAAACTGCATTAATGATGCTTATTTTTGATTGACAGCCCTTTGATCCGCCCATCGTCAGTGGTGCTCAACGCGATGGCAAGCTGAGCGGCATAATATGTTATCATAATCTGCAGTCGAGCCCCTGGCAGTGGCACGCGCAAGAACATTGTCACTGCAATAAGAGCATCGGAGATGACAAACAGCGCAGCGCCGAAAGCGCATATAATCGCCAGAGACTTCTTCGTGGCGACAGCACGAGCCAGAGAACGCCACAACATGATGGTAATCAGAACACAATAGATGGGTACGCCCACAGCGAGGATCTCATCCAGATGCTTGTGCACGTAAATGACAACTGAAATGCCAAGCCACGAATTAGATATAGTAGAGAATAATAGTAGAATATATATAGAAAAGAATAGATACAGAAAAGAAAATATATAGAATATAATATATAGATTTATAGATATTGAATCTACTCACAAAGTGTCACGGGTATAAAGAGTCCCACTCCGAGTATCCACTTGCGTGGCTGCCAGCCAAAGGCGCTTATATAGAACATATGCGCCGCGCCAAAGGATATCATTCCAAAGGGAAATAGATTAATATTGAGCAATGCATCGCCGCCGCAGGAGAAGACCAAACCGAGCAGAATCAACTGTGAGCGTCGATAGCTGGTAATGATAATGCATGTATATAGTATATGATTATGTCTAATAATCTACTCAAGATCCCTTGTATATAAGATCAAACTTACAGTTTATTGAGCGCAAATCCCTTGGCTAGAACATAAAACATTAATGCCACAATCGGCAGGCATTTGAGCAATGTTGTCCATAGTTCCCCACGCGGATCTCTGCGCACAAGCGCAAAATAAAGCGTTACAGTAAAAAAGAACGGCACTAGCTTCCCGATTTGCCCTTTCGCCTTGAAGATTGTATGAAAGCAGAGGAAGAAGAAGAAGTTTGTACTATGTGTGTTTTATTATTCGATTAGCCTTAATCGCTGCTGTGCAAGTGTTGTCGGTTCGAAAATCCAAGGGGCGATAATGGTCAACCTACACGAAGCCGATTAGATTGGCCCCCAGTAGTTAGTAACTCCCACCCCACATCTATTTATATGATATATAGCATAGTACAGTCCATAAATACATATGTAATCAATTTGCATAATAAGCTGTAGCATGAATAGCTTTTACTTTTTTTTGTGGCTGAGAGCTTTTTTCCAGCAGTATATAGAAGGGGAGAGCATTCACTAGAGAGCAAGAGAGAGAATGTGCAGAGCAGATGCAGTGAGCAAGGTCAAGGACAAAAGCTTTACATACTTTTTATTTTGTTTTGCGGTTAGATAAAGCATCTGCTGTGCACAAGGTACACACTCACACCAACACATGCACACACGTGAGCACACTCAGTCACACACATTTGCATTGATACATAAAAAACTACAACAAATTTAGATGGAAAACAAAGCCAACGAACGGCAAAATATCACATTCCTTTATATAGTGTATGTGTGTGTGTGATTGCATTGCTTGCACAAATGTTTATATGGTATGTCTGTATTTGTACACATGTGTTAATTTCCGTGTAAACACAAGTCGAGATTTTCTTCAATTAAAAACCATCACTGACTGCAAACTTACGAAATCGTTCATTGCTGTCGAGGCTTACGAACGTTGTCGTTGTCCCGCTGAACCTCGACTAATTGGCGAACCTTCTTTATAGTTAAGGTGAGCACAAGCTGCCGTTTCGCACGCTGAAAAGGTACAGCCGGCTGTATGGGTAGACGAAGGGAGGCGCCGGCGATGGCGGACAGACACGTTGCGCACTTTTGACCAACGTCAATATACTGAATCAAAGCGTATAATTTTTTCCTCGTCGTCGTCGTCGTGTGCTGGACGCCGACTTTGATTGCCATCTCTCGCGTACCTGGCACCCCTCTTCCTCTCCCTCACTTTCCCTCGCTCCAGTTCCAAATCAGACCCCCCTGTAGAGAGTGTGCGCCGGTAGACGACCATGTGCAGCATAAGCAGTAGCAGCATTCTGCCAGATACACAAACAACTGCAGCCGAGTCCGAGTGTGTTTCTATTGTCTTCACGAAAGCACAAAACGAGAGAGAGAGTGTGTGAGAGCGTAACACACACTCAGAGAGACAGACAGACAGAGAGAGAGAAAAAGAGAGAGAGAGCGAAAGTACCAAAAACTGTAATTTGCTCACGCAACAGGTTAATTGGTGGAAACAATGCGCTACTGCGTTCGGACATATCGAGTCGTATGTGAGCTTTGCCCTTCATGAGATAGATGCGCACAGCTGCTCTTGCTCTTGCTCTCCCTCTCCCTCTGCCTGCGCTGGCAAATTCAAAACAATGCAACAAACTCTGCACACACTTTCACTGCAATGAACAAGCTTTAAGCTTCATTCGAAGCTTTTTTCCACAACGAAACCAAGCAAAGCTCATTCCCTTTGAAGTTGTGGCATTTTTCAGGCGTGCGAAAATTATCTCTGTTTCTTTCTCTTCATTTTAATATAATTCTATTAAATTAAAAGTGGAATAGACTATCTGAATATATTGTAAGAAAAGCAGGCCAAATAACAGTAAGTTTTCGGATCCAGGTAAGCGACTTTCAAATTTGTGGGGGACAACGCAAAAACTGTTGGTCACTGCATGAAAATTGTGTATCCGTTGTATTAGGGACTAGGGAATAGTGAAAATATAACTCTAAATTTATTAAATACGAATAATAAATACACGAATGAAAACACTTAATAATTAAATTGACCGAAAACACTTTTATCTCAATTAAATTTTTTCAAAACTGCCTAAAAGTAGGCAATGTTCTTACAATGTTAGTACTTCGAATGGAAATATTTAAGATTTGCCTCTTCAAACAATTTATTTTTGCATAACATGAACTATGCATTATGCATAGCACTAAGATTAACATCAAAACAGGCGTTAAAAAAACTATAAATCTGATGAAAAATGCATTATGCAAATGGGTTCTCCCTTGAGTGAAAGTGCCATATTCTGAGTACACATTTTTGACCTCTAGGCACGAACATGAGACCAGCAATGGGGACGTAGAAGGCATTCCTGCAGCCACTCGAGAGCTTGCGGAAGATGTAAGCATCGGTCGTGTAGGCTTAATGGGCCAGTGGGTGGCACACTAACTACCCACAACACACATACACTTTCATACATACAGCCACACATAATGTGGAAGTGCACGTTGAACTTGAAGAACTTTTTGCATACACCGCTGACATCAGTGGCGGGTGAAGAAGGCATCCAATTACTTTAGAGGTGTATGTACAAGGCAATCGACTTTCTGTGAAATGTTCCACTGCGCTAAATTATATAGTGACACACTTTTGAAGATAATGAATTAACTTAAGCTGCACTGAGAGAAAAACCTGATGTATACCAACTGAAGGATCAAATTGATACCCTAATAACATTGAGTTCGTAATTCACAATTTGGTAAACATAAAATAAATTCATTTTTTAATCTTTGATTAATATTTAGTTACTTTTTCAAATAATCTACAAATCATTTTTAAGTCTTAATTTTTGTCTCTCAGTGCATCATCGAATTATGAAACGTTTAAATAACAACTTTGCCCTATAATATTTCCAGCTGTCAATAGATCAATACACGCAACATGGCGTGTCCGTTCTTTCGTCGTGCCGACTCGTTGACACGACAGCCATCGGTCATCGCCGAACCGGGTGCCCATTGGAATCTCGAGGACGAGGAACAGTTGTCCGATGATGCCCTAACACTGACCCATCTGCAGATGGCCATACAGCTGCTGACGGCACCATCGAACGATGATCTCAATACGGCGGTCACCTCGCTGGTGGCCAAGTATCGTCAGAATTGGCCCAACATTCATAAGCTGTAAGTTATGATAAGATTAGGATTAGGATTCCTCATTCCCAACTTATTGCTCTTTCAGTAAACTCGATCCGAAGACCTTCAAGAGCTGCGCTAACTATGATTACCTGGCAGACATACAGGAGCTGCTGTTGAAAATGGATGAGGCCAGTGCCAGTGAGATTTTGGTGCTGCTTGGCGAGGAGCTGATCACTTGCTGCTGCACTGGGATAATTGAGAGAGCCTTCCGCTGTCTGGGCACCGACTTGCAGGAGTTTTTGGGCTCCCTCGATGGTGTCTACGATGTGCTCAAGCTGCAGGAGGTACCAACTCTATATTACTTGATTACATATCTTATATTCAACTTTGTACTCACCCAGGATGATGTGACCGATACGGGTTTTGTCTGTGCCGGTGATGGTGAACTGATCTTCACATCGGAGCGTCCGGTCATTGCTTGGCTATTGCTCGGCTCGCTCAAGGCGCTCACTCGCATGCTCTACAAGGTGGACGTGAATATCAAAATCGAGCCGGTAGAGGGAGATGCGCGACGTTATCGTTATCTCTTCTCGCTGGTTAAGGACAGCTCGCAAACACTGCAATTGGGTCGTCCAGTTGTGCCAGCCAAGCCTCATGAGACAGTGCAGCGCAGCAACTCGGGCAACGCTTCCGATCTGCAAATGAACTCATCCAGTTTCTGC
The DNA here is from genome assembly GCA_018903425.1 of Zaprionus nigranus. NCBI lineage: Eukaryota > Metazoa > Arthropoda > Insecta > Diptera > Drosophilidae > Zaprionus > Zaprionus nigranus. The sequence continues at coordinate 6,253,002 of JAEIGD010000003.1, read as the reverse complement.
AAGATGTTTCCCTGGCATTTCATAATGAACGAGCAGCTGGAACTAGTGCAGCTGGGACGAGGCTTTAGCAAGCTTTACAAGCCCTACTTGGCAGACTTTGGTTGCCAGGCCAGCACCTATTTTGATTTCAAGCGCCCCAAGGGTTTGACCATGAAGTTTAGGGACATAGTGCGACGCACATACACTCCCTTCTTGATTGGACTAAACAGTCCACCCGGAGTATCCGATTTCCCGGCCATCGGCCTGGAGATCAAGGGACAGATGGTACATTGTCCAGAGTCCAATTCGCTGCTCTTTATTGGCTCTCCCTTTCTAGATGGGCTGGATGGTTTGACCTGTAATGGCCTCTTCATCTCTGATATCCCTTTGCACGATGCCACGCGTGAGGTGATTCTAGTGGGCGAGCAGGCGCGCGCCCAAGACGGACTTCGTCGTCGCATGGATAAGCTTAAGAGCAGCATTGAGGTGGCCAACTCGGCAGTGACCAAGGAGCGTAAGAAGAATGTCAGCCTGCTGCACTTGATATTCCCGGCTGAGATTGCTGAGAAACTCTGGCTGGGTTCGTCGATCGATGCCAAGACCTATCCGGATGTGACCATACTCTTTAGTGACATCGTTGGCTTCACCAGCATCTGTTCGCGGGCCACACCCTTCATGGTGATCAGCATGCTGGAGGGTTTGTACAAGGACTTCGATGAGTTCTGTGACTTCTTTGATGTCTACAAGGTGGAAACCATTGGGGATGCCTATTGCGTGGCAAGCGGACTGCACCGCGCCTCCATCTACGATGCACACAAGGTGGCCTGGATGGCACTGAAGATGCTTAGCGCCTGCACCAAGCACATCACACACGATGGCGAGCAAATCAAAATGCGCATTGGCTTGCACACTGGCACAGTGCTAGCCGGTGTGGTGGGCCGCAAGATGCCCCGTTATTGCCTCTTTGGTCACAACGTGACCATTGCCAATAAGTTTGAATCTGGCAGTGAGGCACTGAAGATCAATGTGAGCCCCACAACAAAGAAGTAAGTTATCGCTGGAGAGTGCATGATACTCCATGATGAATTCATGAATCCATTTTCTATTCTTGCAGTTGGCTCACCAAGCACGAGGGATTCGCCTTCGATCTGCAAGCCCGCGATCCCTCCTATCTGCCCAAGGAGTTCCCAAATTCGAATGGCAATGGCACCTGCTATTTCCTCGAGGGCTTCCGCAATCCGACCCTGGAGAGTAGCCTGCCGCTGGACGAGCACATTAACGCTTCAATGAAGACCATATCCGAGGGCGGCGATGCCTAAGTCCCTTCGAGAATCACTTGCTCTGTAGACACTTTAACATAGTTCAATGCACATTAATGTATTGGTTTAATTCGGTTACCCTCAAGACAAATTCTATAAATACATTTAACTTTCCGTCAGTGTTGCGTTCAAAGCACTCTGAAGATTCTTTATTTGCTTATGCCTTAGCAGCTGCAGCTGCTTCAGCCTTCTTGGCCACAAGGTAGGCCTTGATACGGTCACCAATTTTACTGGTCATGATGCACTTGTGGCCACGGAATGCCCAGACATCAGCGGGACTCTTTTGCTCGTTGTTGTCAATGCAGCCCTGGACGATTTGTAGTGCCTCCTCCTCAGTCAGATCCATCTTGAACTGCTTGGCCAGACGATCGGCATGGTAGCCCTCATGGGTGCAGAACACGTCCAGCTTGACAGCAGTGCACAGCAGATACTGGCGCACCTCGGGTTCATCTGGGAACTCCACCTTCTTCAGCTTGTCGATCTGCTCCTGGCTGAGTGGATTTTCCGTAAGGCACTGCCCGCGGATCTCCTTAATTTGAGCAGCGGTCTTTGGCACCCATTCGCCGTCAGCGTAGGCCTTGATAAAGGAACACAAAGAATAGATTAACTGTTGCGTCGCAAAACAAGTATCGATTTCATCTTCAACTCTTTACTCAGTATTTAAAGTGTATATTTGTTATTGTCAGTGCAGCGCATTTTCTTGTTAGTTCAGTATATTATCGTTTCAATTTCTTTTGTAGAATGTAAGATTGCCTCAGAAGAGCCACCTGATACTTACTATGGCGCAGAGACCCAGAAATACGATCAGCAGCTTGAACATAGCGAATACTTTCTTGTCGAAGTAGAAAACAGTTACTGAGTCGCTTGAGAGTTCGTTGCCTACATTTATAGCTAGTACTTACCCGGTAGCTGCGAATAATACATAAGACAGATCAACGGACAGCTTGAAATGTGTCAAAAGTTCAGAGATAAGATGGCAGACAGAGAGTCACAACATACAAGTATTTGTTGAGCATTTGCATTGATTTCTACTCACAAAGACCGATAAGATGAGACTATCAGGTATCAAGAGAACGTAGTTCAGAAATCTCCATACGTATAATAATACACACATTTTAAAACATCTGCCATAGGAATTCTTTGGAGAGTTTCCAAACCCACAATCAAACTGACCTCGCCCTTGCCAGCCTATCAACACAATAAAAAAACATGCAAGAAACAAATGTTGAAAATCGTATAAATCCTTATCATTTAACAAATTTTTAAAAAAAAAAAACAAAACAAATCATATTTTTGCATTGGGGTCACCCAAGAGTTTCATATTTTTATGCACCCGCATTTTAATCAATACAATTAGTGTAGAATTTTAATTTCACGACCACTGTTGTGCAAAGTAAATTTGTATTTACATATAATTTATAATTGCCTTGATATAAAAATTTAATGCACATTGGGATATGTTTTGATGCATAAATATATAAATTTATTAAGTTAATCTCCCATTAGTTTAAAGAATTTTTATCTATATATATAATCATATTTTAGCGATAATAACCTAATTAAAAAATATATATATTAAGTCAATTAAGAAAACCCAAATAATCGACCATAAACCAATTTTAATTGGCTTATGGGGTTTTTTTCATTTTAGTAACCACTGTTACTGTTAACTTATCGGTCTGTAGCTGTTAACTCATTTGGACCTGTTATCTTAACAGAAAAGTCTGTGTTTTAGAGCCAGTTCGACGCAGTTAGATTTGAATTCACTTACATTTTTTACATTTACTTTTTACATTTTCAGTGGTGAAATGGTTATTATGAATATTTATATTTTATAATATTAGGTTATTATATATTAAATAACAGTTTAGTTTTTAAATTAATTATTAATTCATTTATTATATTTATTTGGATGATTGAAAGTAATAAAGTACCCACAAGCTTAATTTGAAAAAAATAATGGTTTCTGTTATTAACAGTAAAATGTTAAGCGACGAATGCACAGATTTTGTAACATGTTAACAAACGAACCAGATGATCAGGGGATTATGCGTTCAGTTTAGCAAGTCGTTCGATTGAACTTATTTGGAGCGAACGACTTGTCGCTGGGCATCAAAAAATTTTTGACAAGAAAGGAAATCGCGGAAGGAATGTAATCTAGCATAAGGAATACGTTTTGCTTCTGCTTAAATCAACTAGCAATGTAAACAGTTAATTGTTATTGACTGGTCGGATTCAGTTTCATATCTAGACGTGGGTGCGTTGTCTGGCTGTCTGAGAGAGACATCGATTTTTTCGAGTGACAGCGAATGTGTGATTGTGGATGGCAAATTTTCTATAGCTTATAAATTACATACACAGCATATTTAAGTGACTTCTCAGGCATCGTAGAAATGTCAAAGAGCGATCACGTTGCCCTCACGCTATCCTCGGCCTCCATAGCAGGCATAACAGGTGGCGGCAGCGGCGGTGTCGACGAGAGCAATCTCTCCCGCAAAAGTTTGCGACGGGTAAGCGAATAAATCAGTCCAAACCGAATTACCCATTGTAACTTTCTAGGCATACGTGTTATTCACTGAATACTATGAGTGTATATACATTTGTATATACGATGCATATGTATGTATGTATGTATGTATGTATGTATGCCTTTAATTTACATTTGTTTCGGTCCATGCCAAAACAAAAGATCGATACATATGTTTGGCATCTTCACTTATTTTACATAATGGAAAATTTGTTAAATTAATTTATGGTATATATAGCTAACACTTGTCTCATTCTTCATTCAGTCGTGGAATCAGCTGCCTCGCTGCCAACGGAATCTCATCATCATGGGCATCACCGCCTTCTGTGTGACGCTGCTACTGTTCCTACCCGGCGATCAATTAATAAACATGAAGGATATTCGCCTGAAGCCCGCAGCGGCTCCATTTCATATGCGAGAGAGACGACAGAATATCCTACAGAATCCACATCATCATCCCAATCTGGATGCAGACAAGAATAATAATAATGATAATCTTCCCTCCGAAATATTGGCAGCAGTAGCTTCGCCAATGACTGTTGAGCACCTCGCAAAAGATAAGGTATACATTTCATTATGATACCCTTTAATTAACGGTTATACTCTACCGTCTATCTACAGTTGCTTCTTATCAGTGCCACTTAATGAAGTTAGGCTCTCGTTTGTTGTTGCACACATACATATAATAAGGGGCACGGCTCACTTCAAAATTCATTAGAGTACCTTTAATTGCTGCTGATAAGAGCAACAACCAAATACATTAGCAATAGGAACTTCTGATTTATTGATTTGACTGTAGAGTGATCGCACTGGTATAAAGATAAGAATGACAAGAAATAACGCCGGTCCCAGATACAAATGTTGTATAAAACATATTCGAATGTTATTTGCTTGCAACTTTATTGAAGGGCGTGAACACAATACATAAGTGTACTTACAAAACAGCTGTCGCATACACGATTTTAATTGTATTATTTATATTTTCAGATTATTCCCAATGCGGCTCTCTACTCCGATGGAAACTCAGAGGAAAACGTTGTGCGACTTCCGGATACTGCTGTCGCTGGCAATGAGAATATCAATGGCTTGATTGATATAGTCAATAATGTTGAACAGCCCATAGATCGCGAACCATCGTCCTTTGCTATTAAAGAGTTATCGGATTTACGCACAGAACTTGAAGAGACTATCAAAACTCCAAAGCAATTGTGTGGAGTTAGCATTGAATCCCATTTGGAAAAAATTCAGTCTAAGTTGGCCAAGCCACAGCACTTTCATGGCGCAAACAATGAGCGGCAGACAGCTGTTGTGGCTGCTTTCAAACACTCCTGGACTGGTTACAAGAAGTACGCGTGGGGCCATGATAATCTGAAGCCCGTCTCGCAAAGCTCACACGAGTGGTTTGGCCTGGGCCTGTCGATTGTCGACTCTCTGGACACCATGTACATTATGGGACTAGAAGATGGTTAGCTTGAAACATTTCGCATATATTGATCTCATTAATATTTTATGCTTTTTGTAGAGTTCAAAGAGGCGCGTGAATGGGTAAAAGATTCTTTGCACTTTCACAGAAGTCGCGATGTAAATCTCTTCGAGGTTACAATACGTGTACTTGGTGGTCTGCTCTCTGCCTATCATTTAAGTGGCGATAAAATGTTCCTCACCAAATCAGCTGAGCTAGGCAATCGATTGCTGCCTAGCTTCTTATCACCATCTGGTATACCCTATTCGGATGTGAATCTCGGTGAAAGAACCGCACATTCGCCCAAATGGTCGCCAGACAGTTCTACCAGCGAAGTAACAACTATACAGCTTGAGTTCCGTGATCTAAGTCGATCCTTAGAGGTTCCCATTTATGAGGAAGTATGTTCTTTGATCTTAAATACAACCATGGATGCATTCTCAAGTTATTTTTCATTTCAGGTAGTGAATATAGTGAACGAGAAGGTACATGCGCTGGACAAGAATCATGGCCTGGTGCCAATATTTATAAATGCTAACACGGGCACCTTTAGGAACTATGCCACCATATCTCTGGGAGCGCGAGGTGATTCCTATTACGAGTACTTACTAAAACAGTGGCTACAAACGGGTCGCAAAGATAATGACGAGTGAGTACACTGTTGATTGCTTTCTTCCTTTGTTTCTTTCTAATTTGTATTTACTCCCCAGTCTCATACTCGACTATATGCAAGCAATCGATGGCGTGTTGACACAGTTAATGCGGCGCACTCCCCGCGAAAATTGGGTTTACATTGGAGAGCTAATAAATGGCCACGATTTCAAGCCAAAAATGGATCATCTGACATGTTACTTGCCTGGTACTTTGCTGCTGGGCCACCAGAACGGCATGCCCGATTCGCATCTGTTGCTCGCCAGGGATTTAATGGATACTTGTTGGCAGACTTACATTAAGCAGCCGACACAATTGGCGGCAGAAATCTCGTACTTTGCACTAAACGAGAAGGACGAGAACGACATCTATGTGAAGCCAAACGATGCGCACAACTTACTGAGACCCGAATTTGTCGAGAGTCTTTACTATTTCTACGCACTAACTGGCAATCGCACCTATCAGGATATGGGCTGGACTATCTTTCAGGCTTTCGAAAAGCATTCGAAGGTGGCAGCTGGCTATACCTCGCTGGGGAATGTAAAGAATACGCTAAATACGCGTATGCGCGATCTCATGGAAAGCTTCTGGATGAGCGAGACGTTGAAGTACTTTTATCTTTTATTTAGTGACAATCGCAAGGAGATTGATCTAGACAAATGGGTCTTCAACTCGGAGGGTCATCCGCTGCCGGTGTATCAGCAGTAATTGTAAATAATCAATAATCGTAGTTAATCAAGCAACTATTTGTACTGTGTGTAGGTACACAACTGAGCTGTGCACTTGATTGAATTTCCCCAATTTTAAAGCTGTGGAAATTTTTGGCAGCTCCTCTCTTAGTCGTAGCGCAGCGCAAATGCCAAATATTATGCCAAGCTTAGGAAGCACTTGGCCCAAAACAAGACTCAGCATTTTAATGATATGTAAATGAATCTATTGTACTGAGTTAGCCCATTATTCTTTATTTATTATTAGTTTTTATCGTAATCACATCACTTACACAACATGTTGCAGTCGAAAACACTTTGGTACTGTAACTGCCGCAATGATAATTGTATACACAGTTAGTTTGTAAGCTACACTTATTACGTATGTATGTATTTTAATTTGGTAGGTACTTAGTACACGTGTGTTTCCAATATTTTCAATATATCAATCCGAATATATATTGCTTAGCGAATTAAAAACCATTAAACCATTGTAGCTCTGTTTTAAAATCAACTAAATAAACCCTGTATCATCTATGCGTAGGTGTGTGTAAATATCCTAGATACCCCAACGAATAAAAGACGCTCAATTAAAATTGTTTGAATTTTCTTTATTCTTATGAATACGTATTTTTTCAATTTTTTCTCTTTTTTTTATGTTTTGTCTTTGCCAACAAAACGCATTGAATTTGATTGCATTTTTTTGTTGATTTTCTTTTCTGGTATTTGAGTTTCTGTTTCAATTCGGTTTCTTGGTGTTTGTTGTTGTTGTTGCGCTTGAATACGATATAAGTTACCTATGTTTTATTTATTCACTTAATGTTTATGACGACTGAATGGATGGGCTTAATAAACTATGAAATATTAAACTTCGCATGATTTCATTCTCGTTTCCTTTTTTATATTTATTTAAATTGATGCGGTAATTAAAACTCCCAATGTTGCATTAAAAATCTTTCACTTTCTTTTAGTTTCTCATTAAATTACATTTAGACACATTTAGCTGAACAATTTATATTACGATATTGGGACTTGCTTATAGTTTGTTTTTCGTTTCATTTGTTGTTTGTTTGTTTCGGTTTTTTTGGTAGATAGGGAGAGAGGAGGTTCTGTTGAAGCCGATTTGAGTAACCGTTTCGTTTTTTTTGTTTTTTGTTTTGTCAAGTTCAAACAATGCGTATATAAAATGTTGGTAAATCAAATATCATTTAATCAAACATTAATTGAGTTGAGAATTGGGCTCCTAGCGAGTGATTAGTTCTGTTTGTATTATCTTTATTTAGTTTAGTTTCCCCACGTGGTTTCGGCAGCTATTTTATATTATCGAATGCAATTTTCCTTGACTACCTTAATTTATGCTATTACATATAAATTTTTACACAAGTTTCTGTTATTTTTTTGTTGTTTTCAGTTTTTATTTTTATCAATTATTTGTCTTTGTATAACAACTAGAAAGTGTTGCGTGCGCATCTGTTCGATATTCGAATCATATACAGATAGTCGGACATGGGAAGTCGAAGAAGTCTAAGCCAATTGAAAACTCGATATAATCGATATATATATAATACATAAATTTACCATCTGCGATTCGCACATATAAACTACGAATAGTACGAATACGTAACTTTCCATATACTTTTTTAGTAGTTTTCTCTTGTTTTTTTGTTGTTTTCTTGTTGCTGTGGTGGTATTTATAGTAGTAGTAGTTGTAGTATTTCTTGTAATTGGTATGCGTTAATACGTGTGTCGGACGACTATATACTATTTAAGTCGCACAGTTTGTATGAGTGTTTGTGTGTGTGTGTGAATCTTATGCGCGGCTTCCTAACATTTACAATATTTGGATAAAGTTTGTAGCTCTCGCTTACAATGGATTCATCGGTTTTAGTTTTAGTCAGTAGTTTTCTTTTCGTATTTGTATTTGTATTTGTATTTGTGTTACAAGCTAATCAGACATCAATATTTAAAACGTGGCACAAATCACAAATCAGATTTGTGCCAAGATCAAGATCAAGATACAATGATACGATTCGTTTTCGTTTTTTTTTGTATTTGTATTTTATCATGACATATACACATACATATATATTGAATTGTATTTTGTATATATATATATATATTTTGTATAATTAATAAATGTTTAAACTAAATTTGCTAAAATTGTGATTTTCTTTTGAACTGCTTTTGGTTTGCTTCGTCGTTTATCGCTCCTCAATCGGAATTGCCAAAAAGAGTTTTGCTGATGTCACCCCTAATCGGAGCCAATTCGGAACTTGGATTAACTTTCTAATTCAAATTGAGCACATTGGTTATTCGAATTATAATGCGTGTGTGTGTCTGTGAGTGTGTGTGTGTGTGCTAGCTCAAAAGCCGACAGACGATAATAAGCGTTTCATATATAAATAATAGTTTTTAAATTGCTTAGCTTCATTTTATTGTATTATATTAAATTTAATTTTATTCTTTACGTATTCTCTCGCACACATTCTTTACAATAAGAGCAAATCCTTTTGTTTTCTATTCGGTATTAAAAACGGCGATTCTTGAAACTGGCGCATGCTGCACACATACACATAAATATACAAATACATGTACGCATTTAGATATATATTTACAATTGCTTAATAATAAATAATTTAATATATATATAATATATCTTCTATTTGTAATATAAATCGATTTGCTGTGCTTGAATTTCTCCCCGTCAACAAAATTGGCAACGTTGTTACAATTGTTTTTGTTTTTTTTTTTTGCATAAATCTAATTACGAATTTTGATCAGGAAATCGGATACTAACATTCCACACATTACAACCAATCAATTATACTTTATATTCTTGCAGAACATCATTTAAAATCCAAAAGTTTTGATCAGTTTTCAATTGTTATAGTTTCATAAAGCCATAATTGGTGTAGATAGATCTGCAAGGGTATTAAATGTTCGACAAGCCGAACAAATCGAATTTCTTTTTTCTTCATGTTATTGTTTCGCTTGATTCAAGTTCCGATTAGGTTTTTTTGTTTTGGATTTATTAAATTGTCTAGGCGTTTTTCACTTATTTATTGTTGCTATATAATTTTTGTATTACATTAGAATTCATTCAGTGTACTTCTCGAAGAAGCATTTCATGCTATTCGTCGTTTTGTTTTCAATTCTTTGCGTTAATTGCTTTACTATTGACTCTCTCAAGGATCCGATGTTCCTTATAATTTGCTTTTCATTTATCATTTAGTTAATAATGCACTCTTGCAATGGGGATGACTATAAAATGTATACAAATAATTACGAGGGTTGCTTTTATCAATTTGTTTTTAAATAATATCGTACAAACACATTGGACTAAAAACGAAAACAAGAATTAAAACAATTTACGCTACACTTTGAACTTAGAGCTAAAATTAAGAAAAACTTGTACAGAGCAGGGTGCATAAATTGGCAACGATTAAGTTATTAAACAGATTTGGGGGTTAAGGGTTTACTGTACAATCATTGTGTGGGTATTCACAAGGTGGTCGCATTAAACTCCAGTATCAGACTATTGGCAATCGTTGCTGTTGCCGCCGGCGGCAGCTCGGATCCAATTGCTGTCGGATGTGCCGTGCCGTGTCCGGTTGCAAGTCAAGAGGTCATTATCGACTTGACTGCCTCATCTAGGCCGGCGGCCACACAGCTAAAGTCGTTTAGCTGGCCGTGATGCTGTGTGTGTCCCTGCGACAGGCCGTGATGGTGTTGTGTATGATGTTGCAGATGTGCCTGCTGCTGTTGCTGTCCCATATGACCTTGCAGCAACTGCTGCTGCTGTTGTTGTTGCTGCTGCTGCTGCTGCAGGTGATGATGATGATGGTGATGTTGATCCAGCAGCAAATTGCCACTGCCATCAGCAACGGCAGCAACAGCTGCACCTGCTCCGCCACTAATCAGACAATCGCCCATGTCGTCACCAAGTTGCCGACGTCGACTGTTCGCTTGCTCCTGCTGGCAGCTTGGTAAATTACCCGCCTGTCGCTGATCATCCAGCATGCTGTCGCCGAGTATCGAACCCAGTGAGAACTGCAGCGAGTCACCGCTGTTCTGTAGGTTCAATATGCTGTCAATGGCACTGGCAACGTGGCGACTGATATCGTCGTCATATTCGCCTGCAACTACCGATGCACCACCCATGTGATTCACATGCGGCTGCTGCAAATTGTGCTGATAATGCTGATGTTGCTGCTGTTGTTGTTGCTGCTGCTGCTGCTGCTGCTGTTGTTGTTGCTGCTGTTGTTGTTGCTGCGGATCCAGCATATTTGCGAATGTCTGATGATTGGCAAAGTTATGTTGTTGTTGTTGCTGCTGCTGCTGTTGTTGCTGCGCCTGTTGTTGCTGCTGCTGTTGCTCCATGAGCAATTGGGAGAAACCACCAGGTCCAGTTGCTGTCACACCATCTACACCCATGCCATCATGCAGCCCCAACATCTCCGGATCCAGCATGCCATGCTGTGGCACCTGCACATGTTGCTGCGATGACAAAGGCGACGATGAAGTCGATGAACCTGTGCACAGTCGCTTGCTGCTGTTCTCATCCTCTAGATCACTGCTGGAGCCCATCATTTGGCCGTTCCACGAACGTTTTCGTGTCTCGCCATTCACCAACATATTGTGTCCTTGGCCATCGACTGTGTTCGCTGTGTTGCTGGACATGTAGTCGCTGTAGTGCGCCTCCATGCTCTGCATCCAGCGCGGGTTGTTGTTGCAGTTGAGCTCGATGTGATGTTGTTGCTGTGACTGTGACTGCTGCTGCTGCTGCTGGGCGTATGGCTGCGCCTGTTGCTGCTGTTGCTGCTCACTGTTGTAGCCAGCATTGAAACCTGCATCAGGCGCCCACATATTCAATTTGTTCTTATGGTTCGCCACTGGAGATTTCGAATCGCCAAAGATTTCATCCAAATTGGACTCAATGTCGTGTTCTTCGCTGCTGGTCTTTACATCCAAGTGCACTGGCGACTCACCGAACATGGCCTCCAGACGTGTCTCCACAGACTTTTGCACATCCGAGTCGCTGTTGAAAAACTCACTGATTGCCGGATGATGATTGGTTTGATCGGCTTGCATGGCCAATGGTTGCTGGCGCTGTTGACTGCACGATGAGCTGCCAATGGGCACAGCAACATCTCTGGCACAGCTGCTACTGCTACTATTGCTGCTGCTGTTGCTGTTGCTCTGATTGCTCTTGTCGATGCAACCGTTGGGAAACAAATCCGACAAATGGTTGCCGTTGTTCAGCAGACTGTTGCCGGCACTGTTGTTGTCATAGAGATGTTGTTGTGCAAGGTGCTGCTGTTGCTGATGCTGCTGTTGTTGCAGTTGCTGAGCGTGCTGTTGCTGCTGCTGTTGTTGTTGTGGCTGCAACGCTTCGCTGTTCATCAAATTCAGCTCCTTTTGCAGACAATACCAGCCATCTTCGTGATCATCATTGGTTAGCGCATTGTTCTTTATATTTTGCTGCTGCGATTGTTGATGCTGCTGATTATGTTGCGACTGCTGCTGCTGCTGCTGCTGATGATGATGCTGTTGTGGCTGCTGTTCTTGCAACATATTTTCTGCATAGCAGTTCTCGGCTTTGTTCTCCATTTTCTGCTCCACTTTCTTCATTATAAAACTGGGAGTCAGTTCCGATTCGATATCAAAGTTATCATAATCCTTCTTAATGAACTCAGCATTGTCCTTGATATTGTTTTGCTGCTCCTTCTTGACAGCGTCGGTGGTGGTGTTGTTGTTGCTGGTTACCTGAGATTGGCCCAACCAATCGCCGTTCTCTTCACGCTTCACATGTTGTTGCTGTGCCTGCTGCGACTGTTGCAGTTGCTGCTGCGGTTTGCTGTAAGCCTTGTTGACATCGGCGCTGTTCTTTAGCAGGTCGAACTTATCAACAACAGTTGCTGTTCCTACTGTTGACTGTGCTGCTGCTGCTGCTGATGATGAAACCTTCTCCAAGGGCTCCAATTTGATTTCCTCCTTCACTTTCGTCTTTAGCCCTAACTCGGCGACTTCCGGTGCTTCTTCACAGTTTTGCTCCTCCTTAAGTTGTTGTTGCTGCTGCTGTTGCTTCTCCAGCTCCTTCTCAGCGCTACGTATATCGCTTATCTCGCCCTTTAGATCGTCAATCATCAGCTGTTCAACTTGCAGAAACTCCGATGTGCGATGAGGCAGCTAATGAAAAAGAATCTTAATATATTTTGCCCTCTTCTTGAATAACATGCTACACTTACCGTTGATTCCTGTAGAAGAATCTCTCGGAATTTTCCATCCAGCTGACGGAACTTATTGCGAAACTCCAATGCTGTTGTCTCAAACTCCTCATCTTCATCTGAGTGCAACTCCACATCGTTCTCATGCATGCAATGATATCTGCAAAGAGTGTTCTAGTTGAGTGTCAAAGTTCTTTATATATATGCGCAGAATCTTTACCTGATTAGCCGCTTGACCGCTTCTTCCTTGGTACGAAATGGCTTCACATAGTCCGGCTTCAGGCAACTCTCCTGATCGACTTCCAATTGACGGACAAACCTGTGAAAGAAACTTCGGTTATTGATGGGGTTCGATAAGGATCGCATTGAGATTGCAATATATATTGTGTTGGCCTCATTTTCAATTAAAATCGGCATTTTTCAACCAACTACTCACAAGGAGAGGCGTGCAATTTTTGGTTTTGGGGTTGGCAGCAACTCCTCCGTCTTGGCCAACGGCAGTGGCACTGGCAGTGGCAACGGCAGTTGCATTGATGGCAAGTAGACAGAAGCGGGCAGCGTTGATAGCGCTGGTGTCATCAGATTACTCAGTGCGGGTGCTCCAACTGTTGGCAGTGTGACTGTTTGTGCAACCGTTAGATGTTGCTGCTGTTGCTGTTGTTGCTGCTGTTGCAATTGCGGCAGCTGTTGCTGTTGTGGTTGCAATGGCGGCAAGCTCAACATACTGCTGCTGTTGCTGCTTGTAGTGCTGCTCGCATTGTTGCTGTTACTGCTGGAGCTGTTGCTGTTGCTGCTGTTACTATTCGACAGCAGATTGTTGGTGGAGCTGGCAAAGATCAGCGGTGGTGGCCCATTCTTAAGGCTTACAACGCTGGGCTGCGACAGTTGCTGTTGCTGCTGCTGCTGTTGTTGCTGTTGTTGTTGTTGCTGCAAAGGCAACTGCAAAACGTTTGTCTTTGTTTGCAGCATGTTGAGCGATGCATTCGATTGCTGTTGCGGCTGTTGATTCGCTTTGGCACGGCAGGGCGACTCCTTTGGCTTCACTTGCGGCGATTGCTGCTGCTGCTGCTGTTGTTGCATGTTGCCGATATTTGTCACTTGTTGTTGCTGTTGTTGCTGCTGCTGTTGTTGCTGCTGCTGTTGTTGTTGCTTCTGTTGTGCTAGCTTCTGCTTGTTGGCTAGTTGCTGCTGCTGCTGATGCTGCATGGGATAGATATGAATACGCTGTGCAACATTCAGTTGCTGCTGTTGCTGCGTGCATTGACAAGGCCTGCTGTGCCTGCAACAGTTGTTGTGCTGGTAGTGGAATGATTATTCGGCTGCACCACGTTGGCGAGTATAACACCGCCAGCAGCTGCTGCTGCTGCCTTCAGTGTGTCTGCCGACTGTTGCTGCTGCGGCTGCGACTGTTGTTGCTGTTGCTGCTGCTGCTGCTGTTGGAATTGCTGAGGTATCAGGCTAAAGCTGCCATTGCCATTGGGCGTAGCAACCATGCCCTCTGGCGTTGGCACTTCCTTGCCAGAGGCCACAATCCGATGTTGCTCGGCAAACAGACGTTGCAGGGCCGCATTGATTTCTGCATCATTCATCGGTTTGTTGTACATCGCAATTGCAGCAGGATCAATGTCCGCTGATATGGGCAACGTGGGCACAAACGATTTGTTCTGCAACTTGATGGTGAGGAACTGTATCTGCATTTGCACCGTGCGGAATACCTGCTGCATTTGCGGCGTCAATTGAATCGTTTGCACTCGCGAGATTGTGTTCTGCTGCGGCGGAGGCTGCTGCTGTTGTTGCTGCTGCTGCTGCTTGGCTGGTTGTTGTTGCTGCTGCTGCGCTTGTGGCAATTGTTGTTGCTGCAGTTGTGTGGAGAGTTGCAACTGTGTGACAACTTGAGGCGCTGTGCTGCTGCTTGGCGTGGTTGTTGTCGCTGTCAGACTAAAGCTGCCTCGTTGCTGTCTGCTGCTGCACGGTTGCAACTATTGCCGTTGGTTGCTGTTGCTGTGCTGCTGCAGCTGTTGTGGTGGTGGTTGTTGTTGTTGCTGCTGCTGCGGCTGCTGCTGTTGTTGCTGTAGTTGCTGTTGCTGCATTGGCGCTGTCACGCCCACCAACTTGGTGCCATTTGTTGTCTGGAAGGGCTGAATGCTGTTGCTCATGATGGTTGTTGTTGTTGTTGTCGTTGTCTGATTGCCACTGGAGCTAACAACAACAATCATTTGCTTGCCACTTGCAACATTTGGTTGCACAATCTGCACAGGATTATTGTTGGGCTTCTGTGAAAGTGGATCCAGTTTGGGCATCGGTTTCACAACACTCGCATTCTTCAGGTTCGCCAACTCAGCGGCAGTGGGCGTGGTCTTGGGTTTCCGCACCGGCTTCTTCTTTGCCACAGCTCCAGTGCTGGCAGCTGTTGTTGTTGTTGTCGTTGTTGTGGTAGCCTTAGCTGGTTCCAATTTCGCCTTACTTTGATCAATAATTGGCGCCACATTCGCCACCTGTTTGGTCACCGTTGTGGTGCTGTTGGTGGTGCTTGTGCTAGTGGTCAACGTTGTTGTTGTTGTCGTACTAATGGGCAGCCCTAAGCCAAGACCATGCCCATTGCTTATGGGCTGTATGGGATGCACAATCTGTTGCTGCGGTGGCTGCGCTCGCAATTGAATCGGCAATGTTGCTGTTATTGTCTGCTGCTGCTGCTGTTGCTGAGAGGGCTGCTGTTGCTGCTGAAGTTGCAACTGCGTCTGCGGCAATGGATTCACATCATTAAAGTGCAACTGACCCAATTGCAAACACTGCGCCAACTGCTGCGCATTGATGCCCGCCGGAGCAATCAGCAACCTTTCCGTGGGTCCAATCGATGCTGCTGTCTGTCCGGCACTGATGGCCGTAATCTGATTGGAGACACTGTTCAGGCAGAACAGCTGCTGTGTACTGTGATCGATTGTCGGCAGTTGCACATAACGTTGTCCGCCGTTGCTTGCCGCTGCTGACGGTTGTGGCTGCGATTGTTGTTGTTGCTGCTGCAACTGCGCCTGAGCAGGTTGTTGCTGCACAACTAGTTGCGATGTTGCTAGCGTTACGGGTGGCAGCGTTACGCTGGTTGATGTTGTTGCTATTGTCGTTGTTGTCGTCGTCGTGGGCAGCTGGGAGAAGCTTATGGTTTCGTTTGGCTTTGTAGGCAGTGTCGGTGGTTTGATTGCGTTGCTGTTGTTGATGCTGCTGCTGCTGTTGTTATTGATGCTGTTAATGTTAAGCAAATTATTGTTGGGTGCGGCGGTGTTCTTGCGATTGTTGGCAACTGCAGAGAGAGAGAGAGAGAAGTTAATGACAGTCTTTAATATTGTTGTTCTGTTTTGCTTACCTTTGATCTCCGCTTTGGACGTAACTTTAGATACCAACTGAGCTGTTGCTGTCGTCTGCTGCTGCTGCTGCTGCTGCTGTTGTTGTTGCGGCGGCTGCTGCGTTTGCAGCTGTGTTGTTGTTGGTAGTGGGGCAGGCGACGGCGGCGTAGGTGCTGGAGTTTTGCTGCTATCCACGCGCGTCGGCTCATTGATGATGGTAACATTGGGCAAGGCGCCCTTGAGCAACGCCTGCAATATCAGCTGCGATTGATGATCCTGCGGATTGTTGGGATCATGACGAAGGATCAGTCGCTCGCAGTGCTCTGATACGGCCAGCGTGAGGCTGCCTGTGAGCTGTGGCACAAGCGCCGCTGCCGAGGCAGGTGAACCCACCGAAATGGACACATTGCCAGGCATCCCCGTCAGCTGTGGCGGCAATATGGTAGCACCGCCAGCTGTGGTCACAGCAGCAGCTGTTGCTGTGGCTGTTGTCTGTGCCGTTGACTGTGCCTGTGCCTGTGCCTGTGGCTGCGTCTGTGGAATTGTCACCAATTGCATCTGCCTGCCATCGCTGGACAACTTGATGGTTGTTGTCTCTGCTGTGGGCGCTGCTGCTGTTGCTGCTGGCGTCGGTTGAAACACAAGCTGCGTCTGTTGTTGCTGCTGCTGTTGTGGTGCAGCAGTTGCTGTCACAGAACTTGCTGTCGCTGTTGTTGTTGTTGGCACACCACCCATCACTGTTGCACCCGGCGGCATTATTGGCATAATCTGTATCTTATTCTCGACAGCGCTGCTGATGGGCAAAGCCGATTGATGATGATGTTGCACCTGCGAGATTTGTATGTTGCCAATTTGACTGGGAACTGTTGTCGGTGTGCTGCTGTTGGCCAGTCCCAGCCCATGTGGCAGCAATATGCTGTTGCTGCTGCTCACAGGCGTTGTTAGTGTGATGGTGCTAATGGTGTTGCCGCCAATGCTGATGTTGCCGCTGCTGCTGCTGCAGCTGTTGGTGGGTGTTGTTGTGGTGCTTATGTTGCCGTTGCTGTTGTTAATAATGATGTTGTGATTGCTGAGGTTGCTGCTGTTGTTGATGTTGACATTGCTATGGAGGTTGCCATTGCTTATGTTGCCATTGCTTAGCGCTTCTTGCTTCTTGTTGTTGCGTCGTACGGCGGGTTTGCGACGCGGTTTCACAGTTGCCGTTGTTGTTGCCGCCGTTGCCGCTGTTGTTGTTGCTGCCGTGGATATTGGCGTTGTCACAGCTGCCGTCTGTGTGGGGGTGGTCAAGGTAATGTTCGCTGCAATTGGCGTCGGCTGCAGAGTCACACTGCCAATCGTCTGCGTCTGCGCCCCCAAACTGAAACTGATCGTTGGCGCCGGCGTCTGATTGACTGTTGTCAGCTGCTGCTGCTGCTGCAATATTTTTGCCAGCAGTTGCACTTGCTGCTGCTTGTGCTGCCGCTGCTGCTGCTGCCGCGGCCTGCTGCGCCAGATGCTGCTGTGCCTGTCTCTGTATCTCCTCGGCCGTGGGCAGCCGAGGCGTTGATAGCGTATACGGTGGTACTGTTCCTGCTCCATTGGCAACTGCAGCCGCGGCGGCTGCTGCCGCTGCTGCTGCTGCTGCGTCGCTTGGATCAATCTTGATGAGGATATTTGGTATTTCGGTGGCTTCGTTGTTCACCGGCGTCGGTGCCGGTATGGTCAGCGTGAAGGGCAGGCCATCGCTGCCGTTTTGGCTCGGTATGGAGATCATGATATCGTTGGAACTCGTTGCAATTCCATTGCTAAGTGGCAGCGGGGTAGCGGCAGGTGGTGCTGCGGGCGTACCGCTATGTGCCGCCAAGGATTCTTCAGCAGCATTGTGTTGCACCTGATGATGATGATGATGATGATGATGGTTAACCAGCCCGTTGCTAGTGCTCGATGTGGCGGCAGCAGCAGCATCCATGCCACCATAATCCTCGTCATCATCATCGTCCTCCGTGATGCCGCAGAACTTCATCACATCGCCCAAATCAAGTTTGCCATTGCTGGCGCGTTGTATGTGCGTTGGCGGAGGCGATGGCGACTTCACGTGCCGCATTTGCAACTGCGTCACTAACTGTGTCGTCGTCGGTGTTGCCTGCGGTGTCGGAGTGCGTACTAGAGTTGCTGCTGGCGATGCGGCGGGTGCTGGTGTTGTCGGTGCTGTTGGTGGCGTGGCAGGTATTGCTATCTTTTGCGGTGTTGTCGTTGGCGTAGATGTTGCTGCAACCAACACGCCTGCTGTTGCTGCTGTCGTCGACGTTGCCGGCAGTTTCTTTTTGCGCTGTCGCGCCTTCTTTTTGGGCTCCACAGTCTGTTGTTGTTGTTGCTGCTGCTGCTGCTGCTGATGATGATGGTGTTGCTGTTGTGCCTGCTGCACCTGCGTCTGTGTCTGCTGCAATTGTTGCTGCAGCTGCTGTATCTGCGCCTGCTGCTGCTGTTGTTGCTGATGCTGCAACTGTATTGTAGCCATTGCCGCCTGCTGTTGAGGTGTCGGCTGACGCAGTGGCTCCGGCGTAACCGCAAGCGGCACATGAGCTGGCGAGGATTGTGTGAAGAGTTCCGTGGCACCATTGTTGCTATTGTTAGGCAGCTGCTGCCGTCGTACCCGCCGCTGTTGTTGCCTGCTGCTGCTGCTGCTGCTGTTGCTGTTGCGGTGGTTGCGGCGTCTGGAAAGCTGTTGCAATCTGCTGCAGGTGGGCGCCATTCAACTGATTCAAATTGATGGTGGCCCCGCCCAGCGTCTGCTGCAGCTGTGATATGGCTGCCAATCCATTGGGCATCTGGATCTGGGCAATGCCATTGCCGTTGGCAGCAGCTGCAGCAGCCAGTTGCAGATTCTGCAGCTGTGCCGCCACACTCTGCCCCAGCAGCTGCGTGTTGATGGTGGCCGTCGTGGTGAACGGCTGAGATCGTGGCGCCTGAGCAGCCAGTGCCGCATGCAGCCCGCTCAGCTGTGTGCCGCTCTTGATGGCACTCTGGAACTGTCCCGCAGCAGCGGTCTGCTGTATTAGATTACCCTGCGACGAGACAATGAAGGTGGGTGTAGCAGCGGCAAGTTGCATTGTAGCACCATTGGCACCCACAATGCGCAACAGTTGCTGCTGTGCCGGCTGCTGTAGCTGTGCCTGACCCGTCCGCGGATTCTGTATGACCAGCGATGGCGTCGCTGTCAACTGTGGCGTAGGTGGACGCAAGATCAGTTGGACACCCTGCGGATTCTGTTGCACCAGCACCGGCATCTGATTCAGCAGCAACTGTTGTGGTTGTCCAGTGTTTGTGGGCAACAGTATCTGCTGTTGTTGCTGCTGCTGCTGCTGCCCGCTGCCATTTGTGGATGCTGCACTGAGTTGCGCCTGCTGAGGCTGCGGTGACTGCGAGATCTGCGGCAACTGCGCATTGCTGCTGTTGCTGCTGCTGCTGTTGTTGTTGTGGTTGTTGTTAGCTTTGCTCTTCGTCTGCTGCTGCAGCGTTTGAGCTCCACCCACCACCAACTCTTGCTGCGGCTTGGGCAGTATCTGTTGCGGCGCCTTGCTTGCCTTCGTATTGGCAGTGGACAGCGCAATGCCGGCATTGCTGTTAAAACGTTGCTGCTGCTGCTGCTGCTGCTGTTGATGCTGCTGCTGAAGTTGTTGCTGCTGCTGCTGCTGCTGTTGCTGTTGCTGCAAGGTCGGCTGCTGCGCTGTGGCAATTAACTGACCCTGCGGTCCCTGAATGAACTGAAACACTTGCTGCGGCGCCTGCTGCTGCTGCGGCCCGCTGGTGATGGTGAACTGTTGCGGCAGCATCTGTACGGCCTGCGGCTGCGGCGTTGGGGGCTTTATGGCCGCTGCAGCAATCGCACTGCTCGGACTGGGTATGGGGCTGTCCGCTATCAGCGGACTGCTGCTTTGATAATGCTGGAACTGCGCCTGCTGCTGCTGATGTTGTTGCTGCTGCTGCTGCTGATGGTGTTGCTGGTGTTGGTGGCTCAGCAATGTTGTAGCACCCTTTTTCGCTTGACCTTTTGGGCTACTAGCCACATTTGCTGTCGTAAACGAAATGGGCGTGCTGATTGACGTTGCATTCGGTTGCCCATATCCGCCGGATATAGTAGAGCAGATCGATGTCGGCGCTGCTGCGTTGGTGCTAAAGATTTGCTGATGCAACTGTGGCTGCTGCTGGTGTTGGTGTTGTTGTTGTTGTTGTTGTTGTTGATGCTGCTGCTGCTGCTGCTGTAGTTGGTGCTGCTGTATCTGCTGTTGAATTTGCTGCTGCTGCTGCTGTTGTCCAGTTCGCTTGTTGCCCTTCTGCAAAAGAATACAAGAGAAGAATCGGTTGTGAAAACAAGTAACGAAATCTTATAATTCCCAACAGCAAATTCTATATTCCACTTTACTAAATTCTGGGTTATAATTTGAAGTGTATGTTGATATTATATTTAGCTATTGTTGCTTGTTCTTAACTGTTATACACTATACTCTTATCCACCAGTAAAAGTATTTCTGAAATAACTTCTTAATTAATTATCCATTTGCAAATAAACATTCTGGGGTTGAAGCTGTTCCCTTTTTTGCTCTTCTAATCTAACTAATATAATTATTGATGAATTAAATTAAAATTTTAAGAGTTGCTAGAACTTTCTCATATTTTGTAGACATATTTAGATGATTGAAAAGGAGTATAGAGTAAAAATAAAATTATTGATTGGGTTGCTGTTTGCTCTATACAGAAACCGCATCAATAATTTTAATATCTTACTTTATAAAGTGGCAAGTTATTAAATCCCAACTATCTGTGCAAAGTATCATTGCTAGTATTATTTTACCTAATCCTGAAGATGTCCTATACCCATAATATCTAATATATCATTACAATCTTCAATAGCTTGAATTGTACATCTTATTCATGGTTTATTTTAGGTCAAAATTGCAACACTATTCTTCATCCACATTCTTAATTTCTTTATGCTATCTACGTGCTCTACTTTGATATCGATCTTATCTTATCTTCGCACTACTATCAGCAGCACATGGCATTGATGCAGCTATTGTGCAGTGCAGTGCCGGGGGGGGGGGATGGAGGAGGACACGCACCTTGTTCAGTTGAATGTTGTTGGAGCCCACAAGCGTTGCGTTCAGCTCGTTTCCAATTGCATTGCTGCTATGGCCAGCAGCAACAGAGGAATTGCCACCAGTGTTGTTGTTGTTATGTTACTGTTGCCCGTGGAGTTACCGGCGGCAGCAGCAGCGGCGGCGGCGGCAGCGGCTATAAGACCGCCAGCTGTCACGCCAATGACCGTCGTCGCAGCGGCTGGCGACTGTGATGGACTCGGCTGAAAGACAACGGTGCCGGCATTGGGACTGCCATTTGTGAACTGATGTATGGATTGTCGCCTGCCAGGCGTCGCCGCCTTGCGCTCCTGTAGAAATTAAAAAAAAAGGAAAAAGGAACAACGCGTTGAGTGCATAAAATTGTTGGAATGTACTGGTGCAGGTTAGGGGTACTCACGTGTTCCTGGGGATTACTGTTGGCGTTTAATGCGTTGCCACCGGCTACAAGCACCACATCCTGTGGGAATGGCGATAGCGATGGAGATGGTTGCAGGCGTGGACTAGCTGAGATCGATGGTGATGGACTGGGCGTCAGAAACGGACCCGGAGGAGACAATATTCCTGTAGTAAGAGAGAAGAGACGAGGAGAGGAGACAAGAGAAATTAATATGACTGTCCATGAGTGGAAATATGCACTTATTCATGGTATTTATTGAGCCACCATTGACCCACTAATGTGCGAGAGCGTGCACGGTCTACATACTGTGTACATAAATATGAGTGTTGTATATATTGTGTTGTGAGGGGCCCACGATGAGGAGGAGTTCGTAATGAACACAAGCTGCACACATCGCATAAATATCGACAGCCATTTGGGGCCAGCAATCTTGTACGTGACCAGAGCGCAACTGGATACATGCGATACAAAGAACATAAAGCGCAAACAACTGAAGAAGAAGCAACAACAGCAACAACAGCAACAGCAACAGCAACAATAACAACAACAGCAACAATGTATCTTGCAGATACACACACTCACCCAGTGAAGACACAACGAAAGTGGGCAAAATTGCGCGCCATTTCAAAGTTGTTTATTTTGAAGCTAGCGCGCTTATATTTGCCGCAGGCTGCGCCAACCACTTCTGTCCCTGACTGCCCCGTGTTCCTCCCCCCTGCTTCCTACTATTGCCCCCATCGCTGGTGGTGCTGCTGCCTTTGTGCATACAAAACGAGGCAACTTAGCACATTTCCAGGCACCAAATCAGCTCACCAGGGAGGCAAGAAAATGGACCGCCAGCAAGGAGTGTGAGCTGGGAACAGCCAGAGAGAGAGAGAAAGGGGGGGCAGGAGAAGTGTGCAGCATGAGGTACCTCACTCAACGTCACAGTCACATATTTGGCCTGGCTTAGTCCGAGCGAAACAAACCAGTTTCATTAGTGCTCGGAGAGTTCTTTGCACTTATTCATGCTCTCCTTCTCTTTCTCTTTCTCTTTCTCGTGATACCCCGCAACCATTAGACGTGCATAAAAAGGGGTATAATAAAGCTATTTTGCAATGCCAGTAGTTATTGTTTGGTCATAACTATGGATGCTTCCAGAAGAACTTGAGGTATAAAATCTCAAGTGCAGGTTTGCATTCAATAATTACAAATCAATTTATTATAGTACTTAATTTCATAGCTTGAACATATGTTTCATTTGTTTTAAAGCATAACCAATTTGTAGAAATATGCTTTGAGATATTAGAACTAGAATATTGTCTATAAAACTCTGAAGACATTAAAAATTAACAGTAAAATGGAGAATATTGTTTACTGGACGGGCAAAAAGAAAGAATTGCATCCAAAGAATATTCGTATATTGATAGAATTTTATAGATATAAGATATATTCAACCTCTCAATTTTGAACACGTTTCGTAGCTCTCAAGTCATTGAGACCGTATTTAAAATATCCCTTAAACACTTTACTTCTTGCTTAAGCATCTGAGAATATTGTAGAAGATATCTCTAAGTCGAGCACTTCAACATAATTATAATACTCCTTCATACTTTTTTTTCTTATATTCTTGTGCTCTCAGGTCGTCTCCAAACATATTGGACAACAGGCAGTCGTTTGTTTTGGACATATTAATACAGTCCAAGCTGTGGCCAAGAGCAACCGTTAATATGCCCACAGAATTAAGCCAAGAATACGCAAAACTAGAGCACACATATTTAATACCATTAAACCTGCTTAGCAAAGTGTAACTGTATTAGTCAAGAAACGTTCTAAAATAAACATGAATATAGAAAATTTGTAACTGATAAAGTTGGCAACAGCAGTTGCTCATGTTGTTGTTGTTGTTACTGTTGTTGCTGTTAAGAGCCTGCCAAAAGTTGTGGATGCACGTGCTGGCGCTTATTAAAATCCGCTTTAAATACACCAATGTGTGTCTTTGTGTATGTGTATCTGTATCTGTGTGTGTGTGTTTGTTTGTATGCTTAACTAGACGTAGGTGTGTCTCAGGTAGTTTTTCAATTAAAAGTTCAACCTACTGTTGCTGCTGCTGCTGTTGAACGACAACAATATGTTACCAATGTAGCAGCAGCAATTTTTTGTTGTTGCTGTTGTTGTTGTGTGTTTAGAAAACGAAATGAAAAACCAACAACAAACAGTAGAAAGTACTGCGAGAAAATTTGCATAATACCCAGCACTGAGTTGCCGCTGCCAACATTAATTTGCATACGCCAAAGACGCCAGACGTTTTTGGGGGGGCGGGGGCGGGAGCGGTGTGGTGTGCAGGCAGAGACAAAGGGCGCACAAAAATGAAGAATTACGAGCAACGATGGAATTGAGAAGAAGGCAGGAGAAGGAGACTGCGAATGGAGAATTGGTAAACGAAGGCGTAGGTAGGATAAACGAGCATAAGCATAAGCATCAAAAGAAGTCTGCGTCTTCAGAGCTTGGCGATTGGAATTGAGGCAAAGTTGAGACCCCCGTCTGTCCGTACTTTACATATATACATGTATGTGTGTAAGCTATTGTGTGTGTGTGTGTTGCTGTTGCCGCCATTATCGACAGCAAAACAAAGCATAAAAGAATTTAACAAGCAACGTCCCGCCCCTTTACAGCTGCCCCGGCATGAACAGGGGCGAACAGCGGGAGACGACGTTCGTCTCATCACTCACATACAAGCAAACACACACACACACTCATACACACTCACATATTATTCACATCATCGTGAGCTTTCTGTGAAATTGTCCTGGCAACGTGGAACGTTTTTTAGGCACTGGGAACAATAATTTCTGGCGTAGCCGAAGCTCGCAAAGACGGCGCCGACTGAAGATGCCCTGACGAAGCCTAAGAGGGCAAGTTGAGAAGAGAAGTGATGAGGAATGGGAAGAGAGTGAGAGGAGAGGTGAGGAGGTAAAGGTAGCTGTGAGTATGAGTGAGTACGTTGCCAGAGGCAACAACACAGAGTAATTCAAAAGCCGCGCCGCGTGTGCGCGCTCTCAATAAAAGCAACAGCAACAACAAGTCAACATACGAATAAGACGTACTTATTCGTATACCCCAGAGTGTTTGTCGATATGCAAGCGTAACAAATTATAAACTCCTCAACGCCGCCAGGTGTGGCATCATAAAAGGTAATTCTCATTTCGAAAAAACTCTTCAATTGATCCCAGAAAAGAAACTTCAGTTGCGCAGATGATCATCATCAATTAACAAAGGCTGGAAAGTATCTAAAGCTAATCTTGAACAACTTCTGCAGTTAACTATTAAATATCTCTTGCAAATCTTGAACAACATTTGCAATTGACAGTGTTAAACAGTACCATAAACTCATTCAAGTAGTTTCTGCTGTCGCCAAACCAAACTAGACTCGCTTGAAAATCAGTCAGCACATTAATCCTCAGAGAGTCCATCGTCAGATACACACCACGATATGTATAGAAAAGTGTAATTTCATGCTATGCAAAACCGCAGCAAATGCAACTGTCGCACACAGCTCGACTACAAATATGCGAGGCAAAAAGCAAATATGATAAACATGAGGCAAAAAAAAAACACAGAAGAAGAAGTGTTTTCGTCAAGCCGAAACAGAAATGCACTTTGTGAAAGCGACAGCATATTCAAATCTCTTTATAAGAAGTTAAATAATAATATGATACTTTATTGCGTGTCACATCATATCAGTTGTGCAATAAATCTACCCATGTATTATATAAATTAATTTCGTTTTCTCGACCATTTCAACAATTACATTTTGCCCATTAACAATTGCGGCAAAACATTCGTATTCAATTTGCTGCTCCAAAAGCGTTTGAAACAAGCAACGAAAACTACAGTAAGATTTGCTCGACTATTTTATACCCCATAAACAGAAATTGATTCGTGTTTACCTTCTCTTCTTATTATTTAATGGCAATAAAATTATTAGAAATTATTAAATATATTATGGATATTATAGAAAACAAAAATTAATATTTTAGTGCATAAAATTACACTTGAATTTAGTTTATTTCGATTTATTAAGGCTATTGTTCGCATGGACGAATTTTAAAACAAACTTTACCTAAGTTGAATACTGAGACATATTTTTACCAAATTTGGTAAACTTAGTGCTTATAGTCACTGAGAACAAGGTGTTCAAACAGACAGAAATGTATATATCGATTTAGCTGTTAACGCTGAACAAGAATATATATATTTTCGGTTCTGTTAAAATTCGTTTGAGACAAATTCATTATACCCTTCTACGTTGTATGTGCCGGGTATAAAATCGTATAACAAAGCGAAAATCAAGGAAACAAAAAAGATATACACTTGATATGCACGTACAAACGTGTGCAGCAACAGCAGAGGTACTCAAAAGTTTGGCTAGCCGAGACGAGCACGATGAACGCACGGATGGGCCAGGATGGTTGGGTGGCTAAAAGGATAGATGGATGGAGGATGGATGGATGGATGGATGGATATTTGGTTGGCTGGTTGAATGCCTGCTTGCTTTGCTTGCTCGGTAGTTAACTGAGTCTGGCTGGGATAACAGCACCTCCGTCTGCCTCCCTACGTCTCCCCTCCTTGCTTGTCATGTGCTTACTTCGAGTGTCTGGCGCAGAACAGAGGCGACTTCAACTGTCGAGGAGGCAGGGCACAGATGTTGCCACATTATTTTGCATTTTGTGCAGAAGTACAGCGAAAAAAAAACAAGAAGAAGCAGCACAAGAACAAGAAGGAAAACTGAGTCAAGAAGATTGAGAACGCAGAGAGGCAAAACCAGCGAGTCAAACGGCGGCAGCCGCGTAGCGAGATGAATCCTATTTACGAGGCAAAACTCTGACTGACTGCACAGCTAACGTATCTGTGTCTAAGTGTGTGTGTGTGTGTGTTGAGTATCTGCAAGTTGGTTCTCAGTATCTGTGAGTGTGTGCGCCGCTTTGCTGCCTGTCAAAGTCAGTAAAAATGTTGTCGGTTGAGGCGCAAGCGAAAATGCAATGAAAAATAAAGCAAATGCATAAAAAACCCAAACAGCTAAAGGTAATGGAAAGTGTGTAGTCTAGTGTACTGTCTGTGTGTGTGTGTGTGTGTGAGTGTGAGTTGCAGCTTCTGCCATCAGTCAAAGCCGCATACTGACTTCAACCCCGCCCCGCCCGTAGTCCTGTTTTTGGCGGCTTTTCTGCTCGCCTTGAAGGCATTTTGACTTGTTAAGCAGCCAAATTGAATTAAGCTAAATGCGGCAAACGTCAAAAGGAAGGGGGCAGAGTGGGGCAGACAGAGTGTACAAAATTGCAAAAAGTATTTGAAGTTTGCACACACACACACACACACATAAACACACTAACCCCCTACGATGACGATTTCCACTTTCTTTTTTCCCTTCACTTTGAGGTCGTCCTCGCGTAATTTAATTATGCATTTTCACTCAGCTTCTTTTGAAAGGAGTCAACAAACTGCATAAATGGATCACACAACACGCACTCAAATCAGGCCCAGGTATATAAAACAGAGCTTTGCAAGCTCCAAGCTTGAGGTGACATTAAATCTTCCTATTAGATAATTATGAAAATGTCATATATCAAGTAAAGATACTATTGTTATTTACTATAGATATAAAGACACCATATCTTTAATAGTTGTCATCAGTTTGTGTCTAGAGACTAACTAATTATGCATTTACTAATATTTCATGATAGTTTAGTTATATTTAAGTATGAATTAACACATTTTTTCAGCCTCATTTCTTTACAATAGATTCCCTCTGACTTTTTTCTAGTGAATTTTCTTTTTTTTTGCAATATTTCCTGGAGTTTGTTGATGCATTCTGAGGTATCTGTCTTAATATCAACTAAATATTTATGTTAATTTAATTGCCTAAACAGTTTATTTATTTATTTCAAGTTATTTAAATAGTTTTCTATACTTATTCGCCTTATTCACCATATTTACTTTACTATCATCTCTGGACAAGTTAATGCAGATTTGCTGGGACTGTTGTCAGGCAGACTGAATGCAAATGATATTTATAAATGTCAAAACAATTTCGAGAGCATTTCTGACATGCCAAGAGCACAAGAGCCCACAGTCGTAGTCTGGCTTGTTCGGTCCAGAGATTTCGAGTTTCAAAGAGTCGAATACAGCGAAAAAATTGTTTATTTATATGCAAGCGCGCAAGTACACACAGAGTCTCGCACACAAACACACGCACACAGGACACTCCAGCGACGTCGGCTGCTAATGGGAACAGCCACAGTGCTAGCAGGCAGGGGGCAGAGCAGGAGCAGGGCTGAAGCCGAGTGGGTGCTGAGTAGGGAAGGAGGTAGTGGGAGCTAGTGGGCTGCCTTGGTACGGAGTCCACCTTATGGCAACTCTGTTATGCTTTCGCATGTTTTATTCGCTCTCTTTCGCTTCGCTGTCTTTGTTGTTTCATTTATTTGGTTGACTGGCGCATAACCTCAGCCGACGATGACGACGACGATGATGGCGACGCTCTCCCTCTATAACACACGCTAAGTAGGAGCCAAAAGGAGAGCGCAGGCCTGGCTCAGGCTGCTGTGCCCCGTCCCTGCCTCAGCCTTCTTAACTGCTTTGCCTTCTGCTCTACCTTCTTCTCTGCCTTTGCCTCTGCTGCTTCTATTGTCAGAGTCTGCAACAATAGCAAAACGACAGACAGACAGACAGACAGTGCAACCCAAGCGTACGACGGTCGGACCGTGTGACAATTCGACCCCAAAAGGAACAAGAGAGACAGCCAGAGCAGCAACAACAGTAACAACAACAACAACAAGGAGTCGCTTTTTGTCGTCCTGTACCTCCACTCGCGTGTAGTATGAACTGTTGATGGTGTTATGGCGATATGTCGCCGACTACCGAGTTGCGCGTCCATTGCCACAGTTCAAGTCTCGCTTCCCCTCTCTTACCCCCTCCTCCATGCCATGCACGTCTCAGTTTCAGTCGCCTTGTTCCGCCACGCCCCCAAGTTTATAAGCAGTAAGCAACATACAAAAATGTTTGTGCAAAAACAATGCGCAACGAGGCAGGCACGGGTGGAAGGAGCAGAAGGAGAAGCAGAGGAGCCCAGGCGAGGCATACAGGACAGTCGAGGCAGAAGGAGGAAGAGAGAGAGAGAGAGCGAGGGGGGGAAAAGAGCGTAGAGGACGGATAAAAATGAAATAAAAATCGATAAGTGTAGGCACGTTTGAATGGTTCTCGCTGGTGGCAGGAGAAGATGCGAGATGCTCCGAGTGGATGTGGATGTTGTGGATGGTAAAGGGAGGGCGGGAAGGAAGGATTGGGGGATGTGAGGCATTCTGTGTGTCGTTCGCAGCGGATGGCAAATGTGACTATTGTGGCAAAAGCGATGGTACCCAAAGGGGGAAACTGAGTAGAGTTGGGTGGTGGTTAAGGGGAGAGGGAAGAAAAACCACCACAGTCAGTGATGGATGATGGTGCCCAGTTGCGACGTTCACTGTACTTCGTTCTGCTGTCCTGTCTTGTTTGTTATTTCTTGGAAAGCGGAGCCCATTATGTTGTTGCTGCTGCTGCCATCATCTTGTTGTCTACACCTGACACACACACACACACACAGAGAGATATAGACGCGGCACACTGTGCTACGCCCACACGAAGTTAAGTGTGATTTGCTGCGCCTATAATGAAATGTATTATTTATTGCTAATTAGAGACATTTTTAATGCCATCAAACAGCTGCAGTGTAGCTGAGCTCACATTACGCATACGCCACGTAAGCCAATGCCAACAGAAAAGTGCATTTAATGCTTGCCAATTAAGCAGGGCAGACAAAAGGACGCTCAACTGCAGCTGCAGCAGCAGCCTTCAATGCAATTAAAAAACTGTAAACCACCCGGCCACCCCTCCCTCCCTCCCTCTCCTATCCCACTCTGAATTGGTCGCTTGGCAACGCGCTCTGACAGCAGCGGGGTCTGCGGGCGACGACTGCAAACCACTCGAGCCAAATAACTCATGTCTCGAGTGCTGTTGAAATGAGTTTAGCGTTCTGTTTTCCTACCATCTTGGTGCACATATCCCCGCTCCTCCCGCCTACCTCCCTCCCTCTCTTCATAGGTATGTGTGGTATGCAAATTTGGTCTGTGAGTTGTCAATGACACCACCCAGCACACATGGCTATCATCATTAACGATACCAGAAGTTGCTTTACACAACATTCATTTCAACATTCACTCAGTCATTCATTCACTGAGGAAGTCTGGGCAACAGATTAGCCCAATTACATGCATTAATAACATGGATGCAAAAAGATAAAAGGGAAATATAGCAGCATAAAGATGGAAGTATAAGATAGAAGCAAAAGTATATGCAAAGGATAAAAGCAAAAGATATATGCAAAAGATAGAAGTTTAAGATAAAAGCCAATGATATAAGCAAAATACATGAGAAGAAGATATAAGCAATAGGTAGAAACAACAGTTAAAGATACAATTCTCACAGCAACAGCTTCAATTGAACCCTTGACTAACAGTATCTATTCATTTTGTGCAGATTCATCTCATTTTATACGCCTCAAAAACTTTGTTTCGTAACTATAGCTAAAACAGAATACACACTTCTTATAGTGCAGATACATTTTATATCTCACAGATCGTATGCATATCATAATAAAGCATTCAATTGATTCCCTATTCGACTTCAACAGGCGAAACTTTGTTTCCCTTTGCTTAATGTAATTGCAAAAGGGTAAGCCGAAGCGGCAGCGAGGAAGGGGGGTGTCCATTTGTTAATAGCTAGACAGATAAAATGAAGCGTCAATTGTATTTGCCTGTCTGCAATACAAAAAAAAAGGAACTAAAACAGATAAACAAACAAACACGCGTTGCCAATCAAATTAATTTACTTTATGCACTGCGGGCTCAGCTCCAGTTCAGCTCAAGCTGCAATAGGTAAGATGAAGTGGTAAAGGGGGAAGGTGAAGGGGAACCCCTCTTTTGATAAGTTGTAAGCAAAGTATATAAGGCGCATTAATTATGCATTAAAAGGCCATGGGAAAAGTGACAACTGATGTTAACGACGACGACGACGGCCTCTGCCACTGACAATAAATGCTGACATTAACCCAAAGCCAATGGCAAATGGGCAACGTATTTATAATTAATCAATACGCAGCAAAAGGCAACAACAACAAGAACAGGCAGAACGTGCTTACAAATGAGTCACAGTCGCAGTAGAAGCAATTGTCGAGTCATGAGAGAGAATATTACACATGCGACCCATGTGACTGCCAAAAAAAGGTGCGAAGTGATTGCAAGTGCTTTAAAACCACAGCGCACACATACTGGGCACACACACACACTGCACCCACACACACTGCACACACATACACTACACGCACATAGACACTGGGCACACTCACTCGACCCACACCTAACCACACAGACACAACCACAAGCAGCAGCAAACTACAACTGCGTGGCAACATATTTATGTACTTTATGTGGCATGCAACTTGTTTAGTGAACTCAAGTTCTTGCTTGTGCTTTGATGTTGCAACGTCATTAGCACGCAATGCCTTCTGTGTTGTATGACAAACAACTTTTGTCCCTTTTACAGAGAAAGAACACGGAACACAAAGTGTTGTCACACTTGTCAACCTGGTACCGCCCCACGTCTGCCTTATCTGCCCCTAACTCGATAACTTGTTATCGTGTTAACAACTTAATAATTTGCATATCAAATCAAAGATCGAATCAACTATATATTGTTTATATACTGTATATATATGTGAATGGGGAACTGAAATTGATTTCCACTTTATGCACACTTAAATTTGAAATACTTTCGCACTTAAATTAAGTTCTCAACTTATCGCCAGAGTTACGCAAACATAAATAGCTAAAATTCACACCAGGCAACAAAATCTCCAAACACTTTAGTGTTATAAGGTGATAAATCTAACAAGTTGTGCGCCCTCCCTCAAACAACAGTTAGGTAAGTATGGAAGTAGCAAAGTCGTTTCTCACCTCGAAAACTCGAGGTGCAAAAACAAACTGCGAGATCGAATTGCACGAGTAGGAAATAGGAACACATTTACAATGTAAAATCTTTTGCATATTCTAAATAATAAACCTAATTAAACTTAACCTAATTTATATTAATAGAAAAAGAAAACATGCATACATGCAGATTCTTTATGATATTCTATATTATAATCAAATTAATCTACTGCTAAACACACACTCTAATTTGAATTAAATGAATACAAGATCTAAAGGCGTTTCCTATCGAATTTCCTTACACAAAGAGACAGAAACCACCACCATAAATACCACAAATATAACACCAACAGCAACACCACCACCAACAACACCACGCTGTATTATTCTACTGCTGCTCGACATCGATTAAATATGCCCATCAATTTAAGTTGACGCCGCGCGACGCTGCAATTCATAAAAATGAAACCGACGCCCGCAACTCAATAAAAAACAGACAAAACAGGTAAGCAAAAGTAGCAAGAGAGAAAGAGGGGGGGGGAGAAGAGGGTAAGCAGAGATAACGGTAAACCAAAGGCAGGCAAGAAGTTAACAAGTTATGCTAGTGGGGGAAGGCAGGGGGAGCTGCTCAAATGAAGCGCAGGCCCCACAGAGCGAGAAATCGGTGTGAAAAAAAGGTAAAATCGAGACACACAACACGCACTTAAGAGCAGAAGACAACGTCAAGGGAGAGTGAAAGAAATAGGCAGGTTGGAGGAGGGGGGAAGGCAAGCAGACCACAGGTACAGAGTATCTAATGGATACAAGTAATGGACAGCTCTGAGCAGCTGAGATACTTGTGTATTTTGAGAGTTGCGCTTCAGAATTGCTTACACACACAGTCGCACACACACACACACATAAACACACATACCCATTACCAACGTGCCTAGATAAAGTACAACTACAACAATTGAGCCCAAAACAACAACAATAATCGGAAAAAAATGTATCTACATCTTATTTGTTTTGCTTTACCGCGGGGGAAAGCAAAGAGAGCAGTTGGGGGGATGGGGACGGGGGAGTGGGTGATGTGAGCAGCAGATACTGTGGGGTCACACGAGCGCGCATTTCTTCACAATTTACGTCGTCGTCGGCGTCGTCATCGACGTTCCTCCACTGCTGCTGCTGTTTCTCTTGTTGTTCTTGTGCTCTGTATCTGTATCTATATATGCACAAGTACAAGCATATGCATGTGTGTGTGTGTGTGTGTGTATGTGTGTGTATTGACGTATCTAAAGACGTGCCAGCAGTGCTAGCTAGAAGCAATAACAACAACAATAACAAGAGCAGGAGCCAAAACATCATTTGCACGCGTGCTCTTTCCCGCACACGCACGTTGTTTTTAGGAGGAGGCAGACAAGGAGCCTCCCCTCTGCCCCCTCTCCATTTCATCTCTTGAGTTATACTCACTAAATATTTGCGGATAAATGGTGAAAATTTTGACTGCTTTTTATGCACTGCACAAGACGCGAAACACATTCACCTCACCTCACTTCACTTCACCTCACTTCACAGCGCTTTACTTTGCTTGGCTTTTTTATTTCAGCTTTTTTTTTTGTTTGGCTATTTTTTATTTTTGCTGATTATATTTATTTGTTTTGCCTTTATGTTACGCTGATTACTTCAGTTATTCACTTTGCACGTTGTTTATCTGTGTTTGCTGTTGTTGTAATTCCTCTCTCTCTCTCTCCCTCTGACACACACGCACACTCTTTCACTGGTTTGTTTTGACACTTTTAACGCGCCACAAACAGCAAACGGGGCAATTAATCAATCAATTAATTAATTTGTATTATCAAATTTAAATTGACCTCAACAAACTTTTTTTATTGGCTTGAAAGAGGTTTGGGCTAAATAGACGAACTTGGTGGCGCGACGTAGACGACGACGTTAGCGACAATTCACATTCACATTGCGACCGACCCCGGCACGTACGACGTAAGACTAGTCGCGGCGAAATCGCACAAAACATTTTTATATCCCTACAACATCCTGTCCTCGTTGGTCTGCGCGTTCGTCTCTGTCTCTTTCTCTGTTAGAGTCGACGTCAACATCGTCGTCTGTTGTGTTGTTCTTGCTTCGCGCGCGCCGCAAAGAATGAGAAGAAAAACTCAACGCGCGACTCAAGCCGAAAAATAACAGAGCACAAAAAATTTCATACAAGAGAGAAGAGAAGCAACAACGAGAGAGAGAGAGCGCGGTGTGAGAGAGGATTGTGCTAAAGTGAGAGCACTAGAATTGACAGCTCTAGAAGCAGCAACAACAACACATAATCAAAGTAGAAGCAGAAGGAACAAGGAAAAAAGCCAAACGTCAACGATGCGGGCGGAGAGTGGAAGGAGAGAGAGAGAGCGCGGCTGAACGTGTGAGGTGCACCAAACACGTAAAATCACTTAGTACCACGGAAGAGCGAAACCAGAGCAACAACAACAAGGAGAAGAACTATGCACAGCAGAATAATCGTCGCTGGACAGCGTTGCCAGATTAAATTGAAACAATAAAACAGAACACTGTTTCCGATAACAGGTGGGTAGCCCTGCTGCTGCTGCTGTTTTGCATGTTTAAATATGTTGCACTTAATAAGTTTGTTAACATTTTATGAACTTACGTAAATTGTCTGACATTTAGTTAAATAAGAGTCAAAGCTCAATTTGTTTACCTGCAAAAAGAGAGAAAAGATAAATATAAATTAGTTTAAAATCTGTTCGACATTTGATTACTATACGATACACTATATACTATACGATACGATATAGGTGTTAATACAAACTCACATTTCATTTACTTTCAGTTAATTATATAACATTTGCTAATTGAATACTTTGTTCTTTCTGCTTTGCTCCGGTTCTTTTCCATTTCGTTTGACCCGAAAAACTTTGTCGTGTCATAAATCAAAAATTTCAAGTGCCAAGCAAAACAAAAATAAACCAAAAATCTGGCAACATTCCGAAACGCACTCACGGAATATGTCAAAAGTTGTAAAAGAGTAATCGCATAAGTAGCCGAAGGGGCGGACAGGCAAGGAGGAATAACAAAGGGAAAGTTAACGGGTAACTTGACGCGATGGGAGCTTAATTTTCATGATTTTTCCATTAACTCTACTGGTAAATATAAATGTGGCGCCATCTTTTTGGCACAAATTCGAGTTGGGGAAACAGGATGGGGGAATAAATGTTATCCCAAAATATAAGCACGTGAATGCGAGGCGTCGTTGGTAGTTAGGGTAAAAGAACGATAACGAGATGAGAATGAGAGAGAGAGAGAGTGGCGTCCGTGAGAGCGCGTGCAAGAGAGCGCACACACACACATACACAGGCAGGCACGCACCAAACACTACATTCGCTCTCTTCGGGTCAGGGCGCGCAAGAGAGCGAGTGAGCGTAACGACACCACCACCACCAACAACAGCAGCAGCAACAGAAGCAGCAACAACAACATATAACAGCAGGATACAACAAAAAGCAACCCTCGAAACTAAGCGAACAATGCATGAATCAAAATACGTGTATGGATATGGATTATTATAAAAATGGGACACACACAAATTATAAGAGAGATGACGCGGCCCCTGGGGGCGATTACACACAAACTTTCTCACACACTAACTGTGTGTGTGTATCGAGCAAGCTTGAAAAAAAATGTTCGATATGTTTAATATATCGATATCAAGTACTTAATACTGCAACTGCAGCTTAGTCTCACTAAATTTGCATAACAACAACAATTTTATTGTTTCTCAATCGAAAAGAGGCTGCAAAATAAACACACACGCACTCAGAGACAAAAGGCGTGAAACCACTTGAAAACCTGTTACAATGGTGCCCCCTTTTTGCCAATCCTTTAGGTGCCCTTCCATCTTGCCCTGCACTCTCTCTCTCTCTCTCTTTTCTCTCTGTTTCTGATATCAGAAATCAGTAATCAAATAAATTTCTCGTTTTTGTGTAAATAAATTTCAACGCAATTCAATCAAAATGCAATTAACACATTTGTCTTGCCAGTGTTAGTGTGTGCAGTGTTAGTGTCTGTGTTGTGTGTTTGCCTGCATACTTTGCATTCTCATAAGATAAACTATCACAACTAAGTCAATACTGCCAACAGCATGAGATGGCAAAAAATATGTTCGCCAAGAAAAAGAAGAATATGAAAGAAAAGAAAACAACACACCTTGCTTGCTTGCATTCGTTGTTGTTGTTGTTGATTTGTTTTGTATCTCAATAAGCGCAGCTTTGAAAACGCAACACACACAAACTCACACATACAGACAGACAGACAGAGTGAGAAGAATGCAAATCAAAGGCAACTCTCGCGTGAGAGAGTCAATAGACCAAAAAGTTGTCGGCTTTTGTTGCCACTGTTGTTGTTGGTTTTGTTTGTGCGACACGCAAAATACGAGTGATGATAAACAGCTAAAGAAGAATCAATAACATGCACACACACCGCACACACACCACCCCGCACACTTGCAGACATCGCTGACACCACGCTGACATTTGTTTTACGGCTCATTGGTTACACGCTGCGTATACGCAACGGAGACAGACAAGGCTTATCTCCAGGGGCTTTTCAACAGGCGGACAATCAAGCCTGAGCCACACAAAATACGCACCTCTGTATAACATTATACATAATACATAATCAATGATATAATAAGTATTAAATATATGTACCTACAATATAAGTATCAATAAAACATCATAATTTCTTCTCTTCTGTGAAAATCTGTACAAAATATTAATTATTTTCTTTTACGAAAAAGGACACAGATAATCGTGAATAAAAACAGCGTGCAAAGTAGAGAAAATAATAATAGCATCAAAGCCAGTCAAGCTGACCAGTAAACAACCAGCAAATAGATAGCTATGGCTAGACTAGTTAAATACCCTGTTCTATGAAAGTCATCAAGCACTACTGCCTGCTGATATTTACAGGGTATCTACAGGCGGGCAACTACAAATACAACTCTGGTTCGCTGGGCGCAGTGAAATGCACATGAAAAGCAGTGAAAAACAATCGGACAACAAACAACGCGTTTAATATTGCTTTATGCTTTTTGTTGCTGTATTTATTTTTTTATCGTAACGTTTAACGTCAGTTAAACATGTGTAGACGTATGTCTGTATGTGTGTGTGTGTGTGTCTGTGTATGCAGCAGACAAATTCAAATTGAGTTGCAAGTCAAACACAAATGCCCAAAGAGAGAACTGAAATTTGGTAGAATCCATGAAATGCCTTCACTTCTTTTTGGGCTGTTGGTTCTAGTTTCATTTATTTGGTGCACAGAGAAGAGTGGAAATAAGGGGGAGATAAGCGCAAGGGAGGGGGGCACACAAACAAAAGGTATCGGGAATATTGAGGGGGAGGCTGATTCAGGTAAACGTGACTGTGTGCAGTCAATTGCGCCGTTGATATGTTCGAGCATTCGTTTTATGTTTTATTTACCATTCGATTTTTGTCGGAATTTCATAGAAATTTCATTAATAGAGACGGGAAAATGTGCGGAAACCACTAAAACAAAACCATCATTCTCTGTCCTCCCTCTTCAAACCACTTAAACAAAACCAGCATACTCTCTCCTCCCCCCTCTTCAATAGTTCAAATGTTTTTTGGTTTTTTCTCAATTAGAGAATGAATGCAAATCTACGAATATTATGAAAAATACTACAAATTTATGCGTTTAATTGTTTTGCATTTTAAGCTATCGATTTCAATGGAATAATCAAGAAAAACGTTATAAAAATAATTAAATAATTTGTAAACATTATTAAGTTTTGCTCTACTCAAATTGCATGTTATCTAATAATGAAATAATTATCAAATTTCATTAGTCGCTGTCTTGATTTATCTCTCTCTGTCTCAGCTAATTGCATAGCAGTTCTCATTATGTCTCGCTGTGCCACTTGACAACAGCTGGCATAACAAGAACATCATCATCATCATCATTGTGAAGATTATCATCGTTGTGCTCATTATTGACTTGGCCATTATTATAATCGCAATCATTTTCTGGGCTACGCGCATGGCAATTAATGCGAAACTTGCATTAAATCACAGACCCGGCGATGATTCGTGCCGATTTGCTTTAATGAATTTGAACTGAAATTGCTGAGAAATTGAGATTTCCTACTTGAGTGCAATTAAAATTAACTTCAAATGAAGCCAAATGGGTGAGAGGGTGAGTTTCGCCTAAGCCCCCTACGAGCCGGCTGAGCTGAGCTGCCAAGCTGACCCAAGTGAACGATGAAGGAAAGCGGAGTCGGAGTTGCCCCGCGGTCCTCACGCTCTGCCCCAGAAAAAAAAGAAGAACCGCTGTCTGTCAGCAAGTCAACTCTGGGGAAGGGACGTAGAAGGGCCCGGGGGATATCGGAGTGGCACACTCAATTTGTGCAACTAATTGACATACATCAGAGAGAGAGACCTAAGCGATTCATTCTCTCCTTGGGAACGCGCAATACGAGCATACGTATTTTTAGACAGATCCACACAGTCCACAGATCCACTTGATTATGTGCTATGGTGTGTGGCATGCAACATGCCAGTGGATAAATAAAAGTAAATGTCTATGTAATTC
Source organism: Zaprionus nigranus (assembly GCA_018903425.1). Classification (NCBI taxonomy): domain Eukaryota; kingdom Metazoa; phylum Arthropoda; class Insecta; order Diptera; family Drosophilidae; genus Zaprionus; species Zaprionus nigranus. Next base: position 6,214,677 of record JAEIGD010000003.1, on the reverse strand, counting down.
TCTTATTCCATCAAGGTAATCAATGGCAAACTTTTGCACATGAAAAGCTTTATCTGAATAATTTAGGCAGCTAAACAGAAGCAAGTTTATTGACAGTCTGTGTATTAAGATAATGTTTTGAAAAGAGTAACAAAATATTTAGGAAGTATTTTCCAAAAAGAAAAACCTATTCTACAATCTGTTTCTCTTCTCTACTTTAAATCTTCATATTATAACAATCTTTCTGTATTTCTGTTTCAGTAGCGTAATCTATAATGTGAAGAACTATAATAGTAAGAAGTTCTCGAACCAGATGAAGATACTCAGCAACAAATCAATCTTCATCTCAACCTTAAGAAGGTATTCATTACACATGCCCAGCTTGCATTTTCCGATACATCACCCAGTTTAGTTGGGATCTATATACATCTCTAATATATCGTACTAATTATAGACTACTCAGTGCTGCTCTCGCTTTCAAACTTTCCATTTTCCACGGCACATGTCGAACACAATTATCGCATTTTCCTGGCAGCTCTCAATCTCTTACCCCAACTTCTCCCCCACCATGCCCACTTCTCTCGTATTCATCAGCAGCTGGCTGAATGCTTAACTGCCTGACATATCATTAATTAAATCCGCTTTGTACACGAACGAAACTCATCCCTGTGTTTATTGCCACCTTGCGAATGGAGCCTCCAGTTGCGTCCTGCGAGTCGCGTCGCATCGCGTCTCTTTCCGTCTCATCTCTCGTTTCTTCATTCCCGACCCTCGTCTGTCTGTCTGTCCGTTTGTATGGATGCTTTGTGCGTTTTACGAATTGAATTCAAGTAGAGAGTACAAATATGAATATGCACTTGCAGTTGCACAATACACCACAATAAATAACCAGTAAGAGAGTCGAGTGTATTGGACTGTGACATATCCCGCTTCTTTTAATTCTTAAATAACATCTGTGTGTGTATTTTTTCTCAATCTGCGTGCAATAATAACACGTATTGTGAATAGATTTGGTAACCCGAGCTCCTAAAGTCCCTCGACTCAATGACCTGAAGTCTGCCCGTTTCATCAATTTTCGGTTTGATACAAAGTTATTATACCCTTTAACTCTATGGGTAGAGGGTATAACCACAGCAGCACGAAGAAGAAGAGACACATCATTGGCGTAGAGTTTGCATTGACATTCATAACATAACGTCGGTCTCTCTATCTGTCTGTCTGTCTGCCCGACTGTCTCACGTTCTCATTGCGTCTGTCTGTGTTCTTTGCTTTCGCCACAGCATGGGAATCTCTCATTGCTCGCCACTTTATTTGTGCAAAGATTTACGCAATCTACTCACAAGCCTACGCACACACATATACGTATTCGTGCATGCATGCTGGGTTTTTACATACTTTGATCTTTGTCAAAGTTATTGGACAACAGACAGATCAAAGAGAGAGAGAGAGAGAGAGGAAGAAGCAGCAGGGAGCAAGACGCATCCGTAGAATGCATATTAATTGCATATTCGTTCAACTCGCAGATACACAATTATTCGCCATTGTTTTAAGTAAACACACAACTTACAAGCAGGCCAGCCACAGACAGCATGCAGGACACGCACACAAGCGCACGCACACAATTTAATATATTGATGAAGAGCTTTATTATTGCACAAGGACAAAAAAAACAAATTAAGAGATTGTTCAAGCAAAGCAAGGGTTGATTTTAGTTCGTTGTAATCCTTTGACAATCTGGACCAATTAGGCTGCCAGGCAAAGTATTTAATGTTTAAACAAATGTTTTCCTTAATCTTCAATCTATTGCAACTTCGTTTGGAATTGAAATTGCAAAGGCTTAAAGCCTGAAAATACTCAAATTTATAGCAGCAGCTTAAGAGTCAAATGAAGAAAGACTACAAGATACTTCCTTCAATATTGGAATCTTTGTTAGCTACCTTTAAACCCGTTTTAGTTCTACTGACAGAACAACACCATATTGTCCAGTGGTTAGAATACCAGGTCCTGGTATTTTACCTTTAAAACTTTTCCATATTGTCTAGTGTTTAGAATACTCTGCCTACAAAAATGACATTGATAAATACTTTCCACCAGTTTCATATTGAAGATATCTGTATCATTGCTATAACTTTCCTTCAAAAACACATTGGTAGTTCTGCAGAACTGTTCCATAGTCGGTTAGAATAACTTACTCTCTGTACAGAACTGACATTGATAAATACTTTCCACCATCGCTATAACTTGCCTTTAACATACATACACACATATCCCGCACACGCGTATACAAATCCCAAAAAAAAACGTCAGATATTAAAAGCTAATTAGGCAAAATGAATTGTACGTGTTGCTGTCGTCGCATAGATTTATGAAATAAAATAATAAATTATATTTATGGACATAACGAGAGCATCGACAGCACAGAAAATACAGGCGCAACAACAGCAGAAATAAAAACAACAACAAAAGCCGTGATTATTAAGCAAAAATATTTGTAAACATTTTTGTTGAGCCTCGACGCAGGCGGCGGCAACGTGGCATATGCTGCACAACACACACACACACACACACAATTGAATAGCGGGAACTTGGCAGTGTGTGTGTCAAGTTTTTAATTAATTTCGTTGCATAATACAGCATCAAACTGACAATAGAGCACAGAACAGCGACCTAGGCTCGACATTCCACTGGCAGCCTAGCAATAAAAAACAACAGCAACAACAACACACACAAAGAACAACAACAAGCCACAGCATTATTTCATACGCCCCCAGGAGGAGCAAAGTCCTCATATCTACGCTTGATTTTAATAACTTTAGCTCGTTTATTGCAAAAATGTTGTATTTATGCATATTGAAAATCGAATGAATCGAAATGAAAATTCGCAGTCAAAGCAAACGAAAAGAGGAAGGGAAATTGTGAAGCCAAATAATTTGAAGTTTCTCATTATATATAAAAGAGCGAGAGAGAGAGCCGGACCCTTTAAATATGTTTAATTGCTTAAGCCACCCTCCCAATCTTTAACCAAGTTGAGTGATACTTTAGCAGCCTTTTGATCTTTTTGAATTCAACACTCGTTAGACAGATTTTATGATACTTTCCCCCCGCTCCCATTGAGCCCTGTCTAAAGTCAACTCTCAGTGCTTGCGCTCTGCTCGTTCAGGTGTGAGTTGCAATTTGTTGCCAAGTCGCACTTGGTCTGTCTCTGACTGTCTGCCTCTAAACTGCCACGCCCTGGTACAGTGGGCACATGTAACGCAACGTAATGTTATGTGTCTGTTTGTTGGCATCGTTACAGCTGCGACTCACGTACTCAACATTCAAATGCAATTAACGGTTTCAGTTTGTTTTAATGTTATTTATTTATGTTATTTATATGCGGGGCCTCCTTTATGACATGAGAGTGCCTCTGTGTATGTGTGTGTGTATCCCTATGTGAGTGTGTACGTGTCTGTGTGTGTGTGTGTCATTACAGCACTTACACACAGATACAAATCGGCTGAAGAACCGTTTAAAAGCGTAACATGGCGCACCTGCAGTGCAATAAACACTTGACTCCGACTACGACTCCAACAACAATAACAATAACAACAACAACTGAACATGGGGCCATCTTTGTTTGTCTCTTCGTGTGTGTGTACTTAATGGCGTCATCAATGGAGGCGGCAACACAACCGGCGACAACAAACAGCATAGCCAACATTTAGTACGTCTGTTTTGATTATGTTGATTGCAACAAATTTGTCGTTGTTGTTGCTATTGTTGCTGTCGTTGATGCTACCGTTATTGTTGTTGCTGTTTCCTGTTGTACCTGGCTAACTGAGAGGCAGGTCCGCTTCGCTGGGCTCACGTAGCACTTGGCGAGCATCGCCGCAGACGCCGCAACCTCCATCGTCGTCGTCGTCGTCGTCACCACCGTCAGTCAAACGTTTATTTGCACTTGACATTAGCAAAGTCATAATAAAAATTTCCCGCAAAAGGCACGCACAACAGCAGCACAAGTAACAACAACAACAACAACGTAACAAGTGTGAGTTGAGCTTAGCTAACAGCCTGCCCAACTCTGTGTGCACACTGTAACAAAACTATGGTAAACTGTTCAAAACTGTGAAGCGTAAACTAAGCAAATATTGTTTGCAAATTCTATTTTTGTTCTATTCGATATATGATTTAAGAGGTGTAGAGTTATAAATAAAGTTTAATGGAAGATTTTCATGAAATATTCTTTTATAAACATTTAAAACTGAAAAGAAGAAATTCCTTTTAGGAATTTGTAAATTCTCAGCTTACAATCTAAATTGTACCAAGACCGTTTAATGAGTTGAAATAAATATTATGGAGAACATTATTCAACAAGCACTCGCTTTAAAGCTTAAACATATTTTGCAAGGTGATAAATTAAGTTAGTAAACATTTTATTAAACATCATTTTGATTGATGGGATAAAGCAGTTCTTCAGATCGTATTAAACTGAGCTCAAACCATAAAAAATTCGGGTTTAACGGGGGGCAAATGCCAAATAATCTGTATTATATGCATACATAATATCAACAGTAAGTCAAATTTCCATTTCTTTTAGTTTCTTGTTTCTCTTGAGAGCTGCACCACTGTGCAACAGTGTTACAACTGAAACAAATTGCTGGCCCAGTCTAAAGTGTACTTGAATGCGGGACACAAAAAGCTGGAGAGGGACCGCGTAAAACGGTAAAATTGTCATTTACCAAGCAGCGATCCATCTAAGACAAGCATCTAACAAACCAAGCAACCAACCAACCAAGCAATGAAGAGACCAAGCAACCAAGAGACCAACCAACCAACCAACCAACCAACCAACCAACCGACAGTCCGGCGAAACAAGCGACGAAACATTGGACAACTCTGTCGCACGTGAGAGTCAACGAACTGGAACTCGGATTTGCCGGCTCTGTCTCTGGGCTTTGGCTGTGATTCTCGACTCTCGCCGTCTGGCAACTGCCTTAGCGTGGCTCATAACAAAAAAGGGTTCCCCTTTGGATGCCAAATTACATGCACAACAGGTTCAGTTCAAACGGTAATGTTCAGTTCAGTTCAGTTCAGTTCAGTCGTCGGTCCTCACCTTATTTCAGGCCGCAGCACATTGCAGCTAATTTGTTATTGTCGCACAATTTGCACTGCCCAATGGGGGAAAACAACGTCACCAAATGCTGTAAAAGGGAACAAGGTGGCAACCAAAGAAAAGGGGCAAGGCCAGCCATAAAGGCGCATCGACATAATCAACTTCAAATAGCAACAATACTCGTAAAGTGTCGTCTATATTGCCAATTGATTTTTCCTTTTGACTGCGGGCAACCCCCGACAAAAGCGTATCGCAGGGAATTGGATTCGGAAATTTTATGGCTGTGCGAGGGTCAGGCGCACAGACACACACACACCGAACACACACAATGATGGTTACACACTGCCAATCTGGGCAAGAGACAATTGTTAGTTGACTTTGATAAGATCTTAAACAGCACAGATACTCCTATTAGAGATTTACAAAAAGGGATCTTTGGCAATAATTGAATTGTTAGTAGAAAGCTTAGCTCGTTGATCTAGAGATATTAAATAAATTGAAAATAGAATTGGTGATGCTTAAATTCAATTTAAATCATTTAATATAATAACTACCCGTGATACGCGTTGTATATCGATAATATTAACTAACTCTTTGCAGTTTTTTTCCTCAACTCTGTATCTTTTTATTTATTAAGTCTAGAAATCTAATTTTAAATAAGCTTAATCAGACCCTAATTATGAAATGTACTGTTTAACATATATAATATATTGATAACATTATCAAACAGGTTTTTACTGTATCTTTAATTCATTCTCTGTATCTTTAAAGTTATCAAGTCTATAGATCTAAATTCTCGCATGCAGTAAGGGTATATTACTCCCCCTTTTAACCGAAATGTAACTGTTAAAACATTTATAATAAATGTCGTTCAATTCCTTGTTGATTCGCTTTGAAATGTGCACTTTGTGTGCGTTGCGGCGACGGTAGCTTGGCATGACTGCCTACGTGCGTTTTATGTCAAGTACGTGTCCTGCCGTTGCCCCCCCGTTTCCCAACCCAGTTTTGTCGTCTAACCCTCTTGATAGACTAGACTCGAACCGAGTGGATTGGGCAAATGGAAGGCAGACACAGCGCAGTTCACAGCGCGCTTTTATTTTTTGTTTTTTGCTTTCATTCTCAGCCTTCTAATAATAGTAGTAGCTGAAATGGTTCAGTCAAAGCCAAACCAAACCGCCGAGTTCCGAGCTGCGAGCTGACCTGCCATTTTCGAGTGGGGCGACCCTTTCAGCGATCATTCCACTCATGCGCTCAATTCATTTATTCAAATTCACTGCACACATCAAAGCCAGACAACACACACACACACACAGCACACAATGCCATGTCTGCGGGGAAAATGAGGGGGAGGTAGAGGGGGGGCCGCCTCTGGCGTGTTCTCGACTCGGTTAGCCCATCCTGAACACGTCAGCCATGTAATTAGATTGTCACACTGTCAAGTGCTTCGCTCGTCCATTCGACCATTATGTTCGGCCAACTGAATTGTCCGATTCGCTGGTGCTGCTGCTGCCTTGTTGTCTGGCATCAAGTACGCTCGCAGAGACACTGGCACACACATACAAGTACACACACGCTGCCACCCACACTGTAACACAGCTTGACCTTTTTATCTATTAACTGACAATATTCTCTTTCATTTATGGTAGATACTCCGTATACTGAGAGGTCTTCTTGCATACTAACCTTCTGCTGTTCTCTACGCTTTCATAGGGTATTTCCTAATCAATCTACCCCCCCTTTCATTACGTTTCTCTATGTCATTCATATTTGCGTGATAGGGTTGGCAACGCGTGGCCAGCCATGGCACTGTTCTTACGGTAATTTGAGTGCGGCGTGAGAAAGACAAAGGCCCAAGAGGCCACGCCCATTTTGTAGGCACATTTAGGAAATATTTATGCCCAAATACAGACAGATAGACAGACGTATAAGTAATTGTTATTCCCGGTTAGCAAGTGGAGTGGAGATCGTAGGAGCGTAACCGAGACAATGGCAAAGGCGAAGGCAAAGGCAAATCTCACTGGACGAGGGCGAGGAAAGCCTTTAGGGTTGCCAATATTCAATTGCCACACATGAATAAGCAAATGTGGTGTGTGTGTGTGTGTGTGTGGGGAGTGTGTGTTTAACGTGAGTAATTACACAAATTGTAGTAGTGCAGCCAGGCCAAGACAAGCACAAAGGATGCAGCTGTAAACCAGACAAAAGCAGCATCAAGATACAAGAAACAAGATAGAAGATACAAGACACAAAGATGCAGTAGCAAGCAGGAGAATGCAGCAGCAACAACAAAATGTTGAAAATACGCTTTCGTAATTACATTTCGATGTGCATTTATGGAAACTCAATTCCGAAGCGCCTAAAGCAGGCAAAAGATACTGAGAGGGAATGAGATAGAATGAGAATGGAAAAGAATGATACGAAGAGAGTGGGGGAGAATTGCAAAACGAATTCACATTCATTATGCATCGGATTCCATTGTGATTTTAGCAACTGCCTCAAGTTGGAATTGACTATTAGAAGCCATAAAAATTTTACCGTAGGCACAATAAAAAGTCAACACGAGTTGGCCAAAACTAATTGGCTTTTTATGATTGTGCTGAACAGAATTAACTGGACTAGCATTTGCAGTTATCTATCAGTTAGCCAAAGTATTATCAAGTCTACAACGAGTTATGTTTATTGATATTAATCGCAAAGTGAAAACTTTTGTTAAAATGTTCAACGATTTAAACTTGCAACTTGCACTTGCCTTTCTTATATGTATTTGCTAAGCAAACAGTCTAGTCGTAAATTCAACTTAAACTCAACCGTATATCATGAGTGTTTTAGCTTTGATTTCGACTTGCTGTCGCATTTCATTTGCATTCACCTTCCCCCGCTTTGTCCCCTGCTTCGACTTGTTTCAATATGCTTTAGCAAAAAGTATTTGCAACCTTTTCGGTTTGTCAATTAAGCAAAAGAAAACCCCTCAGAATTCTACCCCCTCGCCATACCACGCAACTGAAAAATGTCAAACAGCAGCAGCAGCTGTACGCAAAAGAGAAAATCAAATATCACATTCGAGTCTAAGGAATGCCCAGAGACAACGTAGCAACCAAATCATAAATATGAAATGCCAAGTCAAATGAAAATAGTCTAAGCCAAAACGAACGAGAAGAGAAGAGAAGGCGGGAATACGGGAGGATATGAAATAAATTCCCTAGCGATAAAATCACATAAAAGAAAGTCAGTAAATTCGGTTTGGCTTGCTGGCAAAGGAGAAGAGAGAGAAAGGAAAGAAGAGCAGGACATGCAAGACTTGTGAAAATGCGTGTGTGCAAAAATGTCAAATAATTTTTATGCACATGCACACACAACACACACACACCTCAGTCTAATGTGCAGTTGCAAGTGTGAATTCTTGGCGTAGTCCAGACAACACTGCGTATGCGTCATATGCGGATATGGAATTAAATTTGTTAACTTCATCTTACTAAATTAGATTTTAAAATTAATTTAAACCTTAAATAAGTTAAGCTATAAATAGTTCAGTAAACAATTTGAAGTTTCCTCAATTTTAGTTTAAACTTTACAAAAAGATGTAACCTTGAAACCTGTTTCAAAATATTTCTCTACAGTTCATTGTATTTAATTGTATAATCAAAACAGTTTAAGTTTTAATAAATATTAAAACAACAAATTTGATCTATTCTAAAACAAGATTGTTATAAAATCACTTATGTTTCTTTCATCTCATCATTTCATTCAGAATTTTGCTATGCTCTCTATTTAGTTTTCCATTCGACATTTAAAGCGTGACAACGCGTTAAATCCAAAATTTCTAAAAATAAAACATTTTGAAATGATACAAAATTCCGTGCATATCGCGAGTGCCAAGAGAGACACGGCTATAAATGCTCGTCACCCAATTAAAAATAACTGAGAATTATATTATCTATGCTAAGCACTTGAATTGACAGACAGTTCTGTTCTCCTTCTCCCTCTCACTCTCCCACTTCATCTCTCACTCCCTCAGCTGTCATCGCCTTCACACACTGCATCAAATAAACAGAGCGTATTTAGAGGAAGGTCAATGTATTCTTAATTTAACAAGCGCTTTGTAATTTCTAAACAACAACGACAACAGACAGCAAAATACAGTGTAACAAATTGTCATAGCATTTTGTTGCATAAACAATAAACAAGAAGTAAAACTTAATGCATATAAAACATAAATAAAATAAACAAACAAACTGAAACTCAATGCATAACAAATTTGCAAATTTGCCTTTTTTACCGCAATTAGCTGAGAATTCATATATTTATTTAACTTTAGCTGTATAAAAAACGATGACAAACAATGCGCAAGCATTTGTAAATTGTAAAAGAATAAACAAATAAAAAGAGAACAATACAATAACGAAATTTATTACTATACTTTGATTCTTCTTTTCTTTTGCGAATTCTAGCGAATTTTTTTGCATGTCAAACGCTGCACTAAGCAAATGTTGTGCATTGACTTTGAAATACCCTGCAAAGAGTACTCAGCACATCTAAATATATTTATTAATATTAACAATTGTATTTTATTATATATTTTCAATTTTATTTTCTATTTAACAAACTTAATTCTTATTCCCATTTAGAATTCATAACATTTTGCAGCCTTTTTTTATGCTTTGTTTACCTTGTGTTTTGCATCGATTTTCAAGAAAAACAATACAAAACTAACAATAACAACCGTGAACAACCATCAACAACTGTTGATATAAGGCGCGTGGGTGTCGCCCAGCCCCTTTTATTGTTGTTGTTTTCCTGTCGTTGCTTTTGTTTGTTTATTAACAATGAAAAAACAAAACAAAAAAAGATTTGGTGCAATTTTTTATGCGATTACTTTTAAATCTTTACCGCCATCAATTGAATTATTAAGTGTGCGTATCAATTACGATTATTGCAAACCATTAACCCCTTGAAGGCGCTCAGTTTGCGAATTTGGTTAACCCAAAGAAACGAAACGAAATTGCTGCATGGGCAAAAGTCAAAAAAGTGTTTACGTATTAAGTCCACACACACACAAACACACAGACACACAAAAACATAACAGCCATAACAAATTTCTAGTCACATTTCAGAAATTCATGTCGATACTCGTCGAAAATGCGAAGCCAATGGGGCATCAATTCTTCAATGGGTCACACAGAAAATTGGGTGGGCGATAAATATGTAAGCAGAAGAAGAAGAAGCAGCAGCAGCAGCAGAGACGAAACAGTGCAAAAGAAATGAGAGGGAAAAAATGCTGACAGCAAAAGAAAACAACAAAAACATATCGTAGTTGGCCTAATAAAAGGCAAATTGGCAGCCAGGCTATGCCGACAGCAACAACAACAACTGCAACAACAACAACTACAACAACAAAAAGTGCAAACAAATACAAATTTATTATTTATCATTTTTATTTTTTCGCACAAAAGTTAAAAATAAGTTTCAATCGAGAATAGGAAAGGAGAGCAAGGGGGGGAACACTTTGCCTAAGGCAAAATACATAAGCCACAACAACAACAACTTCCTATATAAATGGGAAAAATACAAAAACAAAGCACCAACAACAAATTCCTATATCCGTTTTGGGGCCACCAACGTCAAACGGGGTCAATTTTCGGGGGTGCATAAAGTTCATTTTGGGCATTTCTTCGCCTGCTCGTGTTCTGTGTGGCACGTGATGTGTGTTAATTGAGCGACTCCCCCCTTAATCTTCCCTTCCCTCCCTCCCTCTATATTCTATTTCAGAGCAGGCGTTAATGCCATTGTTTTGTTTTGCAGGGCGAGTTCATTGGCACAACATGCAAAGCAATCATTTGCCCCCAAACTAATAAACATCAACAACAACAACAAAATGGCAATTTACATTAGCCCGAAAACGAGAACATGCTGAGAACCAAACGAAGAAGAATAATATCCAAAGAAACCAAAAGCCCAACTCGACTTCATTCATCATATAAGACCGGCCAGGGGCAACAAGACGCAACTGCTTCATGTGCGCTACATAACGCAATCAAAAGAGCGTTAAACAAAAACATAAACAAGAATGAAATCATAATAATAATAACAAGCACAGCCACAGGCCAGCAGCTATAAAACATTTCAATACCTTTGCTCAGACCTAGGTGGATAATATTGACCTATCTGCTTTTATGGAGCTGAGACAGCAAACAATCGATGAGTCGATTATCGCTGAATTCATTAAGGTTGCGCGTTAATTACGAAGAGAATTTCTCCACATCGCACTCAATGGAGAAAATATTAGTGTGGCACAAGTTATACTCGTATCTTACTCAAGTCTATACGAATCTCGTAACCAAATAAGCTACAACGGGTAACGCAAGCTAGACTTGAGAATGCTCGACTTTTATATACCGTCTCTGCAAAGCTTAATCTGTGCATCTATTAAAAGTGTTTCGTAAATAACTTTAATATTATTATTATACAATCCAGATTTTCCGCAATCAGTTGAATGATAATATTTAAATATACTAAACTATTGATGGTTATTAAAATTCTATACACTTTCTGGTGTCTACCACGCCTTTTTTTTACCTTTAACGTACATCTACTGTTGCCACCAAATTATAATACCCTTTCACACTATGTGTAACGGGTATATAAACATGCTTCTCTAATTTTGTTGCCCAGCAGAGCTCACAAAGCAAACTCCTATAAATAAATTTAGGGTAATTATTTTTTTAACCCACAAATGTCAAAGCAGCACCCAGCAACATACAACAACAACAACAACAACATTTGGCTAATATTATAACGTTAGAAACAAACTTTGTAGGTAAAAGTACTGAAAGTAATTTCAGTGCCAAAGCTTCGCTACGCTTCTCGACTCTTTGGTCAACCTTCTCCCCTTTGCTTGATACGCTTCTCACTCTATATATTTTCATTTTATGGCTGTTTACTATAGTTACTGCTCTTGCTGTTGTTGTTGTTGTTGTTGTTGTCGTTGTATTTCGGAGCTGACTCTTTAGGGCCTTTGGGTTCTGCCCCGTTGACCAGCAGCAGCAGCGTCTGTCGGTCGTTTTGTTGGTCTGCCTTTGATTGCTTTGTGTCGTTGAGTTCCTGACTACGTACGTTGCTTCTTCTCCTTCTCTTGCTCGTACGCAACTCCCCCTTCAGACCACGCCCCTGCTCTGTATTGGGTCCCTGCTTGGAACAGCAAAAGCGTTTCTAAGGAAATTAGTTTTAATCTACTTCCGCTCCCTTCATTCTCTCTCACTGTCTCCCCCTTTCCCTCTCTTTCTCTGTGCTGGACGCTGTTTGAGTTGTGTATCTGAATCGGGATTTGTGTGGCATTATTTAAAAGTGCGTTATAAATAAATAAGGTACTCATCAGCAGCTACAGCAACGACATTTAAAAGTCAAAGTCTCTATCCATCGCCCTTACTTCCCTCTCTCTTCTCTGTCTCCCTCTGTCGCAATGCCTCCCACGACGCTTGGCCAACTTAATTAGTTGTGTTAATACCAAATACACACATAAAATAAGCCACCATAAAGTGACCCATTAAGAACTTTTTGTGACCGTCATTAAGTTGTGGCCTATCCGGGACTAACAGAACTTTGATGCTTGATTAACAGAGCTTTGCGACATTATCTACTATAGTTATAGTACTCTTACCAATCGTAAAGTGTCTTGCATATAAGATAATTACCTGAAAATAGATGAAAAGCAGAAAAATATCGTTAGTTAGTTAGAACTTCATTTGTAAAACGTTTATATTCTTATAAAATTTGGCTATTTGTTAGTGTGCTAATTAAATTTGAAAACTGTCGATGGTCTAACAGCAGCAGAATGTGCAGCACAAAGAAGAGAGAGAGGAAACAGAAACCGATTCCCACATTTAATGTGAGATAATTTCGCGCCTGAACTGATCATGAAAAGAAGTGTCCGACACAGACGTACGACGACCCCCCGACACAGACCGGATCACATCATCAGCCGAGGCGAAGGTGCAGGGCTAAGGTAGAGGGGCATGGCAGCGGGGGGGCAGGCCCAAAGCAAGCAACCAGAGTTGAGTTCAGTTTGGACACTAACGATGCGGCACATAAGCAGGCACAGGCAAATTACCATTTTAGACGCGCTTCAACGGGCGCCGCAAGAAGGTAGCCAAAGGTAGCTCAACTCCAAGACAGCACAAAGAAGGGAGAGAGAGAGATAGAAAGAGAGAGGGACAGAGAGAGAAGAAGTTGTAGTAGAGACAGTGAAAAGAACGAAGGCATTTCGGGAGCACAAGGAATGCAACTTGAAGTGCTCCGCAAGTACCTCAGCTTGTGGCCAGTTTAGCCTATTTATAGCTATAAGTTGTAGCCATAAAAAAAGCTAACAGAACTTAAGCTTTGTATACGATTATTGTACTTTATGCAAATAGTTTTTATGACAGATTTATAGCTACAGTTGCTAACTAAACTATTTAAAATTAAATTTTATGGTATTTTTTAAAATATAAAGTATTGTCTGCTTAATCTGGTAACTCTACAAACTCCACTGTTGAGAGAATAAGATGGAGAGAGAATGAGAGATGAGTAACAACACACACACACACACGCATCGCCTGCAGCTACAAACTAAAGATGCATATGGTAAGCTGTGTGTGTGTGTGTGAAGTTCTCTTGTCAGAGATTCCTAACAACGTCGACTAATGGATGCGCAGCTTATGTTACTTTCTGTGCCGATGGCCAGAAACTCAACGGCTTCGCTTTGCATTCAATAGATGCAGCAAACTGAAGAATTTAGCTGCAATTTGAACGATATTCAGCTGCATTTTGCGAAAGCCCAAAGACAATAGAATCTTTCTCTTTCTCTCTCTCTCTCTCTCTCTATCTCTCTCGGTCTCTGTGTATTTATGCATGTACCCACATATACATGCAGGTATTTGTGTATGTGTTTGTGTGTGTTTGTGTGTTCTGACACCGAACAGACCCAAAAGCCTGATTAATTTTGCAGCCAGGCAATGCGCGTTCGTCATGGCAACTCGAAAGGATTTGCGTGGGTGCCCCCAACCAGCAGGCAACGTTGGCAGGACGACACGCAGCTTGCCTGGCCAAGCGTGTAATATAATTCACAGTAATAGTAGTAGTAGTAGGAAGAGGAATATAAGTTTCACATTATGTGTAAGTACAGCCACAATACACTTGACGGAAAAAGGAAAAGAAGCAGCTTCATTTATGAAGTTTGATGTAATTATTCTACAGCAAACTAACTTTAGTTTCTTGCTGTGTAAATTACAAACATCAAAGACAAAATATAATTTAATTATATGTCTTACATAAATATAAATAGGCAATGGATGTTCATTAGAAGATTCTTTGAACAGACCCAACTGTAATTGTTTTATACATTTTATGTTCTAAATTCCATATGCACATTGAAAATCCATGACCTTATATAGTCCCAAACTTGAATATACACTACAATATTTCTACTTGTTTTACAACAGCTCACCCCAAAATATACTTGACTCTAACACACCCCAAAACAAATTATGCATATCGTCGTGGCATCAACATTATGTCGCCAATTATCTGCGGCATTTACCTGTTTTTCTCACAGTGTATCTACACTACAACAGTTGCCGACTGAGTGGGCAAGCGAGTGCACAGCAATTATGGCTGACTAAAACTGGCATAAACAACCTGGACAAAGACGCACACACACACACACCACGCTATGAGCATAAATTCACAAGTGTGTGTGTGTGTGTGGTGGAATAAGGGAAACAACAGAGTGAGGTAGACAACAAGAACAACAACAACAGCAACAGCAGAAGCATAAGAAGACAACAAAGCCGAGAGCTGCAGGCGCACAGCGCAACGCAGAAGCCATTGACAGCTGATGGACCCAACCACAACAACAACAACAACAACAAGAAAACAACAACAAGAACAACAACAATACGAAGAATTGGCAGAAGAAGTGAAGTAAAGAAGAAAAGCGATGCTGATATTGCTGATGATGGCTAAAACAATGGCCATCGAGAGGGCCACCAAACAGAGAATGCACTCAGCCAACACACACACACACAGGCGGCACTTCTGCTGTATGTGTGTGTGTGCGTGTATCTTGCAGATACAATTCGACAACAGGTAATTGTTAGAGCTACCTTTGGTAAGGCCCAAAATAGCCAAATGCTCGAAAATTGCCCAGCACTGCATGCGAGAGCAAGAGAGACAGAGAAAGAGAAGCACAAGAAGTGACTGTGTTAATAGAATTTTGGCAGATGCTCCTGAGCTACCTGTGTGCGTGTGTGTGTGTATCTGTGTCCTGTGTCAGCTCTTTAAACGTCTGTTATCCTTGGATAAACCTTGCAATATTCTTGTTACTGTTCAGTTTCGCATCAGTTTTTCATCTCTTTTTCATCTACTGCCTCCGTCTCCTCTTCTTCTTCTTCTACTCCATTCTCGCTGTCAATAAGCTTCGGATTCGCTGTTGTACATTTATTTTCGGTTCATTGTTCTCGCTTTGGCTTTAGAGAGTTCTCGATTGAGTTTGATATTCTCAAATTCCTTCCTATTCCCCTTCGGCACAGGTATTGTTTAGATTACATGAGTAGCAACAACAAAAACAATAACAGAAGCAGCAGCAGAGAGGGAGAAGATAAAAGAGAAGCAGCTGCTTCACGCCGTCTCTTTCTTTTCCGCTCTGCCCACAAGATATGCCCGGTCTGACAACTTTACGACTGATTGTATTTCCCTCTTTGTAATCATTAATCGACCATTACACGTTCTTTTTTCCTTTGGTCTCTTAAGGCAACCAACTGCGTCTCCCCTCCCTCCCCCCTCTCTCTTTCATTCCCTCTTCGACTGTCTGGCTGATTATAAGCCATTTTTGGATTAGCCATCTGAGATTTGTTCCTTCTATTTACAGTTTACGAGCATTTTTCAATGGAACTTAATTGCCGGCAATTAGTCGAGATACTTCATTATTAAAGAGCGAGAAAGAACATGATAAAGAACGATGAAAGATATGTATAGAGTGCTATGAATAGACCAATTACAGAATAAATAAGTTCCTCATCAGTTATACTTCCTGCAAATACAAACCAAATTAGTTAGCTAAACTTTTTTAATCATTGATCAATCGTTTAACTCCTGTACAAGTATTCGTCTCAAGCCAGACCAGACAGATACATCAATAACAACAAAATAACCAAAATTGTTACAGGAACTTTCATCTCACATTCGAATTAAAAACTTTTCGTGCTTTCCCCAACCACAACAACAACAGCAGAAAGAGCAAAAAAGGGCAACAACACCCACACACAGAGAGAAGAATAACTGTGGTTAACTTAGCAGACAGACAACAACAAGAAACATTGATAAAAAAAAAAACAACAAGAAAAAAAGGAAGGTGTATACCATAAAGAGTAAACTGGAAGAGACACCACACTGATACCGCCAATGTGGTGGTAGAGAAACTTGAGTGGGGAAAACAAAGTGACCTCAAGGATTGCTGGGTAAGTTTCGGTTTTATGCCTGAGTGCGGCCAATTATCCACAACCCTCTTTCCAATCCAATCTGCACAGACTGTGCAAAAAGATACTGAAAGAAGCAAAGTGTTTGGTGTCTCCGGAATGAAAACTGACACCAAGTTGACACTCAATTGGATTATGAGAAGAGCTGAGAGAGAGAGAAGACCGCCGGGGCGGTCAATTCTGTTGAACTGCAAAAAAGTGCAGCAATAAGCAGCGTAATCACTAAGATGGTCTCAAGTAATTTAATAGATATTTACCCTGTCTATCTGCAGTTTCAATTATTGTTGAATTAAACATGATTATTATGTATTTATATTGTTTATCCTTCAACACATTTGTAATTTATTCAACCTCAGGCCATCAACTGCTGTCGAACTATGTAAATTCTTAGACTGAGGTCAGTTGGTCTCAAAGTCAAAGCAGCAAAGCCTTTCGGGCCCCCAAGGGAGCTCATGGATTTATAGCATTCCCAAAGATTTAGGTCAATCCCAAGGAGAAGCAAAGAATGAGGAAAAACACAAGGCATGTGACCTTATTTGAATAATCATTAACAAAGCTTTCACTGCAAGCTGCGTAATCCATTTTGATTATTATTGCATTAATTTCAGTCAACTGTCGCCAGAAGGAACCTCGGGCTTTATTTCTGTTCAACTTGTTGCCAATATGGCCACACTCAAGTTATCAAGAGAGCGAAAGAGAGAGAGAGAGAGAGAGAGAGAGAGATGGGGTGGAAAAGAGGTAGCGCTCTTCAGCACTATAGACTGAAAAGTGCCAAAATCCAACCGCAAATATTCCAATGTAACCAACGAAGAACAACAAACCAAGCCGCCATACCCCCAGCTATCCATTGATCATCATCATCCCCATCAACATCATCATTGGCAGGCAGCATGAAAACTGGGAAAAACGCCGCAAAAGCGCGGCTGCCATTTGTGTAAATGTTTACCATATGAATTTATAATGAAGCTAACCAACAAAATATAATCGCAGGCAAAACGCAGAATACCCTAACTGAACCAATAAATAATTTATATACGAAACAAAGACTTAATTATTCAAATTAAAATTACTTACAGCGTTCAAGATTGTCGCAAAGAAAGGGAATATTTAATGACTAAATGTTCTGCAAGGAAGACCAAAGTCAAACCCTTTGATAAGATTGATAATTTAATATACATAAATTTAATGAATTCAGAGGTTTACAGATAAACCTAGTCAGAAGTTATTCAAGAACTTTCAAGTATTGCAAACTTCTTTAAATAATCAATATACCCCATAGATTGTGCCAAAACAAAGTCAGTTAATACACTGCGTCTGAAAATTTGCCAAGTGTAGCAGAAGTCGAAAAACAAACTCAAATTCAGCGGATTGTTTTATAATAACCCAGCGGCGGTTATCAGGCAAGCACACACACACACTCACACACAAGTACATATAGAACTGTGTGTGGATAAACGTGTGTATGTGTGTGGGTTTTATGTATTTATGTTTGTAATTTATTATGCGCCCGATTCTTGCTCTCATTTCTCATATGCAAAGTGAGTCGAGTGGAACAGAAAACGGAACGAAACGAAACGGGTAAACAGACCCTCCCTACCCCACCTCACCTCTCCTCCACCACCCTCCACGACTCCTGCTAATTTTCGGGCATACACAGATTGTGGAACATTACATCGTATTCCTACCATTACCGAAACTCAGTCAGAGTCAGACTCAGCGAGTCGGGGCGATGTTAATGCGAATGTCAAGTGGCATTGTAAAACTGCGCACATGACTGACTTCTCTAGAGCATAATAAACAGAGAAAGAGAGGGGGATGGACAGGGAGGCGGCAGGGAGAATCATAGAAATGCGCTCACTCAACTGTAATAAGACATACTCTCTCTCGCACTCCCTCTCTCCCTATCTTTCACTCTCTCTCTCTCTCTGTGGTGATTGTAAGCGTATTTAATATGTACTAATACTCGCCCAATGGCGCCGCAGCTGCTACTGCTGCTACTGCTGCTGCACACACAATGCATAAGTTAGTCAGTCCATTATGCCCAGACACGGGGACTGCTGCTACCACGACGAGTTGCACACACGATGTGTCGAGTATTTGTGGCATGTGGAGGAAATGCATGTGGCCGACACGACGACACAGCAACGACAACAAACGACAAACAGGAAACAGGCCAGGCAAATAACAACATGCTGTAGTTACTGCTGCTGTTTGTTGTTGCATTTGTTTTTGCTGTTGCTGCTGCTGCTGCTGCATTTGAAGCGATTTTTCGTTTCGACTTCGTGGCCAGACAGTGCCATAATAATAATTATTATTATCGTTATTTCCGTTCGAAATCTTTGGCCCCCTTGCTGGCATGATTTACAATCAATTGATTCAATTCATGCTGCGCTACCAAACAATCCAATTGTGACTATCGATAACTTGTGGTTATTATTCAAATTTAATTGTAAAGCTTGGATTAGATGAGTGTTGGTTAAGTTAGTGATAGTGTTGAGACTAAAAAGTAAATCTGTACATGAGTGAAACAAAGTATATAGTCGATAGTAATAGATTTGCTATTGAAATTAATCTTTATTATATTTTTAAGACATGAATTTCTATCAATAACAAGCATCGATAACTTTGATTATTGTTTAAAATAACAATGTAAGGCTGGAACTAGAAAATAGTTGTATTATAAGCTCGCATCAGATTTATGCATATTAACTCATTGTGTGCAAGAAATATATTGATAGTATCGATGAATATGTTGTATACAGCTAATTATAATTGAACTTGTGAACTATATATTTTATTGATAGCTGTTAACTGAGGCAAACTACAACTATTTATAGAATAAATTGCAATTTATGAATAGTCTATTATCAAGCTATTTAATTGTATCTTATGCATGTGTAATTGCAACAAATTACAGGATATACAAAGTTTCCATCAAAGTCACACGCTACCCACGGTCGGTTCACATTCATAATTGAATTAATTGCATTTTTTGGCAATAAAAACAAAAAAAAACAAGTTCTACTAAAAACTGAAATAGTTTACTAAGCTTGGGTGTGTGAATAATTGTTTTTTTTTTGGCATTTAATTATGAAAATTGCATCAAGGTGAGACAAGGTAATTATGAAAATGTTAGACTGACTTTGGAACTTAAAGAATATATAAAAATATGTTGTGCAATATGCTTCAAATATACTTGTAATATATGGACTAGATAATAAATACTTTGCTCCATTATGACAAACAAAACACACAGAAAAAGAGAATGCTAAATCAAAGGTACACTTAAATTATATCCCCCGTGGCGCCATTTATCATAATTACTAAATGTACAGAACATCGTTGCCAGATGTCAGAAATGCTAAAAATCAACCCGAATCATTATGCTGCTTCATTTTTTTTTTGTTTTTTGCTTTATTCATTTTTGCAGAGGCCAGAGAAATTAATTACTACGCCACCTTCCGCTCACACAGCTCAACCCTCTTGAAATAACTACAACAAGAATAAACAACAACACAATATGCAGCATATGCAGAAACAACAGAGACGAGCGCGCGTTTGGGACACGGAGGTGCGAAGGGGACACAGGATGCTCACAGGACGCTGCCCTGCCCTGCTGCTGTTGAGAGTTTGCGCGCCAGCACAAAAACCTGTATACAAATTATCTATAATAAATATGCAAAACTTGTGCGTATGTGTGTGTGTTTTTGAAAAAAAGGGTTGAATTCAAGCATCAAGTAAACGTCCGGAAAAGCAGAGCACACTGAAAAGGAAAGGGAAGGGGTGAGGAAAGGAAGGGGAAGGTAGCGACGGCAGCAGCGATATGTCGAAAATCAAAAACTCGCAACGAGACTCTCCAGAGAGAAGCAGCAGCAGCAGCAGCAGAAACAAATGGATGCTGAAAACGCACACACACGATGCCCGACACGATGTGGCCAAGAGGAGGACATGCGTTCGTTTCCGAGTTGCCTCGTCGCATCGTCGCCTCGCCGTGTGGAGAAATACAAACACGTTTAGTTTTGAGCGAGTTCTCTATGGCGTATTGTTATTGTTGTTGTTCCACGGGGGCATTGTTCAGATCAAGCCGAAATAACCCTTAATGAAAATGGCAACACAACTGTTACCAAAATCGATTAAATGAACGTGTGTCACAAACACACACACAGTCTCTTTCTAACACACACATAGGCAGACTTGCCTAGATTTACCGATTAGCACAGACCACATCCATTGACGCCATGTTGTGGGGTTGGAGGAGATTGAGGCGGAGGCAATGTTTGCCTCCGGAGTTGTAGCAAATATAATTTATGCCCCCAAACAAAACATCTTTGTGTGCGCTGCGGAAATTGCACAAAATGCGACTGTCAACTGGGAATTGGATTTGCCTATTACAAATGTGCTGGTGTTGTGATTAAAAAGAGATACGGATTAATTATTTTCTCTATCTATGTAGGGTTCTATCAATACATCTGCCTCTCCTCTTTTTAATATTGAAATTCGCAACTTCCACAAAAAAGTGCTGCCTACTTTTGTGCAACAATGCAGCAAGTGTGTGCAAGAGAGAGAGAGAGAGAAAAAGAGAGAAGGAAGGACAGCAAACAAAAGGCAAGCAGCAAACAACAAACACCAAGCACAGTGGCACCTAAAAAGCAACTCTCACGCGCAAGGCTCACATTGTTCTTGTTGTTATTGGCGTGTTAATTTCGCTGTCACGTTGTGCTGCTGCTGCTGCCTGCAACAAAAACAATTTCCTGAGAGAGCGCGTCGAGTCGCGTCGCACTCAAAAATATTTGATGTCATCGTCGTCGTCGTTGCCGTCGTCTCTGGTCGCGACGGGCATCGTCTTTGGCCATTTGGACGCGCGCGACTCGCTCGATTCGCCTCGATTTTTTAATAGATAGATACACATCGCATCGTCAACGGCATCGGCAGCGGCATCGCATCGCATCGCACTCGCCCACCAGACCAGGCTAAAGCAACCACTTTGATGCCAGCGATTAACCCCCAAAAAGTGTAAACTTTTAATGGACACAAACACAAACGCACCGAGCGACGCACAGGCTTACACCAATACGCTCTCGCAAACACACACACATACGCAAAACAGCCACAGAGATTCGTATAATTCTGAAATGAGAAAACTTTTTCGTGACTGGAAAATCAAAGCAAACTTTATTTTATTAGCAGCGACCAAAAAGGGACAACAAAAAAGACGGAATTCATCAAGGCATTCAGCAAAGCAGTTAGAGAAGGTTGTGATAAAAGAAATGAAAAGTAATGAAACATGACGAATATTACCCTATGTTAATATCAACTTTTAATTAATGACAAATTAAAAGCATATAAGGGATCAAAAGGCCGTAAAGAGCAGAGGACTATCGATAGATGAGATACAGGTGTCGATAGCAACTAAAAATAGCATGAACTGTTGAGGGTTTATATGTATAATCAAATACTATTAATCAGATATTAATTATATCAACAACACTTTTATAACATTGTCAGTCTATAAGGTATACAACCATAAAATATAACTAGAATTCAATGTAGCGACTGCATTCTTTTAGTGTTTGAATGTTAATATATCATTGAAGAACAACACTAACTCAATGATAAGCTCAAGGCGCGAGAGCGCCATAAGCAGAGAGCGTATTTCCATATAAACAAATATAGAGAGAGAGAGAGAGAATCGAAGAAGTTTGCAGAGAGAGAATGTTGCCTTGGTCTCTCTCCCGGTCTCTCTCTCTCCTTTTCTGACTCTGATTTCACGTTCGCATTTAACTGATAAGCAAAACATATTTATATTCGTATCATTAAATCAATAATTTTTACAATTATTATACTCAAGGGAACACAATAAACCATTAATAAATAAAATGAAACAATATAACCAACATTCAATAAAAAAATTGCGTAAAAGACTTGTAAACTAAATGTGGGTTCCATTTTGGATCAGAATAAAAACTGAGTACGGGTAAATAAAAGTAAATTCAATTTGAGAATGGAATAATAAATACAAAATAGATTATAATCCACTTAAAACATGATAAACCTAGCAGTATCTGTACTATCTTTGTATATAACTTGTCGACTTTGTCAAAATGATGAAATCATCATCAACACCTTCGCAATGATAACGCAAAGCGTCAATTAACTGTCTTTGGGTTATCAGCACGATGACTAAGCAATGGATTTGATAGAGAGACGGAAGTAGTACAAAATAAAGGTGATAATAATATAAACACAGATATAATGCACAAGAGTTTTAAATGTGAAATTAGCTAAGATTCTATTTAGTTTTTATCACGACGTGGGGAATTCTAAATTTGTAGTATCCCATTAAAAATGAATATACAAATAATGCTTGTCAAAGTATATACTTTTCCCACTTTGTTTATCTATATAATCGAAACAAATAGAAAAGCAAAATTCGCTTATCTATAAAAATTTAGCCTTGAAAACTAAAACAAAAATTTTATTGAAATGGGAAAACGATTTGGAAAGAAACTGTAGTAAAAAGTTAAACGACAGAATGAGGTTGCAAGTTGCGGTTAGTCTATCTCGGGGCATAGACAATTTGAATGGAGGTGTTTAATAGCGTGGAAAATCGATTCGGCATTTAAAATTCGTTTAATGAGCTTTTGACATGCGTTGACAGAGAAAACAGCGTGACTAATAAAAAACACACACAGTAAATACGCTTGTTATAGAAGTTAAGATTGAAAGCTGTCAAATTGATGCAACAATTGCAGTGAAAATATATGTTTATTTTCTATGCTGGGAATCTTTTTAAAATTGATTTCACAATGGAAACAAAGGAAAACCTATGAAGGATATATAATTAAATAATTTAGGAAAAGTATAATAATTTAAACTGCTGAATACAATTAGGAAACAATCATTTAATTGAGCCTGCATCGCGTGCCAAAAACGTGTTAACGCCCTATTGCGCCGTTTTTTCTCTGTTGCTTTGTTTTGCTTCTATTGTTTAAATAAATTACGAGTTTGCGCCAAGTGCAACAAGGCAAAGAACCCAAACACAAAACCTGATACCAAATTCGAATCGCAATCCGATTCGTAACCCTTTGGGACCGATTACAAACGCGTGTTGTCGTATGTAATTTATGCATTTTGTTGCTTATTAGCTCAGTAGTAGTACGATAGTTGCCGTGTTTGTTATTGCTGTTACTCTGTGTAGTGGCTGTTGTTATCGTGTTGTTGTTGTTGTTGCTACTGTTGTTGCAAGGCAGGCACAGACAGGCAGGGCGCACTTTATTCATTCAATTCACTGGCACGTTTTGCATTACACGCGACAACCCTGACCTACAAAATATAAAACCCGGCTGACTCTGTGCCGCAAGTTGTTGCCGTTTGTTGTTGTTGTTCTTCGTGCTTTTGTTGTTACTACTGTTTTTGCTGTTTTCGTTGTTGTTGTTGTTGTTGTTGTTGTTATTGTATCTACTTTGCAGTAAGAACGAATTGTGTAGGGGGGCCGGGTTCTGGCTGGCGCTTTTGCCGCGTGAACATTGAATATTATAAATAAATTAACGGCTCACCGCGTAAGCGGGGGCGTGCATAGCAAGCGAGGGGCGCTTCAAAACTAATTCAATAAACTAACAACAGTTGCTGCAATTTGTTAGCTCTGACAAATGTATCTTGCTGTTGTGTTCATCATTAATAAGTATCTAACATACATACATATATTCAATTAGAATTTTTATTGACATTCTTTCAATTAATCGCAGCTGGGTGCGACCTTAGCCCGACTAAGGCGACAGGCAACGGTGACAAGTGAAAATTGCATGCGGCATTTCAAACTTGTTCGAGAGACGGATGCGATGCATGCAAAAAAACGAAAGAAAAATACAAAAGTATCTCGACAGCAACAGAGCGCGCTTTATCTTCTTTGTTTCCTCTTTCAGCTATCGTGCTTTGTTGTTGTTTTTGTTGTCTTCGTACACTCTGCTTTCTCATACTTATGGGCTTTTGGGTCACAATTTACATTTTACAAAATGTTGCAACGTTCGCGCGACACTTTCTCTTTTGGGAATTTTTCAGCGCCGTCTGCTTATTAACATGATTCGCATCAAAACAAAAGCAAAGCAAAGCTAAAAAAATATTTGAAGTGAAAAAGGGAATGGATTGCAGAAGGGTACGCAAAATAAAAACGTTAATTGCAATTGGTAATTAAAATTTTAAATATTGTTGTGATCTTGCACGCTTCGTTTATTAGTATCTGCTTTTGTGTTTGTTCTTTTCGTACACAGTTTATGATCTAGTTCTTAGGTATGTTCATACACAAAAATATCGATAATACGATGATGTTACATTTACAATATGCAATATCTATCAATGGTAAATTTGTTTGGCCAATGTTCACCGCAAAAAGGTAGACATAGATATTCACCACAACAGCAAACACACAATTCAACATACATACACACACTTATATAAAAAAGGGAAAGATGGTCAATGGTCTGTCATTTTTTAGTACTTTTTACTTTTGGCTTTGCATCACAACAGAGTTTTGACGTTTTGTTGCTGTTTGTTGCTTGTTTTTACAGTTGTTGCTGCTGCTGTTTGCTACAACAAGAACAACAACAACATGCAACTGACAGCTTAAAGCAGCTGCGCCGCGCAGCATTTTCAGAGCAATAGCAGCGAGAGCGAATTTATTTATAGCAGCAACACCAACAACAGCGAGAGAAAAACACAACGAGAGCGCTCTCTCTCCAACATACACAGAGAGACCGCTCTCTCTAACATACACAGAGAGAGCGTGCGTTGGGGACAGAAAGAGAGAGAGAGAGCGAGAGAGAGAGAGAAAGAGAGGGAGAGAAAGTGGGAGAGGGACAGAGATAGAGAGTGTGCGCGCAAAGTGCACGTATGCAGGCCAATGATGCTGAGCAAATGAAATGAAATGCTAATTACAATAGGTAAGGGCATTTAGTATTTTTTTTTGTTGTACTTTTTTTGTACTCACCTGGTCGATCCAATGACTGTCTGCGACTCATTGGCGAAAATTTATGCGCCTTGCTTAATGCTTGGGGATACAGATAATTGCGGTTTAAAATTGAACAAAATTTGATTGCTTCATTTGTGTTGCTGTTGCTGCTTGTCTTCGTCTTCGGATACTTTTCCTCTGCTTCTTCTTCTAGTTGTTTGGCTATTTATTGCTTTTAACTTGCTTTGCTTTTACTCCTTCTGCTGCTTATTCAATTCTATACACTGAGAACACACACACATATATATATACACATTTTACTGTAGAGATTGAGAAAATTACTGTTGACCACACTTTCTTTCTTCTTCACATGGAGAATTTGCGCGCAATGGGACACGCGGCGCACTTTACTGATGTAAATAACTTCGTTGTTGTCGTTGTGTGATTTATGTACCTATAAAATGCAGTTCGTTGCTGGAGCGGCGAAGGCAACGCAGGCAGCGGCTTTTTACTTGACTGCAATTTGTTGTTGTGTGGTGTTTTGTTTGTTGTTGTTGATGTTGCTACTGTTGCTGCTACTGCTGTTGTTGCGAATTTCGCTTTGTATTTGATTATATTTATTTGAAAACAACTCGCAACACAACAAACTCACACACAGGCACTCATCAGCGCACATAAACATACACACACACATACAATATACACACTCACACTCACGCGTCACGTCAATGAACGCAGCAGCACTTGGTTGTTGTTGCTTTTGATGTCGTTGTCGCCGTAGTAATCACGATATAACGCTTTTTACGCATATTTCTCAATGAATTTAATACACTTGTACACTGCATGCGCATTTAACATTTGTTTATTTACATTTCTGCACTATTTTTGTGAATTTCAAACACCGATTTTTTGCGTTTTTTCTTTCTATTTTATTTGTTACGCACGCAAGAGCGAGCGTCCATACGAGCCATATGACGAGACCCGCCGACGAACAAAGGGAAAATGCTGAATGTGAAAAATGTCAAACATTTGAGAGCGAGCAGACTTTGAGTCTGCAACGTGTGAATCGCTTGTGAGTAAACGAGATGACTGGATGTAGTTGATCTACTGTCGAAATGCAGTCGTCTCACTCGCGCGCCCTTTTTTGTGGTAGAGAAGAAAAAAAACCAAAACGAAACGAGAGATTTACGAAATTCACAAAACATGCCACCAATATTTTGTTGCATATATTAAGTCCTTATGTTGTTAACATGATTCATTGCACTTTGATATTACCAATCGTTGTTGTTTGGAATCGTTTCTTCTTAACAACATTTGACAGTCTCGTTGCAACAATTTCCCGCACTTTTCCCACACACGCAGTGCAGCACTGGGCACTTAAACTACACTTTTTATCTTTGTGTGCGTGCAAGCATTTTGCAGCTGCTTCATCTGCCATTCACCTATGACGATGCCAGATTTTCAGATTGTTGCCAGACTAATAATTGCCAATTTCGATATGTTATCAGTTGTTATCGAGCTGAAATAGGTGCAAAACTCAAGTTCATTGAAACTTTACTAGCGAAAATAAATATAATATTCTTTTTATGTTCGTACTTCTGCATAAATTATAAAAATCGTAACGAATATTTATTAATCGATAATGTTAACTAACAGCTGTGCATTACATTGGTTAATTTACGGTTCGCTATACCACTGTTAATATGTGTTATCGCACTTTCACAATAACAAATCGGTCGAAAACTACAATCGGCCGCTTATAGGCGGAGGAAGTAGCGTTGATCCCAATATATTCTCTTCTTATTTTAATTGAATTCCATAATTAAACACAAAAGTGAAGCGGAGCGTAAACAACGAACAAAGAGATTTCATCACCAACATTATGCTGCGGACGATAGGCAAACGGGACAGAGACATCTTCGATGAGGTATGGCCAGAGAAGAGAAAAATTGTTCTAAAGCTGCTACGCCAGGAGACGGTGTCGCAGCGCGAATGGCAGGACCTCTTCTTCGGCGTACACTACGTGTGCCTGTGGGACGAGAAAGGTGCTGCCAAAATCTACGATGGCCTCCAGCAGGATATCGTAGAGTTCATTGTCCAGGCCCAGTCAAAGGTTCAGGCGCAACGGGGCGAACAGGCGCTATTGGCCACATACATTGTGGAGTGGCGTAAATTCTTTACACAGTCCAATTACCTACCTCTGCCGTTCCGTCAATTGGAACAGTCGCCGCAGGTG
The DNA here is from genome assembly GCA_018903425.1 of Zaprionus nigranus. NCBI lineage: Eukaryota > Metazoa > Arthropoda > Insecta > Diptera > Drosophilidae > Zaprionus > Zaprionus nigranus. The sequence goes on along the minus strand of JAEIGD010000003.1, from coordinate 6,186,922 downwards.
AAACCACAATCAGGCTCCGGCTCGGCGTCTGCCAGTGGAGCATCGACATCTTCAAATGCAGCTGCCTCATCCAGCAATCAAGCATCCTCAAGCAGCAGTTCGTCTACGAAAGCCTCCACATCGGCAGCAGCGGCAGCGACAACCACATCGGCTGGAGGTGGTGCAAGCGGTAGCGGTGGTGCCTCAACCAGTGCTGGCGCCGCCAGCAATTCAGCCACAGCCTCTAGCTCAAAGAAGAGCCCCACGGAGGACAGTCCGGTGCGAAAGTTAATGCTCGACTCATGGAACAAGCACATCTTTCACGACATCAAGGATCGTCTGCAGGAGTCTGCCATGAAGATAGTGCATGCCGAGCGCAATGGCGATGCCTACGATGCCCAATTGGTGGTCGGGGTACGCGAGAGCTATGTCAATCTGTCGTCCAATGCGGAGGATAAGCTCGAGATCTATCGCGAGCACTTCGAGAAGGCGTACCTCAAAGCGACCGCCGACTTCTATCGACTCAAGTCAACCGAACAGCAGCAGGAGAACGGTGTGCTCGCCTATATGAAGTATGCCGATGCCAAGCTGCGGGAGGAGGAGGTGCGCGCGAAACGTTATCTGGAACCGAGCAGCTTTAACATCCTAACATGCCGTCTGGTCAAAGTGCTTATTGTGGATCATCTCAACTCCATCATAGCTGAGTGTCCTGCCCTGATACGGGACTATGAGACGGATCGTTTGAATTTAATGTTTCGTCTAATGGATCGAGTACTCGACGGCGAAGGAGTGGAGGCCATGATGGGTGACCTACAGCGGCACATTAAGTCTGCCGGCTTGGCTGATATGCAATCTGCCTCAGAGATTATTACACAGGATTCGGAGAAGTATGTGGAACGTCTGCTGGAACTGTTTAACAAGTTCAGTGATCTGGTGCGCAATGCCTTCAACGATGATCCACGTTTCCTCACTGCCCGCGACATTGCCTTCAAGATGGTGGTCAACGACACCAGTGTGTTCAAAATGGAGCTGCCCACAAGCATTGCCAATCGTGGTGTTAAGTACACGGCACCCGAGAGCAAATGCCCCGAGCTGTTGGCCAACTACTGTGACATGCTGCTCCGGCGTACGCCGCTCAGCAAGCGGCTGACCAGCGAACAGATCGATGCACGTTTGCGTGATGTGCTGCTGGTGCTGAAGTATGTGAACAACAAGGATGTCTTCATGCGCTACCACAAGGTGCATTTGACGAGGCGGTAAGGGGATTGACTTAATCATGTTATATATAGTAGTTGCTTGTATACAATTGTTCTCTCTCTTTTCTTCCCCCTGGCAGTTTGATAGTAGGCACCAGTGCGGATAGCGAAAAGGAGGAGGACATTGTTGAGTGGCTGCGTGAAGTGGGCATGCCGGCGGACTATGTCAATCGGCTGGCACGCATGTTCCAGGATATTAAGGTAGGCTGCAGTCTATCTATATATCTTCATAACCTAGCTAACACTTTCCTGCTTTCCAGGTCAGCGAAGATCTAAATACTCAATTCCGTAACTCGATAAGTCGGCACGATGCAATCAATATTAAAATACTCAATGCTGGCGCTTGGGCGCGTTGCTCAGAGCGCGTCTCGGTTTCATTGCCCATCGAACTAGAGGATTATATACCCGATGTTGAGGAGTTCTATAAGAAAAAGCATTCCGGCCGTAAACTGCAGTGGTATCATCACATGAGCAATGGCACAATCACGTTTGTCAATAACTTTGGTCGCTACGATCTCGATGTGACCACATTTCAAATGGCTGTGCTCTTTGCCTGGAATCAGCGACAGCACGACAAGATCTCCTACGAGAATCTCCGACTGGCCACTGAGCTGCCAGGTAGGGAATAGGAAATAATATAAATATACAATGATTACAACTGTATTGCCCTTACAGATCCTGAGCTGAGGCGCACGCTGTGGTCGCTGGTGGCTTTTCCCAAGATTAAGAAACAAATTCTACTTATGGAGCCAACGGCCATTAGTTCGCCCAAAGATTTTGCCGAGAATACCATGTTCTATATCAATCAGGAGTTTGCGATTGTCAAGAATGGAAAATCACAGCGACGCGGCAAGGTAGAAGGACTTCCGTTAATCATTATGTGTCTTATGCTAATACTTAAGTAACTTGTTCTATCTGCAGTTGAATCTTATTGGTCGCTTGCAGCTGAGCACGGAACGTTCGCAACAGGAGGATAATCAATCCATTGTGCAGCTGCGCATATTGCGCACACAGGAGGCGATCATCAAGATCATGAAGGTGCGCAAGCGTATGAACAATGCAGCGTTGCAGGTGAGTCTACCTAACCTTATATGCATTATGTGATATTAAATCCTCCTCCTTTTGCAGGCGGAACTTATCGATATATTGAAAAACATGTTTTTGCCGTCAAAGAAGATGATCAAGGAGCAGCTCGAGTGGCTTATCGAGCACAAGTACATGAGACGTGATGAGGACGACATCAATATGTTTATTTATGTGGCCTAACCGGCCGTTGAGGCCTCTGCATCCTTGCCTAATTATAACCATTCCTTCCGTTCCTTTATCCTATCCTACTCTAGTAATGTGCTCTCATTTGATTCTCAGTTGGTTGCGTGCTCAAAGCGCGCACACAACTTTCATTCTCCACACACACTCTCTCAGTCGTTCATTTGTTTCGCTAACTATCGTATCTAACTATCGTCAAGGGGAATTGTTGCTAATCTGAGAAAATATATATCAACTATTGTGTATTTTAAAATGTTTAAATTATAGAGGGACATTTGTATATTAGAGATTGAGAGAGATATAGTCTAGTATAAGACGAAAAGATGTGTTAACTTGCGCGATAGTATTTGCGATAGTTAAGCTACCTTTGTTTGACATTTAATTCAAATATTTTATTGAAATTTCCAAATTTCTCAAATTGTTTATCTTACTTTTTTTTCGTGTAAAACTAGTAAAAGTTTTTTTATATATTGGCCACTTTTTGGCTAGCGTAGAATCGGTCCTAGAATCTTAAGTATTATATTGCACTGTATGTAGCCGCCCAGCTCTGATAACACTAATCTGTTTTCCACATCTGCCTATGCTGCAGCCTTTGTTTGTGTTGTGCATTTTGATTTATTGCTTATCTGTTTTGTAAATTCTCACAATTATACACCCACACACACACACACAGATGATCATGGGAATATATAGGGATTGAGGTCGTGTGTTGTTTTTATGGACTTTTGTTACAAGTTGAATCTCACACACACATTTACACGCATACATACGAAGGCGAAACTAAAACTAGAATAGCAATATTATATGTTTAAGTTAATGAAATTATAAAACATATAAATTGTATTTTAAATAAATTAAGGATACAAAAAAGATGTGAGCGAGAAGTGTTTCTGCTTGGTAGAAAACCTTTCTACTGTCTACTCAAGACTTGGCTGACTCATGGGAAGTGGATATGACGTATTCATTACCAAGAATCTATATATGTATATATTTAGACACATTTTCCCATCAGTAAAAACATTCCATTTCATTTGCTTGTTTACTATTCTGCATTTTATTGCTGCCGTTTTCAACATAAATAGAGCAGTAAAATATACTCGACATTAAACAGAAATATAGAGCGTTCAGATAAATGCATGACAAAGTGAAAAGAACAACGAAATTTAAAATAAACGACAATCAGAACTCAATAAAATAAGAATAACTTGGTAACATGGTGACAAATTCTTGTTGAATCTTTGTTAAATTGGTAGTACAATTTTTTTGTTGCATGTTACCAAGTAAGGCTTACTAAAAGTAAAGACTTTACACTTTTATGCAGCTGCAATTAATACTTAACTTAAGACTAAATTGGACCAAAGACTGCAGACTAACTGAATACACAATTAGGAATACTACAAAATACATCGGATCGGGGGATCGGTGATGTGTGACATACAAAAAGGATCCATATAAGCCTGGACGAGCACACTACGAGCTACACTTAAAATATACCACTACATGCCTATCAAGTATAAATGTATGTGTATATTAGAGACCTGCTTGCGGTTGCATTGCAAACACCGCATGCCAGATTCAATGAATAAGGAAGAAAGCTCACTTCTTTGATGACTTATTTATAGTGATCACTCAATCACTTATTCATTGCATAATGCATGCGGTGATTGTAATACCACCGCATGCAGGTCTCTGGTGTATATGTGGTAGTTATACTATTCTAGAATACTATCGCAAATTGGCGCCGCAAGTTCCCCTATACCCTTCTGTCTATCTCCGCTTGCGTCCCTTCTTGTAGCCCTTGCCATACCAGCCGGCCTGGGTGCGTGCCAGTTTGCGTGGAAAACTGTGACTCAGTTGTAATCGTCGCTTCGCCGTCTCCGCAGCTGCAATGTGCGCCAAGGAGATGTTCTCATCGTAGTCATCCTCATCGTCGCTGGTTGGACAACATTCGCAGACCACAAAACGTCCGCTGCGTGCACGTTTCTTGTGCTTGCGCTGATTGAGATGCCAGCGTTGATAGAACTGACACTCCAGTTCGGCATAGCGATCGAAGCAGAACTCACATCCAGCGGCGGAACGGTTCATGGCGAAGTTTGGCACCACCTGCGAGTTCCAAATGTTGAGATCAGCGGGCGGAGGTATTAGTATGCTGTGCAGCCCCGAATACGCATACTTGGCATCATACCAACTTGGTAACTGGCGCAGGAGCTCGTGATCGTTGTGACGTCGCAGCAAATCCATTTGTGCCATGCTGCACTCGTGCTCATCATCATCATCATCATCATCGTCGTCCTCCTCTTCTTCATGTTGCTGCGGTTCATTTTCTTTAGCCTCCTCCTCCTCTTCTTCCTCATCGTACTCTGTGGCTGAGTCTGCAGAGCAGGTGGCACTGTCGCTCTGCAGATTGAGTGCTTGTAGCGAAGGTGGCTGCACTGGGGGCTGTACGAAAGGCGTGTAGAGCGGTGCTCCAATGGGTACCAGTGGCGGCAGCTGTACCGGCTCCAAGTGTGGCTCAAGGCGCAACTCCAAAGGAAGCACACAGAGACCCGGACAGGGGGACTTCTTCTGTATGGCGACTAGTTTGGGCAGTTCGACAGTAGGTTCAATCTTTTGCTCTTCGGGCATTTGGTGTCCATTTGTTGTCACTTCGCTGATTGGCTCCGGTTTGGGGGTAAGCAGCTCAACCCTGGGCAATGTCTCCTCCTTTATGCACGCCACATGCAGACTAGATTCGAGCGGCTTATGGTCTTCCTCCTGCTCCTTTTTAAGTTCATTTTCAGTCTCCACTTTGATATTAGGCTTAGTTTCCACCTCCTCCTTTAACTGCAGACCATTCTCCTCCTCCGGTTTAAACTCCCCGTTCTGCACATTTTTCACAAACTTCTGCCGCATTTCCAGATTGGTCTTGATGCGACGTCCATTCTTGATGGGCGTCCTGATGCGCGGTCCCTTTCCAATTGGCAAATCGCTGTAGCTATCACCGGAGATGGTCGAATCCTGCGTTTCCTCAGTGGTTGTAGTGCAGGATTGTGTATCAACTGGCTCCTCCTCTTCCTCGGCATTCTTGAGCAACGGTTGCGTCAGCGTGTGCAGTTCCTCAGGCATCAACAGCGTGGCATGAGCAAAAATGGGATCTTTCTCCTTGCTATATACAGGCACAGAAATGTTTAGCACCCGCATCAGTTGCTCCATTACATTGTCGCACTTGCCATTGATCTTGATGTGGGCCACATTATCCTTGGGAGTCCATTGCAGATTTACAACACATATTTTGGCACGTTGTCGCGCTGGTTTGTCCATCTGCCAGAGCCAAGTGTATTTCTTAAGCACTTTCAGACTGGACCCCAGGCAGAGTATAACATCGGCACGTTCGGCATGCTTTGTGGCCCCGTCCCAATTCAAAGGCCACTTCACATTTCCGCGTTCCCCGAAATGAACAATCGTATCGTACAGTGGCTCTGAGCAGCGATGGCACAAGCGATGAGTCTTGTGGCAGTAACGAGCTGTCATTTCGGTAACATCGAATTGGCGCCAGTAGACAGCGTTGGGTTTGCACTGTTTGCAGATCTCCACATACATATTCCCATGGATCTCGGAGAGCGATTGTCGCGGCAGGCCCGATCGCAGATGGAGTCCATCGCAGTTCTGTGACACAACATGTCGCAGCAGACGTCGGCGGTGGAGCTCGTATAGCGCCATATGTGTATAGGTGGGATTCGCACTGGACAGATCATGCTCGCCAATATCCTTGCCCTTTTGCAGCAACGTCCAGATACCCTTACTGCCGCGATAGTCGGGTATCAGTGCCGCAGTGCTGATTCCCGCGCCAGTGTAACAAATCAAATGTTTCGCCTGCGCCACAATGTTGGCCAACTGCTCCACCTTGGCCTCGATGACATGTGGCTCATCCTCTATCTCGGCAACTCGTTCCTTGTAGATCTCAACGCGCTCCTTGCGCTTCTTTGTCGCCTTCACTATGTCCGGATGCTTTTCAAGAAACTGTCGATCCTCCACAGTGCGCACAGTGTCACATTTACGCAAAATCTGTGACACCTAATTAAAGATGAGATTGTGAAATTTATTAATTAAGCAAATATAAGGAAATTGTATGTAAATTATGATGCAATTTTAACGAGTCCAATTACTTTTTTATTGCACTACATAACCGGTAAAACGCATAATACCAAACTTTATGAGTTTTATAGATTTGCATGCACACACACACACATGCAGACAAATTTGCATTTGATTTCAATATAATGTAATTATAATTCACCTGCAAGTCACAACAGACGCAAACACACACACACACACATACGGTTATCCACACTGAAACTAATGCAGTAACTGGCACGCGCACACGTTAATTACCTTTCGCATTGCATCCTTGCGCCGCCGTTTCTCGTTATCTTTCTTAGCCGGATTCACTTTGGCTCGCGTCTTATACGATTGCACCACCACATCTGGAGGCACCTGGGGCTGCAGCTCGTCCGGCTCCATGTCTGTGCCTAATCGGTTGGATTTTGTTGGACTCAGCTCGACATACATGTGTGTTAATGTGCGTCGCAAACGTCGCACGACACAAGGGAAAAGAATTGCCGCGCGGGGAAATGCAGCCAAATGTCAGCAAGAATCACGTTAAATCTATTTTCGTAGCTAGTTTCGTGGTTACATTTTACAATGGGCAAGTTTTTTTCGATCGTTTGGCGCGTGCAATTCTTGTTGTTTTTCGACAACTTTAACTAATGTTTTTTCTTTTTTTTTTGTAAACAACAATAGAGATGTGCGATGTATGTGTACTTCCAATTAGCGAAAAGTAACGAGTCATTTGTGTTGATACTTTTATCTTCACAGGTTTGAAATATGTACCTTATATAGGCAGAATTTTGCATATTCATTTAAAAACTTTACACCGTATAGCACTATATTTAATTAAACCTGCATTCATATATAATGCGAATTTTTTAATTTAATCTTTTATTAGTGCTTTGGTAAGTTGGCGTTGCCAGACTGTTAAAATAAAATGCAACCTAATTCAATTGGCTTAAGTATCAAGTACATTTATTACAATAAGTTGTATATGAAAATTTAAGGATTATAAGTATTCAAATTGTTAAAAATGATTGAAAATTATTTGTTCTTTGCCATAGTTTCTCTAATCCAATCTAAATAGTAGTGTACACGGGTGTAGATACTTGGAATTTTAGGTGTTCCACAGGATATGCCTGCCGATGTTATACCCATTACGTGATACATGCATGGATAGTCATCGTGATAAACAAGAATAGGCCCACCAGAGTCACCATTACAGGTATCCATTGGCCTAGATGAACCAACACACATTTGTGTAGTACCGTCGAATCCCTGCGGGTAATCCTCGCCTTCTTCGATTACCTTACGACAAATCTGCGTGGAAATAGTTAATTAAAATATTTCGATTCTTAAAACATACGTTTTGAAGTGCTTACATCATCTGCAACACGATCCAATTTAACTTTTAACAGCTTGGGCGATGATCTTCCTGCTAAGGCTGTGCTGCCCCAACCAACGGCGATATAGATGTCGAGTTTATTACCATCTTGAAAGGGCAAACATGCTGGATGCTTATATCGATCAAATTTTACCGGTTCGCCCAGTTTTATAAGGGCAATATCATTGTACAACTCGGGACTTGTAAAGTTCGGGTGTCGGAACAAGTTCTCCACAACATAGTCCTTGGGTAAGGCGTCATCCTGATCTGTATCAAAGTCCAAATCACCCAAGCGAACTATATTCACTTCGCCCCTGAATTGATAGTAAAATTAAATGAGTTAAGTAAATAAAATCGGTATGAGCTGAACATTTGATAAGGCCAACAAAATTGTGCTCAAGTTCACGAACCGGTACCGGGAATATTGTGTTTAACTCATTTCCTGGTTTGCGGGAATTAACACAAAAAAGAACCAACAAAAGTACTCACTGTTCCGCCTCGAAGCAGTGAGCAGCCGTCAGCACAAATCTATCGTTTATCAGCGTACCGCCACAAAACCAATCGATTTTATCCTGATTTTCGTGGCGAAATCCCAATCGCGCCATATTGGGAAATTCCTTGGGATCAGCCGGCTGTCCTCCGACAATCAGAGGTGTATATCGGCGACAATTATCGACAGTCTCGTATGTAACAGGCGCGTTGGGGAAGAGAAAACTGTATCCCACCTGCTCCTCAAAGACATCCTTCTTGTATTTTGTGCAAGCTGAGGAAGGTGAAAAATGTCAGTATGATAAAAAAACAGAACGAGTTAATTGTTCACTTACAGCTCACAATTTCCGCATTTTGTCCTAAAACGAACAGGCTCTCCAAATGCAAGGGCAGCAGAAGAAGCGTTAGCCACAACATCTCCGGCCAAAGTTTGTTTATCAAATGTCCAATTTGCTCAACTTGCCAACCGGTTTAATGAAAACAAATGCCGCAAAATTGGTAGAGAATTCAGTTTTGCTCTCTGGACAGGTTTACATGTGCTTTACACAAACACACACACACCCATTCGTGCAAACACGCATACACACACGCACGTTTGGTTAGTTGGATAGTGACCGAGGAAGCAAGACGACAATCAGCTGTTCGTCTGATGAAGGGCTCAGTTTGGTCTCTCTGTATCTCTCTTTCTCTGTATCTTTATCTCTCTCTCTATTTGTTTTACTGTATCTCTCTCTATCTCTGCGATGCGCGCAATCGATTTAAGTTGCGCATCCAACTTGTTGACCCAGCAACTGATTGATTACAACTGCATACAAGTCGGACGGGTGTATACGCTATGCATTTAAATACTACAGGGAACACCCTACAGTATTCGCGATTCTTTGTTCACTATTGCAGCATTTGTATAAGTGAATGAATGCATACAAGTGAACGGGCATACAAAAATACGAATACAAAGTTTATTTATTCTTCACATGCAAATGATAGGTATACATAAATATATATACAAACAATAAATAAATTAAGATGATTTTCCACAAAATTATTAGGCTTGGCATTCATCAAAGTTATTGATCGCTTTAGAACGTTATCTACAGATCAATCAGATAATCAACAAAAAAAAAAAACTTAGAATTAATAACTAACATTATGCTGATAATGGAGCGCTAAACTCAGTACAGGTACTATAGATCTTAATGGTCGCAGTATTGATCACCTATTTTAATAATTTTATTAAATACATTATGTATTTTTAAGGAACTTTCATCTTTCCCAGTTTAAATTGCATCTAATGACTTTATCGATATTAGAAGGAACTCATTTTCATTATTTAGTTTCACTTATTAATATACTACACAGGACACATGTGGAGTACCGCGGCCGATGTCAAACGAACCTTGATGTGGCACACTTAGTAGTCTGTTTTATAGACCAAGTAGTTTACACCATAAACCAACGGTAGACCCCCTAATTCGACATGGCAGGTGTCCCTTTACTCGATGGATTTAATGCACATCTGTTTGCTGGCATTGTACACGGTGGGCAGTTCATCGATCTCGTCAGCCATGGAGAAATTGTTTGTAATAGATACCATAAGTATTCTCCCACAATACGATGTTATGGCTCTTTTGGGCGGGAATCCGTTTAACCCTCAGAAGCGGGATTATAAAAACTCAGCATTTAAAGCATTAAAAGTTGTTCAATAAGGCGCCTTTGGCATTCTATAATAAGTATACAAGTACTCGTATAACTGATGCCGATAAGCACCGATATGAAACTGCGCGCAAAACTTACTGTTTGCTGTTTTCTAATTCCAGGAAATAAGTGTGTGAAGTACCGTCTATCATTCTATGATAACACGTATATCTTGTTTTCCATTGAAATTACAATAATTTCATTTACAGTGAATGTTCAAAAAGCAGATTTAACACAGTTGAATCGGTTGAATCTCCTCTCCAGAGACGAGAGTTTTGAGAGCTAACTGTGCCTTAGCTATGCGCTTATTATACAAATTATTTTTAGTTCTATTAACGTTCATACAATGAATGCATAATCAAGTGGTCCATGCAGTACCAAGCACGAAGATTGTTACATATGTATGTATATACATGAAAATCCCAGACAAAACAAAAGTCCCGCCCTTAATTTTAGGGCCAGTGGAACTGAGTTAGTGTTAGGAACTATGTATGGAGGAATATGAAAGAATGTATGAATTTAACAAATTCAACTACACTGTCCTACTGTCGAGTGCGCTTGAGTATTGCTCTCATTCATTAGTGAATTTCGGCACTCCGTCATTTTTTTTGCAACGCAAACTAGTTTCTCAGTGTTCAAACAATCTCGATTAATCTTAGCACGCGTTCTTCTTATTGCTGCATACTTTGAATTCTATAAGTCGGAAAAAGCCAGATCGGAACGATGTCGCATAACTACAACAGGCCAATTTTATAAATAACTAAAGTACACTATTAAATAATAATATAAATTTAGTTTTCAGATAGATACACAGTGTTATTCGAAATAGTATAAAGTATAGTATATCAGTATCTAGTGTCTAGTATAAATTTATAGTTATCTTATCTTATTTTCATAAGTAAAAAATACTACCTGCTTATTGACCAGATTTAATACCCTTGCAGCTTTTAGTAGAACAATGCACAATGTCGAGAAATCTAATGCGATTCGACTTACATAATTAGAATAGGAATAACTGGTTAATACAGCTGCAAGGATATAGAACCTTTGGTAAAATGAGGATAGTCTATCTGTATTATTGTGCCCCGGACGTTGCCCCGGACGGTGCCCCGGACGACGCCCCGGACGGTGCGGCCTGCCAGGCCGCCGGCTCGGCCTTTTATTAGGCCAGCTTGGCCTATTGTGGTGCTGCCCCTTGCGTGGCGAGGTGTCATCACATAGAAGCCATCTTCCTTCTTTTCTTTGTTTATCTTTTTCTCTCCTAATCCAATCGACATAATAGTGGACTCGTGTGTAAATGTTAAGCACATTAGGAGTACCACAGCCAATACCAAAGGAGGTAATGCCCACTATACTGAATCTACAGGCAGGCTCCACATGATTGATCAGCACAGGTCCGCCGGAGTCGCCGTTGCAGCTGTCTTTCGAAGGAGATCCCATACAGAACTGTAAGCTATTATTGAAACCATCAGGCAGCTCATCAATATCTGTTGCGTTAAGACATTTATTCCCTAGGTCCTGAAGCTGCACTTTCAGAAGTCTCTTGGATTCTTCACTAGCGAGAGTCTTATGACCCCACTCGATGGCAAAGAGCTGTTCGTTGGCAATGCTATCAGTGGAGGGCAGGCAAGCCGGAAGTTTGTATTCGTTGAGATTCACCAAACGATTCAGTTGTAAGATGGCAATATCATGATACATTAACGGGTACTTGTAGTTGGGATGCTCCTCCATGTTGATTACCTCAAAGTCTTCAGGGTGAGCATCGTCCATATCACTGGCAAAGTCCAATTCACCCAAACGCACCACGTTGATCTCGCCGCTATTGAGATTGTAGCGATTATCAGCCGAGAATAATACTGTACTGTTGTAATTCTTCAATACCGCACCTCTCAGAATAGAGACAATGGGCTGCAGTGAGCACCAGGACATTGCTAATCAAGGTGCCTCCGCAGAACCAGTAAGTCACGTTATCTTCGTTGCGATTACCCAAGCGCGCAATGTGTGGAAACTCCTTAGGCTTAGCCGCGATAGCATCGACGACAAGAGAGTTATCTGCCAAGAGTGTTGCTCATCAACATTTAAATTAAGTTAATAAAGAATTTTATATTTTATATTTATTGCTTACTAAGCTCGTTTTCCTCCTCTTGAGCGAGTGTCAGTTCATCCGACTGCAAGAAAATTAGAAAAAATAGCCAAAATGTAATTTTCGTTTCGTTAGTCGTACCTATATATCGTAAATACATTTTATTTGAACTCCGACTGTACGCTAAAATTTTGTAATATGTATTTGTATGTATAAGGAAATATTTGAAAGCAGCGTTAAAGAATTAAAGCAGAGCCCCCTTTATATAGGATTTTATCTTTTCACCAATAAATGTTCCGAAATTTATTTTTACTAAATGAAGAAGCCTAATTCTAATAACATCTATGCAATTATTGTAGCCATATCTATCGAATATAAGGATATTATTACTTACACACCGAAAGTGTATGCAACACACATATGAAAGCGTGGCAGGCCCTACAAAGTATATACATATATTCTTTTTCAGTATTAATATCGCCGATATTTGAGCTCATTTAAAAACTATCGATTTATATATTGGCACAAGGGCAGGCGATAGCCCTTATGCACTGCACACCCTGCACACGCCTAGCTACGGGCCTGCCCATAAAGTACTATGTATGTATGTATATTCTCAATCAGCATTCACAGGAGAGTCGAACCAGCCATTTTCGGCAGTCCGTCATTCTTTTGCAAACTCTCTCTCAGTCTCTCAGTGTTTATTTATTTATTTATTTATTTATTTATTTATTTATATTTTTATATTTTTATATATTTATTTATTTATTTATTTATTTATTTATTTATTTATTTATTTATTTATTTATTTATTTATTTATTTATTTATTTTTTTAGATAAAGTGTATAGTTGACGACATGAAAATTACTTCTGTAAAATGACATTCCTATACACTTTGAACAGTTTAAACTTAACAATCTCGATTAATCTTGGCACGCGTTCTTCTTATTGCTGCATACTTTGAATTTTATAAGTCGGAAAAAGCCAAATAGGAACGATATGTCGTATAACTATCATGGGCCAATTTTTGTTATTTTTCATACACTTGTATATCGCTAAATTAAATTACCACAATGCCATTACCTGGGTGGCAAAATATAAATAACTAAATTCCACTATTAAATACTATTACATATGTACATACATACAGCTTGCATAGAAACGATCACTAAAATTGTGATTTTTAGATAGATAGTGTTATTCGAAATACATATTCATATCAGTATCTAGTTTCAGAGTAACATAAATTAAACATCAATAAAGTTAGCTTATCTTATTTTAATAAATAAGAAAGTCTACCTGCTTTCTGCCCAAGGTTTTATACCCTTGCATCTTTTAGTAGACATGCAGAATGTCAAGAAATCTAATGCGATTCGACTTACATAATTAGAATAGGAATAACTGGTTAATACAGCTGCAAAGATATAGAACCTTTGACAAAGTGAAGATAGGCTATCTGTATTATTGCGCCCCGGACGGCGCCCCGGGCGCCCCGGGCGGTGCGGCCTACTAGGCCTTCTTTCACCGAGTTCTGATTTTTCTTTTCTTTGCCTATCTTTTTCTGTCCTAATCCAACCGACATAATAGTGGACTCGTGTGTAAATGTTAAGCATATTAGGAATGCCACAGCCAATACCAAAGGAGGTAATGCCCACTATACTGAATCTACAGGCAGGCTCCACATGATTGATCAGCACAGGTCCGCCGGAGTCGCCGTTGCAAGTATCTTTCGAAGTAGATCGCATACAGAACTGTAAGCTATTATTGAAACCATCAGGCAGCTCATCAATATCTGTTGCGTTAAGACATTTATTCCCTAGGTCCTGAAGCTGCACTTTCAGAAGTCTCTTGGATTCTTCACTAGCGAGAGTCTTATCCCACCCGATGGCAAAGAGCTGTTTGTTGGCAATGCTATCAGCGAAGGGCAGGCAAGCAGGAAGTTTGTATTCGTTAAGATTCACCAAACGATTCAGTTGTAAGATGGCAATATCATGATACATTAACGGGTACTTGTAGTTGGGATGTTCCTCCATGTTGATTACCTCAAAGTCTTCAGGCTGAGCATCGTCCATATCACTGGCAAAGTCCAATTCACCCAAACGCACCACGTTGATTTCGCCACTATTGAGATTGTAGCGATTGTCAGCCGAAATTAATACTGTACTGTTGTAATTCTTCAATACCGCACCTCTCCGAATAGAGACAATGGGCTGCAGTGAGCACCAGTAAATTGCTAATCAAGGTGCCTCCGCAGAACCAGTGAGTCACGTTGTCTTCGTTGCGAGTGCCCAAGCGCGCAATGTGTGGAAACTCCTTAGGTTTTGCTGGGATAGCATCGACGACAAGAGAGTTATCTGCCAAGAGTGTTGCTCATCAACATTTAAATTAAGTTAATAAAGAACTATATATTTTATATTTACTACTTACTAAGCTCGTTTTCCTCCTCTTGAGCGAGTGTCAGTTTATCCGACTGCAAGAAAATTAGAAAAAATAGCCAAAATGTAATCTTCGTTTCGTTCGCAATCATCGTAAATAAACTTAATTCATTCCCTAAATGAGCGAAAAAATAATTTTTTTTGTATGGATTGTGTATTGAACTTTGAATGTTTGATCAATGTTCGGAAAATAGCATTAACGCAGTAGGATCGCTTGAGTCGTCAAGCAGAGCCTTCTTATGTTTTGTATAGTATGTAAGTATGTATTTATATACTCGTATTTCATGCAATTAATTCATGTAACGAGGTTTCGTATAAGTATAGTTATGATATTATACAAATAATTATTATTAGTCATTTTTAATATACAATATATTAATTATAATTATTTATTTATATAAACCTGGCAGCTGGCAGATTTGATCCGGCCCGATCCGTCTTATGTACAGCGTGCATCAATAAGAAGCATGTGTAACAAGTTTCATCAGGATACCTTAAAAACTGAGAGACTAGTTTTCGTTGCAACTCACGGACACACGGCCAGACGGCAACGCGGACAGAAAGACCCGGCTAATTCGATTCCTCTATTGATGCCTTTTCAGAATATATATAACATACTTTATATGGTCGGAGATGTTTCATAAGGTTCGTTGCAAAATCTTGGCAAAAAATTAATATTCCCTTTGCAAGAATAAAAAGAATTTTTCATGAAAATAACACCAAGGCGTGTGCAGCTTACAAGGGAGGCAGGCCCGCTTATACGACAAGGTGTCGTGTTGAGAAAGACAAACGTCACTAAAAAGAACCAAGCTTACGAAACTAAGTTCTGGCTCGCAAGGCTCAGTGATTTGTGATACGCAGTAGAGGAGTAATGGCACCCCTATATCGTACTTCTCTACTCTACGAGTCGTAGGTTCTCAAAACTTTCGTGTGCTATATGACCCCATTATAATTGGGGCCTGCCCGTGGTGTTCCCTGGGGCTGATCATAAATACATACAGTGTGTCAACTAATTCTTTGCAAAAGGAAAAATGCAATGACTTTTTACGTTTAAAGTAGTTTTTTATTAACATAATTAGGGTTTTCTTAATTTTTTTTTTTACTATATTATAAGGTAATGAATTATGAATTCGTGCGGCGATACTATATTATTACAATATAAGCAATTAAGTACGATATATCTATTAAAGTGTAGAGAGTATCATACAGTTAGATACTATTTACGGCATTTGAATAGGTAGAAGGGTATCATTCTGCCAAATGCGCTCGAGTGTTGGTCTTGTTGCTTTAGCTTGTCCACCTCGCTCCTGATCCAATCGACATAAAAATGAACTCGCGTATAAATGCTTGGCGCATTGGGAGTGCCCCATCCAAAACCATAGGAAGTGATGCCGATCACATGGTATCTACAAAGCGTATGCACATGATTGATCAATACAGGTCCGCCAGAGTCACCGTTGCAAGTGTCTTGCTGATCTATGGATCCAATACACAGCTGTGAGGCATATATGGCATCGATTCCCAAAGTCCTTGATCTGCACTTTTAGTAACTTCTTGGATTCTTTACCACCAAAAGTCGTGTGTCCCCACCCGATGGCAGTAAGCTGTTTGTTGGCAATGCTTCCAGTGGAGGGAGGCAAGCAGGAAGCTTGTAAACATTAAACTGTACCCAACGGTTCAGTTGTAAAATGGCAATGTCATGATACATCAACGGGTAGTGGTAGTTGGGATGCTTCACTGTGCTGGTAACACCAAAGTCTTCAGACTGAGCATCGTCCGTATCACTGTCAAATTCTAACTCACCCAGGCGCACCACGTTGACCTCACCGCTGGAAATCAAATAAGTATTATCAGTCATGGCGATATTATGTCTCCCACATACCGTACCTCTCAGAGAACAGACAGTGGGCTGCTGTGAGCACAAAGCGATTGCCTATCAATGTGCCGCCACAGAACCAATTGGTGACGTCGTCTGGTTTCCGATTACCCAAGCGCGCAATGTGAGGAAACTTTTTGGGAACAGCCGGAGTACCATAGACAGCAAAATGTATATCCGATTGAGCTGACCACAAAAAAGTTTCCCATCAATATTGTAATTTAATGCATACAAATTGTACAACACTGTACAACACAAAATTCTAAATCAATTTTTGAGAATCGCAAACTAAAGTTCCTGCAATTCCTATTTTAAAATTTTTTTTTTACTCTGGGCTTCATTTATCATGAACTTAGATGGTTTTTGAAATTTTAATAATTTTTTAAATGTGAGCAAAATCGGTGACGCAGGCCAAATGGTGATTTTTAAAATCGAATAAAATCCAAACTTAAAGCAATTTGATATGAGCAATGATGCAGAATTTCTAGTTTCTGAAAGTACTTTTGGTTAGGAATCGATTAATTGCGCACTTAGCATATTGTCCTTCTTTCGGGCGAGTATAAGCTCATCTGATCGCAGGAAAATCAGAAGAATCAGTCTCATTGAAATTTTGTTTCAACATTAAGCATCATATATTAAATTGAATCGAACTCGACGAGCGCTGCTTGCGGACTGAACGTTACCGTTTATGGAAACCTCTTAAAAGTATTTTTCCGTTTGAAAATATGATGAGAATCATGTAAATTTATTGTTATACTTTAATCTTACAAATGAAGTGCAAATAGTCGTAGAAAAATGTTAATTTTCATCTGGGATTCATTTTGATGACTTATGATACAGTTTTATTTATTTAAAGTTGATAATTAATGTGTTCGCTTAGTTTTTCAAACTTTTCACTATCTCCTGCTTAATCCAGTTCAAGTAGAAGTGAACCCGAGTATAAAAACTAGGCACGTTGGGCGTGTCGCAGCCGATCAGGCTGAACGATGTGATGGCCATAACATGGTACATACACGGATACTCCTGATGGTATGTCAACACGGGACCCCCTGAGTCGCCGTTGCAGGTGTCCTTTCGTTCACTGGAACCAATGCAAATCTGTGATGTAGCATTGTAACCATTTGGAAGCTCTTCGATGTCTGTAATCGCCTGGCACCTGTTGCCGAAGTTCTTGAGCTGCACTTTTTGCAGATTTGTCGATGCCCTGCCGGCGAATTTCTTGTAGCCCCAGCCAATGGCAATAAAGTTCTCGTTGCGAGCTCCATCATCGAAGGGCAGACAAGCGGGATGTTTGTACACACTGAAGTTCACAGGGCGATCTAGTTGAATAACCGCTATATCATTATATAGCAACGGATACTTGAAGTCAGGATGCTCAGTTGCATTGAGCACACCAAAATCCTCGGGCTGTGCATCTTCCGTATCGCTAGCAAAATCCAACTCACCCAGTCTCACCACATTGACCTCCCCACTGGAAAGCAGATAAGTATTATCAGTATCGACACGGCTATAGCCCCCTCCCCTGCTCCAAACTCACCTTTCTGAGTAGAGACAATGGGCTGCTGTGAGCACCAGGCGATTGCTTATCAAAGTGCCGCCACAGAACCAACTTGTGACGTTGTTAGCATTGCGATTACCCAAACGTGCCATGTGGGGGAAATTCTTTAGGCTCGGCAGGTTGACCTCCCACTATAAGAGGACGTGAGCCGTGACACGAATCAATGGTTTCCCATGTGACTGGTGCATTGGCAATAAAGAAACTAATCGGCACCTGCTCTTCGAAGACGGTACGCTTGTAAAGGGTGCAGACTACGAAAGTAAATTAGATTTGCGATAATTATGATTTATTAGATATGAAAATCTAAAGTTACCTTGCTGTACGGATGGATCCGGAACTTGACCGAGAGTGAACATGCCACACCCGACAAGCAACAGCCACAAACGGACTGACTTAAGCAGCGTCATTTAATGCGCGACGCTTTGAACTTCGATTAAACACGATTTAAGATAGACTGAGCAATAATATTGCAATGAATAGAACTAGTAGCTAAAACAGCAATGCGGATTATCAGCCAACCTCTCTCTCACTCTCTTAAATAAATTGCATCGATTTGCACTCAACTACATATTTGTGTGTAACAAATCGTATAAGTTTAATAAATTAATTAAACAATTTTTTAAAATAAGTTATGTTACAAGTAACCATACTTTTTGCAGATTTCGCACCTAACGGCTTAAAATCGAATTACTAGAGTGAGTTGTATGCAAAAGTTCATATATAATATGTTATTAAGAAATCATTTCTTTGGGCTACCGGGTATATAACAGTCGAACACGCTCAACGATAGCTTTCCTTATTGTTTAAATTAAATGATGTGTATGTTTCATTGTAATTAATTTGTTAACTAATTATTTATTAATTTCTTCTCGTTTCTTGAGATTCGAATTACGCTTTAGCTTAGGCTTGGGCTTACCTTTGTCTATCTCTCTCCTAATCCAATCGACATAAAAATTAACTCGCGTATAGATGTTTGGCACATTGGGAGTGCCACAGCCAATACCGGAGGAGGTGATGCCTACCACAGGGTATCTACAATGCGGCTACAGGTGATTGTTCAATACAGGATCAATACATACTTTATGGGGTCTCCCACGCCTCCTTCTGCCTGTTACATACATTTGCACAAAGTTAGTACACCCTGTTTTGACCATATTCAATGGTCGAAGGGTATAAAAATCGCGATCGTAAATACCAAAAAAATCGTATGGTATTCAAATTGGATAAATTTCTCTGTGCAATTGATAGATCCGATTTCTTAATTGCATTACAAGTTGTGAATGATAGTAATATTGCCATTGTGACCGTGAGTTTGATGGACATCGAATTGAAATTTTTGTCGATTCTGTGGCCGGCAGAAAAATCAATCTAATATCCCTGCAACACATCAATTACCTATTGAATACTATCGGTTTGTATTTATATAAAAAATGTATGTTTGATTATATGAATAATTATTTATCTTAGAAGTATGATTTTCTACCCCTATTTCCCATTACATCCATACCCTTATATTATACAAAATTTTAACACTTTCTTCTGTCCTTCTATTGATGAAACGTCTTTACTTAGTGATCTTAAATCGATAAAACCCGTTTTCTCTCCTGGCCCTGACGGAGTTCCAGCATGTGTGCTTAGATATTGCGCTGATTCAATTCTTAAACCAATTCATAAGCTGCTTGACTTGTCACTAGTAAATAGTTAGTTCCCACCTATTTGGAAAAACTCTTTTTCAATTCCTCTTCACAAAAGTGGTTCTAACTATGATGTGAAGAACTAAGGGTATTCCAAATCCGCTATTCTAAAATATTGAAAAAAATTTACGGCTCAGTTAACTTTGTGTAAATCTATAATTTCACCGTGTCAACATGGGTTTATTAAGGCAAGATCCACAGCTTCTAATCTTTTAGAATTTTCCTCTCACATTAATTTAGGATTTCGGAACAAAATGCAAACTGATGTGGTCTATACTGACTTCAGTAAAGCATTTGACTCCGTAAATCATGCCTTAATCCAAAAGTTAAATTTGATTGGTTTTCCTCAAAAGCTCCTTTTGTGGATTTCCGATTATTTAACTAATAGGTCTCAACGAGTTTCTTTTAAAGACTGTCTCTCTAAGCCGATCTTAGTCACTTCTGGTGTTCCTCAGGGTAGCCACCTTGGGCCTTTGCTATTTAACCTTTTTATTAACGACCTTCCTTCTATACTTCTTCACTCTAACATTCTTATGTATGCTGATGATGTGAAAGTCTGTTTGACACATAGTGATCAATTAATAACCTTCTTCAAACAGATCTTGATTTGTTTTTTGCTTGGTGTAGACATAATCTACTACATCTAAACTGTTTGAAGTGCAAGGTTATGTCATTTTACAGAGGTAACTATCATGTCATCGACTATAATCTTAACTTAACCCCACTCTTAAGAATATCTGAAGTAATGGATTTAGGTATCCTCTTTGACCATAAATTGAAATTTGATCGTCACATAACACAAATTGTCAATAAGGCATTTCGACTACTTGGGTTCATCAAAAGATGGGCCAAAGAATTCGAGGATCCTTATACGACAAAGTTGCTTTATACTTCTCTTGTTCGTCCAATTCTTGAACATGGGTCTTGCGTGTGGTCGCCGCAATACCATATTCATCAAGATAGAATTGAGTCTGTTCAAAAGCAGTTCCTACTCTTTGCCTTGCGTAGTCTTAATTGGGCTTCGGGTGTAGACTTACCACCATATTCTAGTAGACTCCTTCTAATTAACCTACCTTCTTTAACTAACCGTCGTATTATGTTAGGTGTTATGTTCATCGTAAAACTAATAAGGTACGATATAGATTCCCCCATTCTACTTAACCTAATCAATTTCTGTATTCCTTCTAGAGTTACTCGTAATTTTAGGCCACTTTCTTTAGCCTTTTGTCCTAATAATTATAGCTTTCCGAGTTCTCTGTGCTGACTACAATAGACTGTTTAGAGTTTTCAACTAAGAGTCCTCCCTCCACTCTGTTAAATTATCTATCCTTAATGAATTAACTTCTCATCTTAATAACTAACATTAATCCACCGATCTGATTGGGTTTTACTGGGTTTTCCCCAATCCTTTGCAGCAAATGTTGGATCGTTAATTCTTGCTTTATATTCCCCAGCCTAAATTTAATAAATTTATAATCTTAATTAATTTTAAAATTTTTTTTATATTTTTAATCTTAATTTTATTTAATTTTAATATAAATATAATAATTTTTCAAGTCGACTGGCTTAGTTGACGTTAAATAAATAAATAAATAAATATTTAGACTATATGATATGTTCAATGAGTGCAAGATTTAAGGGGAAATTTTTGAAAATTTTGCCTCTAGAGGTATACACAAAAGTTAACGTTGAGGAAGAGCTGAAATCAGAAATACCCCTTTGGGACCAGCATTGCAAGACATCTTCATTTCTACAAGCACAAACAGCGATTGATACTTTAAAAAGCACAGAGACAAATAATCACGGATCGTTTTGTTGGAATGTTGCGACACTGCTTCAATTATTTGCAACAATACCAGTGACTTCAGCAACAGCAAAGCGTTGTTTTTCAAAAAGAATAAAAACATTCCCAAGAGTCAACATGTCTGAAAATCGACTCAACGGTTTGGCTTTGGGACTACAATAAAGATGTGAAAATCTCCAGAGATTAAGTTGTGGATCTTTTCGGTAAACTTAAACTTCGGCGATTAGCAACGTTTGATTGGTCATTGGAAGAATGAACGAGCAAAAAAATGGCACTGTTATATAGTGTTTAAATATTGTTTAATTAAAAATTAGCACTCCTACAAAAAAAAAAAAGAATAAAATGGTACTGATTTTCATATTTTTACAAACACGATTTATAGAAAACTTTCAAGCCCCCCATAGCAAATCCTAAATCCGCCACTGTAACCGATGACACGCAAAAAGTCGCGAAAAAGTTTCAATTTTAATCTCGGATTCATTATACAACAATGACTTATACAGTTTTATTTATTTAAAGTTGATAGTCACGCTTAGTTTCCAAACTTTTGACTATCTCCTGCTTAATCCAGTTCAGGTAGAAGTGAACCCGTGTATAAAAACTTGGCACATTGGGCGTGTCGCAGCCGATCACGCCGAACGATGTGATGCCCATGACATGATACATACACGGATACTCCTGATGGTATGTCAACACAGGACCCCCTGAGTCGCCGTTGCAGGTGTCCTTTCGCTCATTGGAACCAATGCAAATCTGTGATGTAGCATTGTAACCATTTGGAAGCTCATCGATGTCTGCGATCGTCTGGCACTTGTTGCCGAAGTTCTTGAGGTGCACTTTCTGCAGATTTGTCGATGCTCTGCCGGCGAATTTCTTGTAGCCCCAGCCAA
This sequence comes from Zaprionus nigranus, assembly GCA_018903425.1. Classification (NCBI taxonomy): domain Eukaryota; kingdom Metazoa; phylum Arthropoda; class Insecta; order Diptera; family Drosophilidae; genus Zaprionus; species Zaprionus nigranus. The sequence continues at coordinate 6,164,426 of JAEIGD010000003.1, read as the reverse complement.
TGGCAATAAAGTTCTCGTTGCGAGCTCCATCATCGAAGGGCAGACAAGCGGGATGTTTGTACACACTGAAGTTCACAGGGCGATCTAGTTGAATAACCGCTATATCATTATATAGCAACGGATACTTGAAGTCGGGATGCTCAGTTGCATTGACCACACCAAAATCCTCGGGCTGTGCATCTTCCGTATCGCTAGCAAAATCCAACTCACCCAATCTCACCACATTGACCTCCCCTCTAGAAAGCAGAAAAGTATTATCAGTCAGCACGGCTAAGGCCCTCTCCCCCTGCCCCAAACTCACCTTTCTGAGTAGAGACAATGGGCTGCTGTGAGCACCAGGCGATTGGTTATCAAAGTGCCGCCACAGAACCAACTTGTGACGTTGTTAGCGTTGCGATTACCCAAACGTGCCATGTGGGGAAATTCGTTGCGCTCGGCAGATTGGCCTCCCACAATAGGGTTTATAGGTACATCGGACAAGAAGCAACTAAATGGCACCTGCTCTCCGAAGACGGTACGCTGGAACAAGCTGCAGACTACAAAAGTAAATAACAGATGCGATAATACGACTTATTAGATATGAAAATCTAAAGTTACCTTGCTGTACGGCTGGATCAGAAACTTGACCGAGAGTGAACATGCCACACCCGACAAGCAACAGCCACAAACGAACTGACTTAAGCAGCGTCATTTAATGCGCGACGCTTTGAACTTCAAATCAACACGATTTAAGATAGACTGATCAATGATATTGCAATAAATTGAATATTCAGCTGAAAACAACGTCAGAAAGCAATGGTGATTATAAACCAGCTTTTTTCTCTACTCTATCAAATAAATAGCATCGATTCGAACTCAACTACATAATTGTGTCTAACAAATCGTATAAGTTTAATAAATTGATTAAACAATTTCTTAAAATAAGTTACCATACATTTTGAGGATTTCGCAGTAAACTGGTTAATATCGAATTACTAAAGTGATTTGTATGCAAAAGTTAATATTTAATATGTTATTAAGAAATCATTTCTTTGGGCTACCGGGTATATAATATTCGAACACGCTAAACGATAGCTTTCCCTATTGTTTACATTAAATCATGTCTACGTTTCATTGTAGTTAATTCTTTAATTTATTATTTATTAATTCTTTTTCGTTTCTTGAGATTCGGATTACGCTTTAGCTTAGGCTTGGGCTTACCTTTGTCTATCTCTCTCCTAATCCAATCGACATAAAAATGAACTCGCGTATAGATGCTTGGCACATTGGGAGTACCACAGCCAATACCGGCGGAGGTGATGCGTACTACACGGTATCTACAATGCGGCTGCACATGATTGATCAATACAGGTCCACCGGAGTCTCCGTTGCAAGTGTCTTTCCGCTCTGTGGATCCAATACACAGCTGCGAGCAGCCATTGAAACCATTGGGCAGCTCATCAATTTCTGTTGTGTTAAGGCATCGATTCCCGAAATCCTTGAGCTGCACTTTCAGCAACGAGTTGGAGTCTACACCAGCGAAAGTCGCGTGTCCCCACCCGATGGCGGTGAGCCGTTTGTTGGCAATGCTACCAGTGGAAGGAAGACATGCGGGACGCTTATAATCGTTTAGATTCACCGACCGATTAAGATGTAAGATGGCAATGTCATGATACAGCAAAGGGTATTTATAGTTGGGATGTGCCTTTGAGCTGTGCACACTAACGTCCTCGGGCTGAGCATCTTCCGTATCGCTGGCAAAATCCAATTCACCGAGTCGCACCACGTTGACCTCACCGCTGGAAATCAGATAAGTATTATCAGTCATGGCGATATTATGTCTCTCACATACCGTACCTCTCCGAGTACAGACAGTGGGCTGCTGTGAGCACCATGCGATTGCTTATCAAGGTGCCACCACAGAACCAAGTGGTGACGTTGTCTGCGTTCCTATTACCCAAGCGCGCAATGTGAGGAAACTCTTTCGGATCAGCCAGAATACCATCGACGACAAGAGTCCGAAGCGTCAGTTGAGCTGACCAAAAAAAAAAGTTGCCATCAATATTTCAATTTAATGAATACGAATTGTGTAAGTAGTTGCTCACTAAGTTCATTCTTTGGGTCTTGCGCGAGTATCAGGTCATCATCCAATTGCAGAAAAATTAGAAGAATCAGCCAACATTCGAATTTTGTTTTCACATTAGGCATTGTATATTAAATTGAATCGAACTCGACGAGCGCTGATTGCGGACTGAATGCTTCGGCTTATGGAAACATTTTTAAAGTGCTTCCCCGTTTGAAAAAAGATGTGAGTCATATGAATTTATTGTTGTATTTTAATCTTACGGATGACTCGCAAAAAGTCGCAAAAAAGTTTACATTTTAATCTGGGATTCATGCATAACAATGACTTATACAGTTTTATTTATTTAGTATTTATTTATATATATTTATTTATTTATAAAGTTGATAATTAATATGTTCGCTTAGTTTCTCAAACTTTTCACTATCTCCTGCTTAATCCAGTTCAAGTAGAAGTGAACCCGTGTATAAAAACTGGGCACATTGGGCGTCTCGCAGCCGATCAGGCCGAACGATGTGATGGCCATAACATGGTACATACACGGATACTCCTGATGGTATGTCAATACGGGACCCCCTGAGTCGCCGTTGCAGGTGTCCTTTCGCTCACTGGAACCAATGCAAATCTGTGATGTAGCATTGTAACCATTTGGAAGCTCTTCGATGTCTGTAATCGCCTGGCACCTGTTTCCAAAGTTCTTGAGTTTCACTTTCTGCAGATATGGCGACGCGCTGCCGCCAATTTCCTTGTAGCCCCAGCCAATGGCAATAAAGTTCTCGTTGCGAGCTCCATCATCGAAGGGCAGACAAGCGGGATGTTTGTACACAGTGAAGTTCACAGCGCGATCTAGTTGAATAACCGCTATATCATTATATAGCAACGGATACTTGAAGTCGGGATGCTCAGTTGCATTGACCACACCAAAATCTTCGGGCTGTGCATCTTCCGTATCGCTAGCGAAATCCAACTCACCCAGTCTCACCACATTGACCTCCCCACTGGAAAGCAGATAAGTATTATCAGTCAGCACGGCTATGGCCCTATCCCCTGCCCCAAACGCACCCCTCTGAGTAGAGACAATGGGCTGCTGTGAGCACCAGGCGATTGCTTATCAAAGTGCCGCCACAGAACCAACTTGTGACGTTGTTAGCATTGCGATTACCCAAACGTGCCATGTGGGGAAATTCCTTAGCGTCGGCAGATTGGCCTCCCCCAATAACGATAAGCGAAATCGAGCGGTGACACGAATCGATGGTCTTCCCTTTGACAATTGCATCGGAAATGAAGAAAGGAATCGGAACCTGCTCTTCGAAGACGGTACGCTTGTACAGGGTGCAGACTACGAAAGTAAATTAGAGATGCGATAATAATGAATCGAAGTTACCTTGCTGTACGGCTGGATCCGGAACTTGACCGAGACTGAACATGCCACATCCGACAAGCAACAGCCACAAACGAACTGACTTAAGCAGCGTCATTTGATGCGCGACGCTTTGAACTGCGATTAAACACGATTCAAGATAGACTGAGCAATAATATTGCAATGAATAGAACTAGTAGCTAAAACAGCAATGCGGATTATCAGCCAACCTCTCTCTCACTCTCTTAAATAAATTGCATCGATTTGAACTTAACTACATATTTGTGTGTAACAAATCGTATAAGTTTAATAAATTAATTAAACAATTTTTTAAAATAAGTTATGTTACAAGAAACCATACTTTTTGCAGTTTTCGCAGTAAACTGCCTAAAATCGAATTACTAAAGTGATTTGTATGCAAAAGTTAATATATAATATGTTATTAAGAAATCATTTCTAATCCAATCGACATAAAAGTGAACTCGCGTATAGATGCTTGGCACATTGGGAGTACCATAGCCAATACCGGAGGAGGTGATGCCTACCACACGGTATCTACAATGCGGCTACAGGTGATTGTTCAATACAGGATCAATACATACTTTATGGGGTCTCCCACGCCTCCTTCTGCCTGTTACATACATTTGCACAAAGTTAGTACACCCTGTTTTGACCATATTCAATGGTCGAAGGGTATAAAAATCGCGATCGTAAATACCAAAAAAATCGTATAGTATTAAAATTGGATAAATTTCTCTGTGCAATTGATAGATCCGATTTCTTAATTGCATTACAAGTTGTGAATGATAGTAATATTGCCATTGTGACCGTGAGTAAAACTCTTCAGAATTTTCAGTTGCAAATTTCGTCAGCTTGCAGTCACATTCGAGAAATCATCACTTTATTTAATAAGACAAGAAACAAAGAGGAATCATTTTACTATATGTTTGATGGACATCGAAATTAAGTTTTTGTCGATTGTGTGGCCGGCAGAAAAATCAATCTAATATCTCGGCAGCACATCAATTACATATTGAATACTATCGGTTTGTATTTATATAAAAAATGTATGTTTGATTCGATTACTTATTATTAATAATTATTTATTTTAGAAGTACGATTTTCTACCCCTATTTAGACTATATGATATGTTCAATGAGTTCAAGATTTAAGGGGAAATTTTTGAAAATTTTGCCTCTAGAGGTAGACACAAGAGTTACCGTTGAGGAAATAGTAAATGCTGCAAGAGTATACGAGTACAAAGCAGATTTAATAAGCTGCAATGAGCTGAAATCAGAAATACCCCTTTAGGACCAGAATTGCAACACATCTTCATTTCTACAAGCACAAGCAGCGATTGATGCTTTGAAAAGCATAGAGGCAAATAATCAAAGGTTGTTTTGTGCGAATTTTGCGACACTGCTTCAATTATTTGCGACAATACCAGTGACTTCAGCAACAGCAAAGGAATAAAAACATTTCCATGAGTCAACATGTCTGAAAATCGACTCAACGGTTTGGCTTTGGGACTACAAACATAAAGATGTGAAAATCTCCAGAGATGAAGTTGTGGATCTTTTCGCTAAACTTAAACTTTGGCGATTAGCAACGTTTGATTGGTCATTGGAAGAATGAACGAGCAAAAAAAAAGGCACTGTTATATAGTGTTTAAATATTGTTTAATTAAAAATTAGCACTCCTACAAAAAAAAAAAAGAATAAAATGGTACTGATTTTCATATTTTTGCAAACATTAGCAAATCCTAAATCCGCCACTTTTACCGATGACTCGCAAAAAGTGGCGAAAAAAGTTTAAATTTTAATCTCGGATTCATTCATAACAATGACTTATACAGTTTTATTTATTTTAAGTTGATAGTCAATATCTTCGCTTAGTTTCCAAACTTTTGACTATCTCCTGCTTAATCCAGTTCAAGTAGAAGTGAACCCGTGTATAAAAACTGGGCACATTGGGCGTCTCGCAGCCGATCAGGCCGAACGATGTGATGGCCATAACATGGTACATACACGGATACTCCTGATGGTATGTCAACACGGGACCCCCTGAGTCGCCGTTGCAGGTGTCCTTTCGCTCACTGGAACCAATGCAAATCTGTGATGTAGCATTGTAACCATTTGGAAGCTCTTCAACGTCTGTGATCGCCTTGCACCTGTTTCCAAAGTTCTTGAGTTGTACTTTCTGCAGATATGGCGACGAGCTGCCGCCAATTTCCTTGTAGCCCCAGCCAATGGCAATAAAGTTCTCGTTGCGAGCTCCATCATCGAAGGGCAGACAGGCGGCATGCTTGTACACACTAAAGTTCACAGTGCGATCTAGTTCAATAACCGCTATATCATTATATAGCAACGGGTACTTGAAGTCGGGATGCTCAGTTGCATTGCGCACACCAAAATCCTCCGGCTGTGCATCTTCTGTATCGCTTGCAAAATCCAACTCACCCAGTCTCACCACATTGACCTCCCCACTGGAAAGTAGATAAGTATTATCAGTCAGCACGGCTAAGGCCCTGTCCCCCGGCCCCAAACGCACCCTTCTGAGTAGAGACAATGCGCTGCTGTGAGCACCAGGCGATTGGTTATCAAAGTGCCGCCACAGAACCAACTTGTGACGTTGTTAGCATTCCGATTACCCAAACGTGCCATGTGAGGAAATTCCTTGGGCTCGGCAGATTGGCCTCCCCCAATAAGGATATGCGAATCGATCGAGGGATGACACGAATCAATGGTCATCCCTTTGAAAATTGCATCAGAAATGTAGAAAGAAATCGGAACCTGCTCTTCGAAGACGGTACGCTTGAACAAGGTACACGCTACAGATGTAAATTAGAGATGCGATAATTATGACTTATTAGATATGAAAATCTAAAGTTACCTTGCTGTACGGCTGGATCCGGAACTTGACCGAGAGTGAACATTCGACACCCGACAAGCAACAGCCAGAAACGAACTGACTTAAGCAGCTTCATTTAATGCGCGACGCTTTGAACTTCTAATCAACATTATTCATAATAGACTGAACAATGATATTGCAAAAATTGAATATCCAGCTGAAAACAACGTCGTTAAGAAATGGTGATTATAAACCAGCTTTTTTCTCTCACTCTCTCAAATAAATAGCATCGATATCAACTCAACACAAGTATGTAATTGTATGTAGTCTAACAAATCGTATAAGTTTAATAAATTGATTAAACAATTTCTTAAAATAATTTATGCTATGATTAACCATACTGTTTTCATACAGTAAGGATCAGTTAAAATGTATCCCGGCCGAGTTGAAGGCCAGCAGGAGACGCATAAACTCATCGATGTCCATAGATCTCGCGCGATTGGTGCTCATGCCCTGCTCTTCCAGAATGCCCATTACCTTCTCCTGCATATTGAAGTTTTCCTCGATTTCCTGTAGATAAACATAGAAAAGTATGGTATTTAAGGGATTTACCAATGTATTGAATATCGGATCTAAGACTACCTCATTTCGCAACGAGCGATACAGTTTGTAGTTCTTCTCGAGCATCTCGATCACAGAGTTTACTTTGAAAGTTGCCGCAAGCGTTTTGTTCTTACGCAGGAATGCGATGCGGGTGAGGCCATCCCACTCCGTAAAGTTGACTGGTGGCGGTGGATTCTTTGGCTCAAGTCGCACCACACTGGACTCAACCTTTGGTGGTGGTTTGAAATTGTTTTTGCCCACCTTCATCAGCATATCAACGCGTGCTAACAATTGTGTATTGATGCTCAGGCGGCAGTAGAGTTTGTCCCCCGGCTTAGCCACCAGACGCTGGGCGAACTCACGCTGAAACATTAGCACGGCACAGCGGAAGAGCGGACGATGGAGCAGCAGTTTGAATATCAACGGCGAACTGATCTGGTACGGAACGTTGGCAATGCACAGGTCAAAGAACGGCAGTTCTGCCTTGAGAAAATCCCCAATGAGCACCTGCAGCTTTGGCTGCAACGGCGTCGCCTGCACACGTTTCTGAAGCTCAGCGGCAAGACGAGTATCGATTTCGCAGGCAATCACCTTCTTGGCACGCTCGAGCATACGCACTGTCATGTTACCTGTACCAGGACCAATTTCCAGCACTACATCGGTAGCTCGCAGTGCTGCTTTCTCCAGCATTGTTGTAATGACAAGGGGATTCTTTAAAATGTGTTGGCCAAAATCCTTGTTGAACACAATGCCTGCAAAGCATTTACTGTGGTCAGAAACAAATTTTCTCTTATGTATTTTGATAAAGTAACTCACCTTGCTTTTGCACCTCATTGTGAATCCGAGTTTTCTTTTCTGTTTTTACTTTTGGCATGATTTAATTCGAAATAAGTTGCGAAAACGAGCAGCACAATTTTGTTTTGCTTCGTCTGCTTTGCACTTAACTTCTTTGCTGCCATGTGCGCGACGCAGGGTTGCCTTTGGCACACAGTGTTGCCAGATCGTTACATTGGCGCGCTATTTCAAAATATGCGCACATAGATTGAATAAAAAAGCCACTTGGTACATTTTTATAGGTGTTACCTCTTTATTTATTAATTAGTTTTCCTTCATTAAATGTTCACTTAAAATTATAAATCAATTTTAGTAATTTTGTTTTCTTTGGTTATCTTTCCCGTATTCATCTTACACTGTTTGTTTACCATTTATTTAGTTGCTTGAATAACACTCACTGTCTTCCCTTAGTTCACTTTTTTTTTACAACATATCAACTGTTGACTTTTGACTTTTCTTTGTAGCTTATTTATCCACTCTTTAAACATAACTTAAACATTATTTATGCTTTTAATTCTCTTCTCAATATAATTTTCTGTGTTTTTAAATACTTTGTTTTCATCATTATGTTAGTTCATATTCTTTTAGCGGGTAGTTTCTATTTTTCCTCTGATTTTCTTTTGTCTTATATCAATTAACGATTTAGTTTTTTTTGGTTTAAATACTTTAAATGTTCTCTATTTATAGAATCTAAATTGCAGAAGGTACATGAAAAGGTGTATATGTCTGTAGTAGGTGTGGCATGTATGACTGTAGGCATATGCATATAGCATTAGTAGTAGTAATAGTTCCTAGATTGATGGGATAGAACACCCCATATATCTGTTTGCTCATGTCAATCAAGCGTATTGGGTGTGCCTAAAAAGTGTTTATAAGTAGTTTCATAGCAAACTCTCTTACGATGGTAGATGTGCACTATTTGCCCCAATTGATTTCAATACGAATGCAGTTGAGTTTGTTTTCAAGGACAGATTTTTAAAGCTGAATTCCGCCAAAGGCTGCTGAATTAGCAAGCGATTGGTCTTATGTTTTAACTAGTTAGTATATAGCATTTATAAGGTGGATAGTATGAAAACGTGGTGTAAATTTTTCCTAGCTCTCTTGGTAATGCAGTAATTAGCTAGACAAAACAATGAGTTGCAATTTAGGACAACTTTGATCTACAGTTGAAAATATTTGAAATGCACTTACAACTAACTTTCTGTTTCCTTTTTTTTGTTCTTCAACTCTTTGTGTATGTTTTGCTTTTAGTTCTTTATTCAGGTTACGCGTTACATTTTGTTTTGTTTCTTTTTCTCTGTTTGTATTTTGTTTCTTATTTCACATTGCGCTGACGGTGCTGCCTTTCAAATTTCGGTAACAACCAACAAACTTTCCTTTGTATTTTGTCTGCTTGTTCATCGAGCGAGGCATCTCATATGGATATATACCATAAACTAATGAAAATATGTATGTGTGTATGCTGGCTGGATGCGTATGTAAATAACGGCATTATCGCAAGTTTTGTCTCATTTACCTATAATAATTTCATTTTGTTTTTTTTTGTTCATTAATATTATCATATTCATATGGTCTGCATTTGTGTCCTTGTTCTTGTGTCTTCATTTTGGTTTAGTAAAATGCGGTTATCGAGAATACTTGAGGTTAAGTTAACATTTAAATGGGTAACTATGCGCTAGCGCTCTGCTTGTTTTTCATAAATATTATTATTATTACACATCATTATTAGACATTGGGTTTTTTTTGTTATCTCATTACATATAAAGTTTCTTTGTTCATTTGTTTACCTTTTTTTTTAGTTAACAATGTTGCTTACAGTTAGTAATTTGTTCTATACTGCCATATTCTTTTTGTTTGTTTATCATTTTGTTTTGTTCCATACAAATTTATCAAACTTAGTGTTCGGCAATCGGTTTGCGCTCCTGTAAATGCAGCACAACAATTGTGTAGTACATTTTATAAAGTCAATTTAATAGTTGCTCTCAAATCAACATTAAGTTCAAAAAAATTGTTATAAAAAACAGAATTCGATTGAGATACACATATAGTATGTACACATGCATGTACTTCAATTACCAAATCATAACAATTTAAGATATTTGTTTCTTGTTGTTATTGTTTGTTTGTTGGTTGTTTCTTCTGTTTCTTAACTTGAAATTTGTATTTGTTGTTTGAGTCTTTGGTTTTAAAATCAACACATACGTATATGTATGTATATATATATATATTTATCTTTATCATTAATTCATATTGGTATCATATTACATACATTATATTGTTTTATATACTTTTGGTTTTTTTTTCTACAGTTTTTACTGCATAATATACCACATATACTAAATTTATTCTATTACATGCATATATCTGTATATATATATAAATATTTAATGTACATTCTGTACATATACATGTAGTTATACTGTACTGAATTTTTATACTTTCTCCAGCTTACAGGCTAAACACATTTTTCTGCATTGAATGTATTTATAAATTGTGTGTTCCATAAAATATATATTTATATATATGAAATCGAAATGTTCTGGTTTTTATTTTACTTTTAATTTTGTTCTCCATTGTTAAGCGACTAACACTTAGTCTCAGTTACCCTTACTAAGTTGTCTTGTTTAATTTGTGTTGTTGCATTTCAATAGCTCAAAACTATGTGTCTGTGTGTTAATGAGGGTTCATTATGTATATGCATGTGTGTGTTTGTTTATTTATGGCTTTATTTTATTGTAATAATATTGTGTTTGTATGTATGTATGTTTAACAATAGGTTAATTTTAAAATAATATCGCTTTAATACTTGAGAAGGAAATTGTGCAAGAGTTCGAATACGCATTAAGTTTGCTAAAATATTCATAATATTTTCCTCAATATGTTACTGTGCGTGTGTCTGTCTATATAGTTGTTTTCTTATTTGATTGGCTATTGTGACATTCTCTTGAGATTCGCATAGGAGAAAGTTGGGTGCGAACTTTGAGATTCGGCACATTGAATAAATAAAAAACTAATAACAAAAATAACGCATGGCGCAGTATTTGCAATAACATTGACTAGATCAGGGGCTTAATTTGGCAATTAATACAAGAATAATGTTAACAAAAGAACATATAGACTGGATTAGGCAACAACACTAGAGCTTTGCTTCAAATGGCTTTGAGCATTTAACAATAGTGCACGTGAAAGTTTCGAAAGGCGTGTTAGAAACATAAAATATACGTAATGTACATATAAACAAATTATTTACAAAATAATTTGCCTGAGTCCGTGTTTATACTTCTCTTTGCTGTGCGTGTGTGTATTTATAGTATAGTGGTTTATTGGCACGGGTCGTAGACGACAACTGTATGAATCTCTACGCGTTTTTTGAATACGTGTTGTAGTTTGTCGCGTAATGCACAGATATTCACTTCTATCTATGTATGTAAATATACATAACTTGCAATGTGTCCTCCTCCTTTCATATGTTTTTGCTTTTGTGTTTGTTGTGGTTTGTTTGTTTTTGCTTTATAGCTTTGCTTTGTAAATTCCAACAGATAACTTAAAACGAAATAATAGCAATAGAGACGATAACTGGAAACAGACAACAATAAAGCGTTCGTCAAATATTTAACGGAAGCAAAGTTCAAGTACAAGTTGTGCTAGGGATAATCTAGGGCTAGGAATAGGCTAAGAGATAGCATAGGTCTGTTCGATACCTAATTAAAAACCCGGCAACAATTTGCCCTTTACTTAAAAATTTTCGACTGATCCAGTTTGCTGGTACATTTCTCGCCTGCACGTTAAGTGTCTGTCCACGTTCGTCAACCACAGTGAAAGGATGCTGATTTAGAAGACCTTGCGCTCTGGCACATACTTGGGATTGACAAACGAGAATCCAGCAAATTCGTCCTGATTGATACAACGTATTACATCATTGCCAATTGGTGTCAACACCGGATCTTCTTTGGTAAACTCCGCATCAAAATTATTAGCTTCACGTGGGTTTTTCTATAAACAGTTTCAAGTATAAGTTATTTATCACATACCATTAAAGCATACAATATTTACCATTTTGGGTCGGAATGGCGGCTTTATGTTACGTTTCTCTAGCTGATTCCAGTCCAGCTTATTGAAGAATGGATGTTTGCGTATTTCATATTCATCGTTTGAGCAACCCAAACGCTGCTCGGGATTCTTAGTGAGAAACCCTAAAGCGAAACAGAGTTAACAATCTTTTAAAGTAATCATTTTATATTATTTTACTCACCCTTCAATATGGACACCGCTTCACGTGACAACCACACTGGATAGAGTACATCATCGTGCATGATCGAATCGAAAAGCTCATCTTCATTATCAGCCTCGAATGGCGGCTGACCAGCCATCATCTCGTACATGAGTACACCCAGTGCCCACCAGTCCACAGAGGCGCCATACTCCTGTTCCTTTAATATTTCAGGTGCAATGTAATCGGGTGTACCGCAAAAGGTCGTGGTCAGCACACCGTTACTGATGCCCTCCTTGCACATTCCAAAGTCGGCGAGCTTACAGTGCCCCTCTTGATCGAGTAGTATGTTATCCAGTTTTAAATCGCGATAAATAACGCCATTTTCGTGCAAAAACTGCAGTGCCAACGTTACTTCGGCCGCATAGAAAGCGGCACGTGCCGCCTCAAAGCGACGCGCCTTTTGTATTTGAAACATTAGATCACCACCGTTTACATATTCCATGACAAAAAAAAACGATCCGGGGTTTGGAAACAAGAATGCAATGCCGTCAGGAACGGATGGTTGGCGGCCAATGCTAGGATGCGTTTCTCGGTCATTGTGCAGTCCACATCGTCATCCTGTATGATGGCATCTTTCTTCAACACCTTAATGGCATAAATCTCATCGGTGCCCTTCTTTTCGGCCAACATCACCTTTCCAAATGAACCCTTGCCCAGCACCTTGATAAAATTGAAATCCATCAGGGAACATTTGCCCGGACGTGAGTCTCCGACGCCCACGGGCAGGCTCATGCAGCTGCTGCTGTTGTATCCGCTGGTCAGCGTACTTGTTGAGGTGGCTAGACTATCTCCCGAGAGGTTGCTGCTTCGAAAGGAGGTACCCGGCGCACTGTCCCCAGCCTCGCCGCTCAGCGATGCTCCATAGTTATCCTCGCCACCCTGCTGACTCAAGTATTTGGACCTACGCGGTTGTTGGCCCTGTTTATCCGGTGAGATACCCAGTGAGCTGAGTATCTCGGCCATTTGCTTGGTATTGATGCCGCAAGTGTTGGCTACATTCTTTTGGCATCGCTTGTGGACGTTCATGTAACAAGTCTCGCATTGCAGGCCCTGCTTGATGAGTCCGTACAGCAGGGATCCGCAGTGATCGCAGAAAGTGAACCGCTTGTAACTGTGCACCACAAACCGATGCGGAACATTCACATTGAATCGCTGCCCGGCCGGCACAACTTCAACTTTAGCTTGCTGTAAGTGCTACGATAAATCATGGGAATTGATTTACAATTGATTAATCCATATGCTCACCTCATCGCGCATTCCAGGACACTTGGAGACCACTAACAGATGGCATTTCTTATGTACAACTAACGTGCAAACTAGAAATGATTAAATCAAAATAAAAGAGAGAGTTTCATTAATATCGGTAATTAAGAGGGATTTTATCATACAGCACTTGCAGTCTGTAGGGCTCATTCAATGCGGAGTGCAAGACGATTTATCTAACAAATCACAGCAGTGCAGTACGTTGATTATATATTAATACTCTAGATATATTTACATAACTAACTTTATAAAGAATAAATTTAGTTACAGACATTCAGAGGTTAGACCCACAATAAAATTAGAATGTTGAAACAAAATATATTTTTTTTGATGTCAAGATAAAGGCAATTGTGAATTGATCAATTATTTTCTTTTCATTCGTATTAAGTGTTCTAAATTTTAGCAACGACAACATGACAAGTTATTGTTTACGTGCTTGCAAGTCTTTTTTATTTAAAATGCGTGCAGAAAGGAAAACAATTTTTTTATTAACTGTTTAATTTCACATAAACTAAACACACAAATATTTATAACATTTACTTTTATTTAAATTGTAAAAAATTGCACAACATTTTTTAATCATTAAGGTTAGCCGTTTTAGGTATTCCATAGAATACTGACAGTTCATCCACGTCTTCAAGTGTCAATTATTGTAATAAGATATAGTCTCTCTAAATGGATGTTAGAATAAGCTGCAGTACTTAAAAATTCTTTCAAACAGTCGTGTCATACGTAAGTTATGGTAAATAAATCTAACTGTCTCATAATATCAATAAGTATTTTACATTTTTTTAATTTACTATATGCTTAATCGCTCATCCTTTTAGGTAATTTATCTTGAAACTCCCCAGTATTGCTGTCACATAACAAACACAGGATTTATATTAACTGTAATACTTAAGCTTATATTTAGTAAGTGATTCTTTTCCGATATATAAATCTTAACGCATAACGATTAGTGTAAAACATAGTTACAACATGTGTGTTTATGTGTGGATGTGTTGTGGTTAACAGAACCATAGACTGAATGGTCAGAATGCAGTGCTTTTAGGTGCATGGACAATGCAGAGGGAAGCAACAACAGCAGAGACGGCGCAAGTTAAGAAGTATATGGTACATATCTAAGACCTTATGATCATAAAAGATACAATCAAATATGATAAAATGCAGCTATTGTGGACAAAGGCAAATGCTTTGTTGTTTCTTTAACCGAAACTGTTTACAACATCAACAAACAACAAACAAACGGAACGAAACGAAACGAGCAAATGCATGTGATGGATAGCTTTATTTTTATTTTATTTATTTGTTTTCGATATTGTATATACGTTAAAGTTCTCCCCTTCGAAACTGTTAGGTCTCTTGAAGATTAATCCTTTTTAATTTTAAGCAGAACACATACCTTGACATTGATAGCCTTGTTTACCAATTCCCCTGCAAAAAGGCAAGAAATTCCGTGGCTATTGCATATATATTTTCTTTTTAACTGAATGATGAGTGTATGGGTGTGTATGGTGTGTGTGTATGTGTGTGTGTGTTTTATATGTGTCAGGCATGAAAGTATGCGAATCAATTAAGTCACCAATGAATAAATAGAAACAGGCTCAAAACCCAAAAAGGATGAGTAAGTCAAGCTTTGTATGATATAGTATGAGTATAGCATGAGAGACCAACCCTGAGCATAAATTACAGCCCCATGCCGAATCGTAGCGCCAACCAAATAAAACCCAGTTATGCGAAAATGGTTAATCAAGAAAGAAGAATAAACTGTAAAGAACTTATGTATACGATAGCTAATAATATGTTACTTATAGTGGAACTTAAAGAGCAGTGTATGATACGATTACGAGATATTACAATAAGAGGAAAGTCTAATTAGTTAAAAATAATAAAATTATAAATATAAATAAATAAAGAATGTAAATGCCAATGCTTTGATGTATATGTGTAGGTGTGTTTGTGTGTTTGCTATGTCTGTTTAAATTATATCATAATATCAAAGACCCAAAAATTATGTATATGTATTAATTACTGCAATTACAACTTAAAAGAATGGTATTGTGTATGACAGCCTGGCTGTGAGTACGTTCACCGCAAATGCTTTGGTTTTCTTCACACTCACCAAATAAACTCACGACAATGTGAACAGAAGGTGGGCTGACGCAAGAATGTTGCCATAAACTTATGTCCATTGACCTGTCAATCAGAAACAGAGAGTGAGAGAAAATTCAATTAGCTACTGATCAAAAGATTTGAAAATCTTTGGAGATTACCTGATGCACACGACGGCGCATTGCCCCGCGGCGTCGATTAAATCCAGCTCGTTCTTTGAACTCCTTATTGACGGCCACCGTTTGCTCGACCTCGGCATCGACCTTGGCTTGATCTATAAAATCGAGAGGATTACAACGCTCTAAAGTGCTTTAAAAGTCGAACTAACCATAATTCTCATGCCTACCATTGCGGCTCTTGAGCTCAATGATGACATGAATTTTGCCCTGTGGCTCGAGATTGATCTGAAAGACATGAGACAAACAATTAGCAAAGAGTCTGGGATTTCAATCATATCAATCATATCGATAGATAATCAAAGATATTGATAGTAATATTGTAAAAAGAAATCCAATCTGGGAAATCGAATTCATGATTCCCTTTCCATTACTAGCAATAGTGATGAAACTCAGTTACTAACCCATAGGTCTGGCACACCCGACTCGCTCTGCATCAGGTCCTCGAATGGGATGATGCAATTGGCAACAAAGTCATCCGGTGGCAACGCAGCATCATGGAAAACAGTTAAATTGATGTTGCGCGCATTGGTCACGTCATGGACAAATTGTTCGTTCCATACTGGATCGAACGTCTTTGGTCTGGTTGTCGAACGATCTATGAAAAGATTAAGATGAAATGGATTAATAAGTGGCACAGTCAGGTTTGTATGTTATGGGATCTCTTACCAAAATGACTCTCGTCGACATCTATGGACACGTAGGGATCGATGAGCTGCTCATCAGACAATTTACCAAATGTTAAATTATGACGTTTTTGAAAATCTGTTGGACGCAGGCCGCTTGCCTCGCAAACCTTGATCTGCAGTTTACCCGTAAACATGATTTGCTGATTGTTTCAACTTCACTTGAACTTGCTTTTGTTGTTCTTCTTTTTGTTGTTGTTGCTTATGAGAATGTATGTTGTTGCTTTTGATGTATAGATGGAGATCTTGGCAGGAGTAGTCGGCAGCGCCGCGTATGCAGCTGCGGTGGTTACAAAACGGTGTCGCTCAGCGAATAAACTGACAATTAAAGGTGGTAGAAATTGTCCTGCAAATAAAAAAGAAATTACGGTGAAGGCAGGTTAAAAATTGTAAATACATTTATAGTTTTTGAGAAATTACGAAACCTCTTGTTTTCGATTTATAATATTATCAATTTATTCAATCATTCTAGCCCTATTGTGCTTAGCAAGTATTATATGTTATACTCTTTATCCCCATAGCATAGAAATATATTTTAACTTAAGACCTCACAAATTATATACATATATTCTTGTTCAGTATCTATAGGGCAATTAAGCCATGTCGGATATCTAACAATTATAAAAAACTAAAGACAGCAAATTAGACAAGAATCTTTCTGTATACCATAGTTTTGGCTACTTGTTCCATGTTTTCTGGTAGCAGGGGGCACCTGGCTTGTGCACCGCACACTCTTCACACGCCTCGCTACGGGCCTGAATAACCCATTGGCTCCAACAATGTTGGTCAGATTAATATATCACTTTTTTTTGTTTTTTAAATAAGGAAATCGTTGAGTCTATGGCACAAACAATGCATGGTATTTCAAAGTATTGTTACTCTAGGTCATTGACATTCTGGAATTGCGTCTATTATATGTGTTCGAAAAAAAGAAATGTTCAAGGTCGCACTCGAAACTGACATTGAAGCAAAATTGGAACACGAGCGAACGAATGAACAAAATGAACGAAAAGATTTTAATGGCATCGCGCATATTCTTCTTATCCGTTGCACTTCCGTTCAGCATTGAGATTTGCGTTTTTAGTCAGCATTGGAAATTTAGTCGCTCGCCAAATTATAAAACGTACAAGAGATAAACACAAAGATATACACACAGTCCCACATACACAATTATGTGTGTACATGAAGGTACATGTACGTCTGTTTGTGTGAGATAAGCTGAATTAAAGTTTCACTTAACAATGTTGTTGTTCTTATTGTTGTCGTTTAGTTTTGATTTGCTATTACATATTATTCTTGAACATACAACAAAATATAATTTTTTTTCTTGTATGTACACATGTATTTACTACCTTCAACTCATAAACACACAGGCGCACACACACTCAGACAAATGTATCTATGAACGGACAGTGCATACATAGCAGCAGTAGCAGATATTTTTCACAAATAAAACAACAGAGAAAGAATAACAAGCAATCCTAATACCTCTGCGCCAGTTCCTCCTCCTCCTCCCCCCTTCCGTCTTTCCCACATCCCCCGCAGAAGCGCAAACACACACCCACAAGCTGAGGCAGAAGCAGTATTGCGATTGCTAACCTAGCGTACAGACGAACGCGCTCTCGTTCTATTTCCCTCTTGGTATCTCTCTATCTGTCTTTTATAGGAGAACACAAGAAATTCTCATACACATACATACATGCTCACACACACAGATTCCAGCACAAACAATACACACACGCAAGACTGAAAATGCAAATTGCACAAGTAGATTTGACAATATGACAATTGCGACTAGTGCGTTAATTTACAATTACCGTTAAATCAACAAAAATTTCCCACTTGAAAAACTTATAGTATGGAAGAGACACACACGGAGAGATAGACATGAAAGACAGCCAGAGTGAGAGAGCGAGAGAGAGAGAGAGAGAGAGAAAGAGAGTACGCGCAGCGCAAGGCAACAGAGAACAAACAGAAAAGACGCAAACAGACAGGCGCAGTACTCGAATGACCCAAATATGATAGTGCACACTGGTTGGAAAAGCGCTTTTCATAAACATCTTTTAGCATTTAATATACAAAATTCTATTGTCGAATAAAGAGAAACAAATTAGTTTATATTATTAATTACTCGACTTACAGTATTAACAATTATACCCAGCATTGCATGTTCCTCGACATAATCTTGGTTTTAATTGTAATAAATTATAATGGGATTATTTTTCTAATAAGAATATTCTGTCTGGAGCCAGCTGTGTGAAGAGAGGCAATGAAAGAGCATTCCGCAACGCGCAGTACAGACGGCCAGACCTGGCCAGACCAGACCAGACCTTCGGGCAAATATCTGGACATTACATTACATTACACCTCAATTACTTACCTTTTCTCGCAAGGGTACCGTGGCTGTGGCTCTGCGCCGTGCTGCTCTCTCTTTCTCTCTCGCTCTCTTTGCCTTGCTATATGTGTGCGCTCACGATTGTTGGTATATTAGAGAAAAATGTTCAGCTACATACATACATATGTGCGAAAAAATTAAGGATGGCACATACACAGGCACTGGGCACAGGCACTAGCACACACACATTCGCAAACAGACACCCTGTTTGCACAATTCCAATTGGAAATACTTTCAAGGAATTTTCCCTTTACTTTCAACAATGGCAATGTGTTTTGCACTTTTTTTTCACACAAACACACTTTCCAACATTTTTCGACAATAGAATTTCATTTCGCGCACGAATAGTTAAAGTAAAAAATAAAAATTATTTATCGTCTCTCGCTCGCCTTTGCCTTTGACAATTACATAGAACGGTGTGGCTGCAAAACGCAAGCTGCAAAATACTAGCTAGAATGTAAGCTAGAGGAATGTATCACAAAGTAAAAATACTGCAAATAAATAAACAACCATTCACTTGTTTTCAAAATTTTAAATTTCTTTTCCAAAATTGTAATGCTTGTTTTGAAATTTATTTTTGTTTCTAAATTGTATTTAAATTCGTAAATCGCTGTTGATATTTTAAGTTGGTATTTTTGAGTTGCATATATACTGCTAAAAGCTGTCACACTAAAACTACAGCTGATTTCTTTGTTGTCCCCAACAACACTACTTATTTCTAGATATTTCCCTCGTTTATAGTAGTATAACTTCACTAAGTCAAAAGAGATTCGAATCAATTCGGATATAAATATACTTCAATATATATTAAAAAATACAGAAAACATGTCTGTGCGTCACGATTGGTATCAATCGGAGACTAAAGTGGTCATAACGGTGCTTCTGAAAAATGCAACCGAAAAGAACTACACGGTCAAAATTGAGTCGCAAGACGTTCATATGACAGCGGATGGTTATGAGCTGCAGCTCCATCTGCTCCATCCCATTGTAGTGGAACGCTCCTCACACAAGGCTTATCCGTCCAAAGTGGAAATAACCTTGGCCAAAGAAACTGGCATACGCTGGGAGAATCTTGAGAAGAAGGTCGAGACTGCGGTGGCAGCACCACCGACACGGCAGGTGAAGAACTGGGATCTCCTGGTCAGTGAGGAGGAGAAAATTGACGAGAAGGAGGCAAAAGGCGAGGCAGCCTTGAATCAGCTGTTCAAGAAAATCTATAGCACATCCACACCGGAAGTGCAGAAGGCCATGAATAAATCATTCTCGGAATCAGGGGGCACTGTGTTGAGCACAAACTGGAATGAGGTGGGCAAGGATAAGGTTGAAATCAAACCGCCAGAAGGAACCGAATTTCGTGAATGGGACAAATAAGCTGCATACGGAAATTAATTATTATACTAATTCATTATAGACACTCGCACATACACTCATTCACCCACACATAATTTAAGTAAAACAAAGAAAACAGCGCAAGTGACACGAGATATATTAAAATTTATATATTAAAATGAATTAATAATAAATAAATTCGAGATTTAACTTTGCAGTACTTTTGCTTATAAAAAGAATATTTTGAGGGAATTATTCGTTTCGGGAATTTAAAATTACCATAGTAACATTATTATGGTGAATTGCATTATTATAGATGTTGGGTTCTTTTTAATTTTGGTGCACAAAAAATTCCCTGGTTCCCATAAAAATGGTATTTGATGGAGGAGGAAGGGAAATTTGTGAACAAACAGCTGATCGACAGCCGGCGATGTGCAGCAACAACGCACAATATAATATTTATTTATAAACCACTCTAATAGTTAATAATAATTTTAACAAAATGTATCAAAACCTGGAGGAGCACAATCGCCTGGTTAATAAATATCTTAAGATATTCTTTGTCGTGGCGCTGTATTGGTGAGCAGAAGTTTGAGATACTTTGCTATATCAGATACATTTTTCTAACACGTTGCATTCTTGTTCTCCCAGGTGCACTTCCATACTGACTGTGTTCGTGAACAAGCACCTGCTAAGCAGCGATACAGTCAACTTGGGTGCTCCACTCTTTATGTCCTGGTATCAGTGTGTGGTATCAACCATAATTTGCTACTCTGTGAGTCGTCTTAGTCGCAAGTACCCGAGTGTGTTTAGCTTTCCGGAGGGCAATCCTCTGGATATAGATACATTTCGCAAGCTGCTGCCCCTGACGGTTCTGTATACACTTATGATCGGTGCAAACAATCTGTCCTTGACCTATGTGACCGTGGCATTCTACTACATTGGACGCTCCTTGACCACCGTCTTCAGTGTCGTCTTGACCTATGTGATTTTGCGTCAACGAACAAATTTCAAGTGTTTGCTTTGCTGTGGTGCCATCGTAATAGGTTTCTGGCTGGGCGTGGATCAGGAAAGCCTAACAAAGGACTTTTCTTGGCGCGGCACCATCTTCGGGGGTGCTCAGCTCTCTGGCACTTGCCATGTACTCCATCCAAACAAAGAAGGCACTCGTTCATGTTAACCAGGAGATCTGGCTTCTTAGCTACTACAATAATCTGTACTCAACCATACTCTTCTTGCCACTGATTCTCCTCAACGGCGAGCTGGGCACAGTCATTGCCTATCCGTACCTGTGGGCGGGCTGGTTCTGGGCTGCCATGACGCTGAGTGGATTTTGCGGGTTTGCCATTGGATTTGTCACAGCTCTGGAGATAAAGGTAAAGTGACTCATTCATTCTCAGCAACCATGAAGCATTATCAAACTCTAACATTCTTGCCTCCTCCCTCCCCTTTCTTAACGCTGACTGATTACAGGTTACTTCGCCACTCACGCACAACATCTCTGGCACGGCCAAGGCCTGTGCCCAGACAGTTATTGCCACGCAGTATTACAACGATGTACGCTCGGCTATCTGGTGGACCTCGAACATGGTCGTTTTATTAGCGAGTGCCGCCTACACGCGCGTCAAGCAGTTGGAAATGTTGCAGCAGCATCAGCAACGCAATGCGGCAACAATGAAGGCCTAAAACCGATTCCCGAATAATTCTAATTCATTCAAAGAATTTACTAACTGACAATGGCATATGCATGTTCAATTCCCTAATTCTACAACTGATGTTCAACTTCCAAAAATCCATTTAAACAATTTTCTATGTGTAAGTGTCATAAGAACTAGTGATGAACAACTAATACCCTGTAATTGTCCAAAAACACAAATTTCGATTTAAACATTTTGTAGGTTCATACTTTATATATAAGAAGTAAATCCAAAGACAAAAATATAGCACGATTAATCTCGAATCAGTGGTAATCTATTAGGAAACAGAAAAGTGTCTGTGTGTTTTTTGCGGGAATAATACTATCATTCCCAGAGATACTAACTTGTCTATAAACAAGTTATCTTCTTCAAAGTAAAAACGTAGAATGATTTCGACAGAGGAGTAGGTTGGAGTTTAAGGTATGTATGTATTCTGACTGCCAATGCACGCATGGATCTATAAGAGATAAAACTGTAGATCTTACAAGTACATAACAATGTTAAAACTAATTTGCTGCGGCTGCTTCAGCCTGTGCTTCCTCCACTGGTTCCGCTTGCTTCTTGGCTTCTCTGGTTGTTTTGGCAGTGCTCTTGTCGAATAGTTCCGGTACATATACGAAGGGTTCGATCTTTAACTGCTCACTGCTGGGCGCACTCTTAAGGAGCACACGCGTTATGAAGCGACCTTCACGTTTGGGGCGCATAGTGTTCACATCCTGCAAAAAGGAAACGTACGTTCTCCTCCAGATGTTGTGCATCCATGTCCAGTGTTCCTACGTTGGCCTTGATCAAGCCAAAGTTCTGTTGATATTCATCCTTAGCTGCGCTATAGCTTATCCCATTGGAAAACTTCTTGATCATTTCGCCAAGATTTGTGCCCAGAGTTTCGCTTTTTGGATTGGGAAACTTGCGTTTCATCAGGCCACGTAGAGCAACAAGCTCTGCCAGAATGTTGGGATGTGCAATAATGTACTGATAGTCAGAGAGCAGTAGCTCGCCTCCAGTTATGTCCTTAATCAGCTCTACGCCACCCACAAGGGACGCGCCTGCTTCACGAGCCTCTGCGATTTCATCCTGAAAAAATGATGTATTAGCAAAGTAAAGATACTGTATTTTCTCAGAGTCACTTACATTCCCCTTGGTAAATACTATGATCTTCCTTTCTTCGCCGTGCTCAAACTTGTGTGGGATCATGGCCACACGCTGGAAGTTATCCACAAATCGTGTTGCCTTTTCACCTTGCATATTCAGCTCAATTTCTACAGTGAGTGGCGCATTAGGAATATTGTACATGCTGGGATGATGGGTTTCTCTATGGCATTGTATGGCTTCAATCACCGTGTACACCGGCCAGCGGTAATAGCGGCCCACGTAGACGTCATCTTTGGGCACCTGCTTCCAGGAGTCGTCCACGTGTTTGTCAGCGCGTTTCACATTGATTCTGCGAGAGTTTTAGGGTGTACATTTAATAATATACAAAAATATATTACAGTTTCCTCACTCACCTCTTGTCCCGCTGGTTGTGCGGAATGAATCCCACTTTCTTCACCTCCACTTTAACCTTTTTCTTACGTGCCTTCTCGCGTGTGCCTTTGCGTGCCGCATCCGCAACTGCGGTTAAGTGCAAGCAGCGCAGAGCCTCGCCCGTTTGTTGGCGCACAGCCAGAGCACGCATTGACGATAAAAGCGACAACATTTCTGTTATAATTATTTAAATTTATATATTTATTATATAATTATAAGAAAATCCGGCTGTTCTCCATACAAAAACATAACACAACAACAGAGTGACCAGCTTATTGTTGGATATTTGCGAGTGCACTTGTTATCGAAATCGAATACTAACTTTGATAAATATATCGCTACACTAATGAGAAGTTTTTTGAGAAAAATGAAAAAATAAGTTATTAAATTTGATAACAATGTAATTATAATTGATATCCAAGCACATTTACGTGTGAAAGTAGATATTAAATATATTAAATATTAAATAAATGTTCAACTTATACTGATTAATCCGAGTTTCAAACCATGCAGAGTTGTCAGCCGGTTGGCCATCATGGGAATATTAGCAAAGACACAACAAAAGGCAGTTAAAAATCTCAGTTAGGATATTTTGAAAATAGAACGTTATAAATGAGTTTTGAAAACTGGAAACAAAAGTCTTGAAAGGAGGCACGAAAATATAACATAAATTACTAAAAACTAAGAAAAGGTACACGCAACAAAGTGCATCGCACTTTCTGAGAACACACGTATAAGTTTTCCGACATTCTCATTTCGGCAGGAAAAACACTCGCCGTGTGAATTTTCTGTGCTCAGAATAGCTTCGACCGACGAACGGCACAATACGTTTTCTGATTAACGCGGCGTGAAAAATCGCGAAAAAATCACCAAAAATTTGGGCGGTGGGGGGCGCGTTTTGAGGGGCTGCAGAGATTGTATGCATAACAAAAGTGCAAGTAATAATATCTTGTTTTCACATATTATGCAAATACTTTGTGCATAGTCTAATGATTGAAGCTGCAAGTCGTGACAAGTGAAGAGAAAATAAATTGAAAAATGAAAAGTGTATAAATGTGTGTATTCAATGTGGCAACATTTTCGATATAACATTCTGAAAGTGGCGAAACGAACGCCTAGTGAAAGTAATGGCCCCTCGCATATACACATGAGTGCCCCAGTAGCACACGCACTCACACACGCATACACACGCACACTTTGTGCACCTTGGGGGCAGAAATTTCCCCCCTGTCAAGGGAAATTGGAAATATTAATTGCGTGTAACCTAAAAAAATGAAATAATAGAAGTGTGTGCATACTTCACATGATTGAGGAATGAGATGACAACGTAGGGGAGGAGGGGAATAGATAGGGGCAAGGGAGCGTTAGGGGGGTGCCAAACAAAAGAGTGTCAGCAATTTATAAATAGTTTACGCCATTGTTTCTATTTATTGTGAATTTATTTTCTTTCATGTGGCGCGAGTTTTGTGTTCTTTTTATTTTTCTCTGGATTCTTAAGTTTTTCAAAGTGCATTCGCTCGTTTGCCTCGACTTGAACCGCCACACCTCACCTCACCTCGCTTCGTCTCGCTCATACAAACGCGCGTATTGCACAAAAATATTTCTTTTCGAAAACCAAATATAAAATATTATTTTGAAAACTTTTGCACATGTGGTGAAACGTGCTAAAATTTCGTTTTTCAAAATTTATTGTTTATTTCGTGTATTTTAAGCGTTACACTTTATAAGGCATTTCATATTACCATATATACATAAATATTTCTACATATTTCCACACACTCACACACATACATATGCAAAAGTGCGGGTGTGTGTATATGTGTGTCTGCGGACGTTCCACATTTGTCTTCCTCTTTTATAAACAAATTTTTGATTTCGATAATTCGTGGGATATTCTTGTCTTGCGTGCGCTTCTTTCTAGTGCCGTTTCTCGCCGAGTAAACAAACAAATCCCGATTGAGCATCGCGATAGGCGTATGGACACACACGCATACGCTGGACGCACACACACACACACACACACCGCTTACAAACACGCAAAGTCACCCATTGAGTAAGACAGAGTGCTCTTGGCATGGATAGAACGCCACCGCCTAAACCGCGTCGTATGCGACAAAGAATCAATCAATCTCTGGCTTATGAATCCCTGCCCACGGCTCCTCCTGCCATGTGCGGCCGTGCGGAGGAGAACATCTTTCAGTTTCCTGCCGTCGCATCGCGAGCGCGTAATCTCACCTCCGCCTCCTCGGTGCAGCAATGCGAGGAGAAGGATCTGCCTGTCTGCGAGCATGGCAAGCACAGCTGCAGACACTGCCAACCGTATCGTGCGGATCGTGGCACCATTGAGCCTCTTAAGAGTCGCCTCAACTCGGCCATTGAGGCCATGGATCAGTTGACGCGCACCTATGCGCTGCTCGAAGGGCTGCTGGAACAGAAACTGGCCACCATAACCGACGCTGAGGAGAACGAGCAGGAGCAGGAGGGCGAGCTGGCGGACGAAGATCTACTTGAGGCGACGCCTTCAACTCCCACGCCAAGTGTACCGCCTACGCCTGCACTTGTACCTGTTTCAGTTCCTGCCACACCAGCTGCTGGCACAGTTGATACCGAATTCGAGCTAGAGCACTCGCTGACATGGCTGGAATCGCTGCTGGGCACTGAGGTGGTGCCAGCTACCAAACAGGGCAAGTTCAAGCGGTAGGTAGCGATGACATACATATAACCTGATCGCAGCTTATCTTCACATCTTTTACAGCATCCGTGAGCGCAGCAAGTCCATGATGGAGGACGAGATCAATGTGTATTTGAAGGGCGATCGTCAGCTGCTGAAGATGAGCTCATCACGTCCGTATCTGTTGCGTCGTCAGAGCACGTACAGCGACAACAAGTCCAAGGTGTCCAAGTGGACCAAGGTAAAGGCGGCCTTCAAGTGGGAACGCGCCAATGTGCCTCCCAGCAGCAGCAGCCAGGATCCGAGTGTATTGCTGCCTATCAACATGGAGGTGGAGAGGTAAGAGATTGTCGGCCAATCCTAGCCAGAACTCTCCTCAATACCACCATCACTTTTGCAGATACCTCAAGGTGCCCATCAGCACAGCGTGCGGCAGCAGCTCAGCGGATAGCATTATTAGCTCCTCGTCAGGTCACTTTATGAGCGAAACAGGCGGTACGCCGGGCACCATCAGCTCGGCCAGTTCCATGGATGAGCTGAACATGGAGACAAACAGTCGACAAGCTTCGCGTAAATGCCTCGTGCTTATTCCAGCTCTCGACACTATTCAAGCTTCTCTTCCACCATTTCTACCCCAGGTCGACACTCGTCCAAGAGCGAAACGCATCCATGCAGCTCCTACGAGGTGGAACTGCGTAAATCGGCCACCGATGAGCGTCTGGATGCAGTCAAACCTGCTGCATCGATGCCCAGCAAATCCGCATCGAACAAATCACTGAGACGCTCCAAAGCCTTCTCCGACTTCGAGGTGCTGCCCGAAGATCATGTGGCAGACATTAAGTCAACTGGAAGTCGCCGCAGCAAGCTGCCACCAAGTCCGCTGAATCTCAATCAGATCTGCAGCGATTTACCGCAACTGCACTCGCCCCCTTAAGAGTCCCAAGGATGGTAACCAGACGCTTCCCCGCATGCGACATGTCAGTTCGCCGGGTAACTCCTCCGTGCCCAGCAGTCCGTCGCGTCATTCGGATTTCTTTGGTGAATTCGGTGGGTAAACATGACTTAGCTCATGCTATGGCTCTGATTTCTTACTGATCCTTACTGGCTTTGCAGAGAGCGAGGATCTGTCCAGCGGCGATTACTCGGAGCCGACAACGCCAAATCGTAAGACTTTCCCAAACATATCAGATGAGATATATCAACATTATCATCTTCTACAACTTAAACTAGATACGCACTTCAAGCAACGCGAATTCGAACGATCCTGTGCCAGCAATCGCAGTAAGTCTCCAGCTAATCCTCTCCAGCCATTGTTCATTGCGTACTCCCGATCTTTTCAGGTGTCCGACTGGGCAACAGCAGCGGCAAGCGCAGCAGCGAGGAGCATTCGCCCACACAGCTGTTGCACAATGAACTCGTATCCACAGAGGAACTGGAACAGAATCTGACGCCGCAGTTCAAGAAGAAGTTGCACAAGTGGCGGGCAAAGCATCAGGATGCCAATTGTTATGCCACCTCGGAGCCAGCATCAAGTCCGACGGCCAAGAGTCTGAGTGGCGGAGATTTGAAGCCGAAAATCGATTGGAATCTTTGGAGTTCCGGTGCGCTAAAACTGGAGGGCCAGGGCCTCTGTGCACTGCCTGATCAGAAGGATCTACCCGAGAAGTTTCAAAAGAAATTGGGTGAGTCGCCAGTGCTGTTTCTGGTGAAGAGCTGATTACATGTGCCCTTTATGCCACCAGAGCAATGGAATCGCCTCAAGTGTGCACCTGGTGGCGGAGCCAATTCCGACAATGATTCCCTGAAGCGAAGCTCTAAGCACAGTCAGTCCACGCGTCGTGGCTCCGATGATGATCGCTGGTACAAGCACAAGCCGCACGACAAAGAGAAGTCAGTGAATGATTGCCTAAATTCCATGATACCCTGTAAGCAACTTGTTGTTTCTCATTTGCAGATTGTCGCGACTTAAGGCCATCGTGGCACCAGATCACACGACCAAGAACATTGAGGTTAAAACCTCCGACGGTGAGGTTATGAAATTCGAGGGTATCTCACGAAAATTCACACGCAAGCTATACGAATGGGAGAAGGCCAGGGGCATTGGACCGGAGGCCTCCACATTCGCGCTTGCTACATCCAGGCTATTGTCCCATAGACGTGGGCCGTATTAACAAGGAGTGCAATAAGGGTAAGTAGAGGGATGTGCAAAAGACAAGAGAGAGAGAAAAAGATAGAGAGTTCCCTTATATCTCAGGCTTTAGGATATTTAGATATGAAATTTGCTAAATAGATCTGTTGATATTTAAATTAGTGTCTAAAAATTGTAATGATAATCATTGCAGACATGTTGAGAAGCTCCAAAAGACGGAGAGACAGAGAGATAGAGACTTGCAATATGTATAGCTCGGAGCTATAGATTATACAGATATAAAATTTGCTATGTAGATATTTTGATATTCCAATAATGGTTCAAACTATTCAAGATCTTTACTGCAATTTTCTTTCATGACGAATTTAAAGAACAAACAATCAAAAATTATATTCACTGGCATGGGAAACTTGTCCGTTATTGAAGCTTGATTATTGCAGATATGTTCTTAAATATTTAAAAGCTAAATACTCAGATCTCGAGAACCAGAAGATATAGAAAGACTAAACTTGATCTTGATGATCATTCCTCCATTTCGTATATTTTACGAATAGTTGGTGTGAAAAATACAGATTTTATAAATATTTATATAATATCCTCCACCGTCTATTCGACTTGCAGCCACTGCGGAACACTCTCCAACGCTAAGCCGATCGTTATCGCTGGATAGTGTGGCTCCCAGCGTGAATCAGGCGCAGGTCATTTCGCAGCAGGCCTCATCGCTATCGCTCAACGATGTCAACGAGCTGAAGGAGATGGAGGAATGTGGAAACTCGGCTGAGCGGCAGTTTAAGAAATATGACGAGCCCGAAGCAGTCATGGTCGAAGTGGAGGAGCATATACATGACACCGCATCCCCGTTGGTCACTGCCCACACGCTGGTGGAGCAGCAGACGCCTATCTACAAGTACGAGGAGGTGCAGTGCAACGATTATGTGTAGGTGAACTCATGAATCCCATTGCCAATCCCAAGCTAATCAACAAGTTCTCGTTCCAAAGCAATTCGCGACGCGTGCAAAGCTTCGAGTCGCACACGAACCTGGCTCCGCTGCTGGGCGCACTGAAACGTGCCGACGAACTGTTCTGCCAGCTGAGAGAGGCCACTCCCGACATTGTGGAGCATGTCGCTATGCGGGATTGCCAGGCGGCATTGCTGAGCATACGCAGCATTTATCCATATTACTCGAACAATCTGATGAAGCCGAGCGTGCTAAACGCTGTCTCCGATGTACAGAGCGAGCTGGGACGGCTGGCCGAGCTGGTGAGTGTCGTTATTGGATCTTCACTTGGCCTGCAATTCAACGTGTTCTATTGCAGTGCCTGAAGTCGCCGCTGGACGAGGCGTGTTGCCAGGAGACAATGCAGGAGCGTCACAACGAGTACATGGAGGAGTTGCAAGGCCTCAACGAATCGCTGCTCTTCCTCAAACTGAGCATACGTAAGCTCTGAAGAAACTAACCCACTAAGTAAGTTGTTGAACCATCTCCTTTTCGTCCCCTTCTTGCCAGAGGGCGGCTCGAATCGATATCCTCGCGATATTGTGCCGGACATCAACATAACTGGCGAGGATGGGCAGCAGCTGGTGGAGACGAGCTCTTCGTATGCCACGTGTGATGCCTCGAGTCGGGATCATCTGACGCTGGAGGAGCACAGCGCCGCCTCGCCGTCGCCGTCGCCCATGGAACACGAGACAGAGACAAGCACAACAACAGGAACGCTGTGCCGCTCAAGTGCTCTGGCCAACTCCACCACCTGCAATGCGGCCAAGAAGAAGCTGCGTCTGCGCAAAATGGGTTCACGGCAGAACAGCAAGACGGAGAGCGACAGCAGCGATGCGGATACACACAGCGTGCTGGAGACTCCGCGTCGTATGCGTCGCAAGAACTTTCGACTCAAGCAGCGCTCCCTGGACGATGACTTCCGCATGGGTCCATTTCCGCCTGCACAGACTGCCGCCGAGGCGGAGGCGGAGGAGGACATCATCTGCAGTTCGCTGAAGGTGAAGCCTGGCGAGCGCATTGAAGAGTCGCAAAGCATTGCCAGCAGCAGCTTGCCCCAGCAGCAGCAGCAGCAGCAGCAGCTGCAACAACAGCATCTGCAGGCGAAGCCGAGTGGGTTCGTGCCTCCGCCACTGCCGGAGCTGCACGAGCGCAGCTACAACACTAATGCCAATGTGTTTGTCAAGACAAAGCGGAAACTCTTCACTACCGTGCTGGAGCCCGAGGGCATTGCGCTAATCGAGAAAGAGCTAGAGAGTCCAACGTTCAGTGTGGAGGAGGCGCAGCCAGTCAGGAGTAAATTGACAACGCCACGCCCACTTAGTCTGTATAAATCGATTAGTTTGGAGCGCCTGTTGCCACTGCATCCGCGCGAGGAGTTGCGCAGATCCCTCAGCCTAGATACAGTGCGTCGCGTGTCGCTGACTGTGCGTCCGCCACTGGCCAGCGATAGCATGAAGCGTCTGGCCCGCTCGAAGCGTCAACTAGCCCCAACGCCATTCCCACAGGTGCCTCCGCGTCGCGGGCATCTCTTTAAGAAGAACTCGCTGCACAAGTCTCAGAGCGCCACCGTCAGCAACAATATTGAGCACAAGATCGCCAAGACAAGTTCCGGTTCGACTGTGAGTCGTGCCTGTCCCAGTCCGAGTTGTACTCCTACTCCCACTCCCATTTTCACTCCCATTTCGCTGGTGTTGCCCAACAAGCTGGACAACACGCTGCCCCGCATACAGCGCAAATGGGAGGGCAAGGGAAGGCGCTGCTGACACCCACCAAGCCCAAGCAATTCGAATTTCCCGAGCCGGAACGTCCGGCAACGCCGCTCTCAGAGCGCGCACTGCGTCTGCAACAGGCCAAAGCGCAATTTCTACAGAGTGCTCCAGTTACTCCCAGGCAGGAAGCCACCACCCCACTCCCCATGGAGGATGTTACTCTGCACAAGAGCGTGAGCGTGGGCAGCATGCGCGGAGACTCTGCAGAGCAAGCGAAGCTGCAGCTGCAACTGCAACAGCAACGCGACACGGAGGCCACAACGGATCAGGAGAGCATCAGCAACTCCAGTGCCTACGACAGTTTGCCACGCTCAGTCAGTCGCTCGGGTCGCATCTCCAGCAAGCTTGGCTTTGCCACTCTCGCCTCCAAACTACGTCGCGCGGGTAAGAAATCCAAGGATGCAGCTGGAGCTTCAGCGGCGCCCATTGGAAGTGCGCTCTCCGCTCTCTGTCGCCAGACACTGCTGGCCGATGTGATTGCGCTACCCACGCCGGCAGATCGACCACCCCTCAGTCCTGGACACAATGTACACAAGTCACAGAGTTCCCCACAGGCGGCGACGGGATCATCGAGGGGGGCCATCGGTGCCCATCACAACAGCAGTGAGGGCATCAACAAATCCCTCAGTGAACAGTATGTGCGCCAGCTCAAGGAGAGCGACGTCTAGTCAACCGGAGTTACCCTCTACGTCTATAAGCCTAGATCTAAGAAGCAAGTTAAGTTGGCATCGGGTTATCGGAGGGAAATGCATCCTTAAGCCTGAGCCATCAAACCTCAGCTTTAGAAACATCGTGTTGTTGTATTTATTTTGTTTACACTTGTATAATGTACCATATTCTATGGCATATATATATATCCGCCCGATCCTTATCGATAACACGTGTAATCTTTCATTGCTCTATCTGTGATCCTTATAGTCATCAATGAAAGTATCAACGTAGTCGTCATCATAATCCTCCCCAGCATCATTCTCATGTGGTATCTCATCGTGAACTTCTCCAGTGTTCCAATAACGTTCCTCCTCCGGCTTGGTAAACTCATACTCCGCTTTTTCGGTATCCACAAAGGTAATACATGTGGTCACATTCTGTGCGGTCTCCAGCATGTGGGGCATGCTATCGGCAAACTGCGTGCCACATTGCAATGTCTGCTGTGCTGCTCCGGGCAGCTGATTGTTCACCTTATCGTAGCCAGCAATGCCCACAGCGATAATGTCGTGCACGCGACGCAAGGCACTCATGAGGTTCAATGTGCCAGAGAGTATTTTGCCCATGATGCTCTGCTTGCCCATGACCTTCTTGTAGATGTTCACCAAATCGCGAACACATCGTTTGACTTCCTTCACTGACGCCACCGTCTCATGCTGGATGGTGAGCACAAGTCCCATGGTATAAGTATAGCAATCGACGCCTCCATTGATGGCCTGCAGCACCTCGGTGAACTGCGGTACATGTGAATAGCTGCAGTAGGCAGCCTGCGAGCCACGTCCCCAGTAGCCCCACATGGACTCCAGTGCAGCGATGGCGGCCAACACAATCTTTGGTTTGTTCAGTGCCAACAGATTGATTTCCATATCTGTCGCACGCTTAACCAGATCATCGATGCCCAGCTGCGCCTCGTCCAGCACCTCCTGCATTATATCACGCAGATCCTGCAGTTCTGCCTGCTGCTGCAGGCTCAGTTCGCCACTCGACGAGGAGGGTATCAATTCCTCCAAGGTGGGCAACGTTGTGTCGTAATCTATACTTGGTTTATAGCTCACCTCACTGGAGAATTGTGCACGTAACTCCTGAAAGGCTTGCACATAACTGGCATCGGGTGAGGGCAAATCCTGTAACGCCTTCGCGCTTCCATCACCCCTTCTGCAGCTGTAAATTGTACAGATAATCGTGCTGCTTCTGCAGCTCCACATAGAAGGGACGCAGAGCAGCTACTTCTGTTGTGGATAGCTCCAATTCCTGTCGTTGCTGCTCAAGCAAATCCAGCAGCTCCTGATGAACTCCCCACACATTGCAACTGAGCAACGACAGTGACAACAGCAGCAACGATACTTTCAACATTTTTCTGCCGCCTCCCATGTAGTTCGTAATCCAAGTGAAGGGTCTATTTCGCAGTAAATACGCTTGGACTATTTAAGGTTTCACTATCTCAGGTATGGGCTATAAACACAAAGTTATCAGTTCCCACACTTGGATTTTCTTATGGTAAATGCCAATGGTTCGATAAGATGACGCTAATCTGTTTAATTCCTATCGCTGTTCGATTTGCAACAACTAAATGGTTTACTACTTGATTAGCAGGTACAAATATAGACAGGTAATGCATAATAGGAAGTATACTAAATTGCAGTTTCATTAGGTCGTTAATGCACGCGAGGCAGGTTCGTTCGTAACTGAACTTCTGAACTGACATCATTTCAAACTGAAGTTCCTATTTGAATAAAATAAAATAAATTTAATTTAAATTAATAAAATTTAAATCAAAACAAAAACAATATGTAAATCAAAATGAAAATCGTGCATATCATATACAGTTATTATAATCTAGCAAGACCTTTTTATGGTTATCAGCCTTTTTTCCGCTGTTACAAAAACAAGGTCATGAAGAGTGAAAAACTGATTGACAATCTTATTGACAGTTGACGGAGTTTCACTTGACTTTTGGTGCTCGTATTGTTAATTACAGTTAGTGACCAGATTACGTCAACAGAAATACATATGACTCATAAATAGGTACCACGTAAGCTCATAACATTACAAAGGGTATAACAAGTTAAGTTTGACTATCAAAAGACAGTTTAAAAAGAACACCTTACAGATAAATACTAATAGAGTCTTTGATTAGTTTCTTAGTAAAATAATTCCTAAACTTTCCAAGGAAAGTGTATTAGTATAGCGGTGTGTTTTACTATTATTTGTCGTTTGATTTTCTCATTATTCAAATTGAGAAGCTGTGTAGAGCTCTTGTCTTGTCATTATCGTGAGACAAGCAATGCTTATATATATCGATTCCGTATCGACGCGACCAGCAATAGAAAATGAAACATCATGAACATCGCACTGGGAATATTCAGCTTAGTTTTGCTGGTTTCGACGGTGAGTGCGAGAAATGAGTCACTCACCTAAGACATAGATATGTACATACATATATATTTCCTTCACTTCCTTAGCCAGCGCTGGGTCAATCAAGTAGAAGCACGAAGGAGAGTCAGACGGAGACCACAGAATATGGACCAATAACTATGGTAGTTAATCATCTGGCCGATATGGCAGTCGATGTCAGTGATCAGACATCCGCCCAACTGCAGGAGAACATTGATCGTGCACTCGCTGTGCTAACGGGAAATCTGGAAAGCATATCATCCAATGCACAGTTGGAGGTAAACAGCGTCATCGATGAGACCAACGAGATGATACAGTCAAATCCCGATTGCATGCCGACCTGGCATCTGCAGGAGTTCACAGCGAATGTCACTCAGCAGCTGAGCATGTGCACCTTCGACGCAGAACGAATTATCATCGCCTATCGTGAGGAGGGTGAGCAAGCAATGGCCGAGGTGCAAAGCTTTGTACAGCAATTGGGCCAATTGCCAATGCTGTGTCAGGGACAGCTTATGGGCACGGCTCTGGCACCTCTTACCCCACTGGGCCTAGATCTGACCAGTGGCAGTGCTGGTAACTCATGCTTCATGGAGGGCATAACTCGTATCAATCGAGGATTATCTCAGGCCATGCACAATGCCTCATTGCTGCTGGTGCGCACGCGTCAGTTGTCGCAGGAGCAGATGACCGGGGCGCAGGAGTGCAGCGCTGCAGTAGTTCGCCAGGTCACGGAGTATCTTAGTGAACAGCGCGCCAATTGTAGTTAAATTTAATGTAGATAAATTTCACCAATGCAAATAAAACTGCACAATTTATGCACCCAATAAATGTTACTCTGGTCACAGGATGCGTTGCGTATCCTTTGTGCGCCTTGTATCGCTTATGCATGCGCATAAGTCAAGTAAATGCGAATTGCAATCGAAACGAATTGACATTTATTTGACAAGTTTTTGATTGATTTTACAGCTGCTCGTTTTGCATGCGACGGAAGGAAGACGAAAGGAGAAAGGAGATCACTTTGTGTGAGGGACGCAGTTCAGTTCAGCTCACGAACGATTGAACGGACTGCTCCTAATCGCAAGTTCAGTTAATGAACTAGTTGAGCTTCGGTATTTTTTGCTCTACCTCTCTCTCTGTCACTCTTTGCCTGTCTCTTTGTCCAATTGGTCAATGGGCTTTGCCGACGACACGTGGCAAACACACGAACCGAACGCACAGCCACACGAAGAGAGGCGATAGCAACAGCAACAGCAACAACAACAACAACACGAAAGGCAACAGATGTGCATAGAGAGAGAGGGACAGCGTTAGCTGCCTCTACTCGTCGTGCATGCATTTCCGTAGTGAGCCAAATTATTTTGACCTGCGCCGAGTACACTCAGCGAAATTAATGAGTTGATATTCAGAATATATTCAGTAATATTATTAGTATATATTCATTATATTTTTGAATATTTTTATTTGTATTATTTATTGTATTTTCAGTATATGTTCAGTATTTAATATAGAAATTTTTGTCACAGTTAAATGTCAATTAATTTTTTGCAGTGTATGCGATGCCACGACCAACAAAATTTCCTACGACTTTTGTTTTTGACTCAATGGCGCAATTTTACCCAGTCAACGGCGTCTGAATTTTATCTTATTTTTACTGCTTGTAACAGTTGTTGATGATGATCGCGTTATTGCCAGAGTTGTAGTTGTTGTTGCTGTTGAAGTTGTTGTTGCACAAATGCTGTGATACCCAAAGTAAGTGAATACGGTGATGCCTACTCCAACATCTGTTGGGCATTTTCTAGACAATCAAACTGCAAGGCGAGCGACGTTTCTCTAGTTTTGCAAAGAGATTAGCGTAGGAGGGGCGACAAGATGAGGAGAGGGTAGTGAGTTAGAGAGATGTTTTGAGAATATAATAAAACTAAAAGATAACTGTAACTGGCTTTTAGTAAATACAAATATTTTGTCATTTGCATTTCTTGAGCTTCGGAGGCTTGCGATCCCTCATCCGATCTACTTCAGAAGAATCTGTGCATAATTTCCACTTTCTTCTCATCGTTCTGCAGTCTTTTTGAACTTACAATGTATTTATTAATATGATTTTAATCATTTTTACCTTGAAAACCGTTTTGGCTCATGCTAATTTTAGATTCTGTGCTACCTATTACGTGTCTCGGTAAGCTTTTAAGATCTGAGCTTGACTTAATTTTGATTGATGCTGCTGCCGAATCCGTATGATCCATCGCCTCGGGTTGCAACATCTAGTAATAGTAGTTGTCTACTAAGTGGAGCGGCTTCTCTAAATGCCACTTGTGGCACTGCCAACTGGCGCGTCTTCGGAGCCGCAACACAATAAGAAATTATCATTATTATTATTATTTGCCGTTCGGCTCGGCAGTTCGGGTACAAGCTGTGCAGGGAGGGGCGCGTGGTGCGGGGTGCAGGGTATGAGCCGCGTGGCGTGCGAGTGAAAGCCTGCCCGAAAAAGGACTAACCCGCGTCTGCCACTGGTGGTTAGAGCGAGACAGCCGGCAGGGCTGAGTGCAACATATGCTGTCCTGGCCAAAAGGATCGCTCAGAACAAACGGACGGCGCATGCCGTCATCTGGTGCTACTTTGACTTCGAAATTGGGTAGCATTTGCCGTTCCCGTTCCCGTTGCCCTTGCCTATACTTCTCCTTCGGTTTCCCTTCCAGGTTTCCTTCTTTTTGTCCCTCTGGTTGCTGCTTCGGCATTTTTCTGCACTCGAACCATTTCAAGGAAGCAGCTCGGCTTCTGCTGCTCCCTTGCAACAGTTTCTGTTGACTTCCGATAAGCACGAGTGAGGCAGAGAGGAAAGAGGCAGCAACAGCAGCCGCAGAGCGGGAGCCAGCGAGTCGAGAGAAGAGACAACAGCAGGATAAACCGCTTAAAGGATACCAGGATATGACGAGCAGTGCGCCAAGACAAATTGGAAAGGGTTGAGAGAGAGATAGAGTGAGAGAGGGACAACGAGTTGAGGTGTGATGCCGACAAGCATACACAGATGCAGCTCAACTCACCTCACTCCCAGCCCCGTTCTGGGTCTCTCGGCTGCTGCCTGGGCTCAGTTTACAAATCCAAATTGAGACCCAAACCCGCGCGCATGTCCCGCAATGAACACGTGTGTGCCCCAGCCAGCGTCAGCTGGTCGCGACAAGGAACAGCAATTGTGGAAGGGGGCCCTAACCAGCGGATCTACAAAATCTTAGAAAAATAGCCAGAGGACAATTAATCTACAGTTGCAATAATAACTATCAAACTTGTAGAATTGATAATAATAAATCTATATAAAAAATAAATATAAAACTTATAGTGCTTAATATATTTATTCATTTTATTTAATTTCAACTTAGACCAGTCAGTAAAGAATTATTAATAACAAAATATAATTACGATGTGGTATCATATGTACCCAGTTATTCCAAAAACAAAAACTATTCAAAGATTTTACCAAATCCTTTCTTGTCAATGTTCTAAATCGTCCTTGTGAATATTTTTTTGTATTTATCCGCAAGAAATGTATCTACTTATTTATTTAAGGTCCTGCAAGAAATCAAAAATTAAATTCAAATATAATAAATTGTTTCGATTAATAAATTGCCGGCCTCAACGGCGTAGATAATCCAGAATTGTTTACGTAAATCGTTGCAAACAGAAGAATAAAACAGAACAAAGAGTGAAAAAGTTAATGTACATTAGAAGGCTGGAATATAGAAATAAATAATGAACTTAGTCTGCATTTGCAAATGTTAAATTTTCCAGATCGTGCAATTCAATTAAGAATCGCCGCGGAGTACAAAAAAATTGAGCAATAAAATTTGATTTGGTTCACGCAAATTCAATGCATCAAAAGGAGCCGAGCGCGAGAAAGAGAGAAAGCGAGCGAGATAAGAATAGGATAAAATAGAGCAATGAATCAGGCAGGACCTGTGCGGTGGGCAATAAAATGCCTGTCCCCAGGACCTCGAAGGAGATTTCCACATACTTTGTTCGATTTTGTTTCCAATTTCGTGTCATAATGTGTTGTAAGTAGTTGCCTTTGTTTTCTGCGCACGCACAAAGGACCTCGCCACGAGGTTGGGTGTGCTCTATTGTTCTGCTATCTGCGCTCAAGGACCTTCTTCTTCTGCAGTGGGAACACCCGCACCGTTCTCAGGCTGGTCTCGGCTGCTGTAGCAGTTGCTGCGACCGCAACTTGACTCTCGCTGACCACCAACATAAAATGTTGACAGCCGGAACACGCCTCTAAAATATTGTGCCAGCTCCGACGAGTCCTTGTGCGGTCCTCGGTCTTTGGACATCGGTTTTCGATCCCTTCTTGAAGCGATCAATGCGCCAATCAATTGATTGCCCAACTTTGACAGTTATGAGCTGCTCTTCCACAGTAATCATTTTGCTCTCCAGTCCATATCTTGATTTTCCCTGAAATCGCCATCTCGAGCGATACTTGCCAATGAATTTATTGTTATTGACATTTTACTCGGGTGGAATCACACGGATTATATCTACTAATTACACAATCGGCTAGCGCCGCTTCAAACAATCGAACTAGTCTTAGTCAAACTTCTGTTTTGTGCTTCCTTAGACGATCTCCTTGACACCCTTGACAAATCTAGATCTACCACGATCTGCTCTAATTTCTGGTTTCTCTTACGAATCCAAGCAGAAGCCCCACATTCAACCGATCGTTTAGGCACAAATGGCCTGGAAAATCACGACGTGCAGCGACATCGTCGAAGGTGATAAAATTTCGCACATTAATACTTAATTACTTGAATAATTGGGGCCAAGGGATTAAGTTCACACGCAGGGCGCGTCGCGAGGCTTTTTCAGGTGGACATCGATAAAAAAAAAAAGAAAGAAACCACAGCAACTACAACAAAAAGGACGAGAAAAAATCAAAAGCACAAAGGGGAATGAAGAAACCAAAATTCCTATAGCCAAAAGTTTGGCCAGAGGACAAAATTTCTCGAAGTGATGCCATGCCGCCACCGACGACGTTGACATTCGATTTCAGCTTGCTTTGTTGCTGTTGTTGTGGTTGTTGTTGCTGCTGCTGCTGTCTGCTGAGCTGAGCTTAAAGACAAAATATGAGCGCACCCTAGTCACATTTTTCACACGAAATCCTGATTAATAAATATATAAGTACCGAAATTTAACTGATAATTTAAAAAGTCGTC
Source organism: Zaprionus nigranus (assembly GCA_018903425.1). Taxonomy (NCBI): domain Eukaryota; kingdom Metazoa; phylum Arthropoda; class Insecta; order Diptera; family Drosophilidae; genus Zaprionus; species Zaprionus nigranus. The sequence continues at coordinate 6,125,372 of JAEIGD010000003.1, read as the reverse complement.
AACCTGAGCTAAACTTGGCAGCCAGTAGATGGAGGACGGAGGACAGAGGGAGGGACGGACGGAGGACAGCGGAGATTTCATGTGGAGACTGCGCGATGCGAAGCTCTGGCGGTGCCCAATTACAAGCAAATGAGCTGGAAAACTGTATCAAATAACGCCCAATGCGAACACTAAATTACAGACCAGACCAGGACCAGAGCAGCCCAGAATGGAGAAGAATCTGCAGTAAAATACCTTGCAGACTGCGCTAATCTTACTCTCTCTCTCTCTCTCTCTCTCTCACAGTACCCTAACTCCTTCTTAACGTGACAAAGCGATGGCGATGGCTTGCGTGTGGCAATTTCAGTTAAGAAATACTGCTACATTTTAGTGAGTCGAACTTAAATACTCTAACATTAAAGTTAAAAAAATATTTGAAGAAGATATTCAACTTGTTTTTATTATAGTGTATAAAATTTATTTCTTGTATGTATTATAGAGAAATATTAGGTTTAATAAGGCTTTAACACTATATCATCTTCTGAACTAAATAATAATTATAAATAAATTTGTAAGATAATTTTTGCTATTGTACAAATTTATTAAACATGTATTTAAACATTCCATTAGCGTATACCTACGTTGTTATAATAATCATTCCATAATTGGTACTGAGGGTGGGCTGTTTTTTGCTTGGCCTGCATCTTTGGTAGCATCTTCAGGTTTTTGTTTTGTGTTAATTTGATGCCTGGAGCCCGAAAATTGTCAAAAAATCAACGTCGACTTTGATTTTTGATGCACTTTCACTGCCCGCTGTCCGTCTGTCCCTCTGTCTGTCGTCGACGACTGCAGCGTGAGATACTGGGCTCAGCTTCAGGTTCGGCTCAGCGCCGAACGCTTTTGTCTTTTGCCCTGCCACCTACTTGGCTTGGGCCAGAAGTCAGTCAACTGTGGCGGTCCTCGTCTCTCTGCCCTCTCTGGCTAATTGAGTTGCCCAGCCGAGCGATCGGTCGGCCGTGCGAATTGTTTGTCAAGCAGTGTAACGGTTAAATCTGTATCGTAATCGGAGCTACTGATTGATGGGTTCAGCCTCAGCCTCAGCATCAGTCTCAGTCTTGATGCGACCCCAGTAGCGTAGCAAATCTTTGACTAATTGCCGCACCGAAGCGAAAACTTCCCTAAACAAACGGCAAACCATAATGGGATATTTGGGAAGTGCTCTTAACTTTCAGGTATTGATCTTTCTTTGGCGTGCATTTGATCTTTCTCTCTCTCAGGCCGCACACAATGCGGCTGCGTGGGCGTGGTCGACGTGATTTGGTGTCGCTAATTACAGACTCGGCATTTAACGCAGTCCGTTTTATGGCTTAATAATTGCAATCGACTTCGACTAAGACTGAGCTGAGCCCACACACAGTTCCGTTGCACACGCGACCGGTGAACATTGTGGACGCCGGACGTGGGTTCACTCTTGGGCGCTCTCAGTTTCTGGCCAGGATTCACATCAATCAAGCGAGCATCGTTTTTTTTCGGGTTACTCAATGGGCCAAGAAAATTACATATGTACATACATACATGAACATGTATGTTTCCCCGGTTTTTTCCACGCATTGCGCAACAATTAAAGGATCTGTGTAAAATGTTCACACAACAATGCCAAAATAATGCGGTGGCGGAAACGGAAACCCCCTCACCGGTAAATGCATGTGCACTTGAGCCAAAACAATTTAAACACACACACACACAAAAACTGTTGCGGTTTGGCTGCGTTTTTCCACAATTTTTTAATGGTGCCTTCAATTGCCTGGACTATCTTTTGGTTTGCCTGGGCATGAGAAAATCTTTTTGTCTGCTCGAAGAAAAAATGAAGAAAACAGCAAAGAAGAAAGATGCCAAATATAGAATAATTGATTTTTAATTTTTTGTATTCTTTAGATTAAATAAAAAAACAGATAGATACATATGTTTGGCTGCCTTTGAAATGCCAAAAGTTGTATATTCTAACTGTTTATTTATCTCTTCCGATCGTTCTTATAAAGGTACGACTATGCTGTACTGTATATAATGATGCAGTATAAAATTAACTTATAAAAAATATATAAAACTTTTTTATGAAAATCTATATTTCTAACCGATTGTTTCTATAAAAGCTATAGGATAAAGTTGTCCATTTTTATGGAAAAACTACATGTCGATTACTGTCTAACTTTGATAGGCATTTGATCGTCACATAACCTCTGCAAGCGCATAATAATATAACCCAAAGTAATTCTACATATTTTCTTTAATTAATAGCAATTATTATTTTTTCTTGTTGCCCAATATTATTATATTTAAACCTTAATGCTGTTGAACCTAACCTCAATGCTAACTGAAATCTAACAAATCAAAGATCACTTAATATATGCAATCGAGTAATAAACCGATGAAAGAGCAATCAAGCACTGAGAAATAATAACCGAAAGTAAAGAACAGCTAAAGCACCAGTTCGATCTTAACTTATCTCATTGTTGCACTTGCCACTCGAACCTCGAACAGCCCAATTAGTTGTGGACTTGTTAAACTTCTTTAACTCGAACATATCCCCCGAGTCTGTCTGCCCCATGGGGACGCTAATAAGAAGTGACAAATTGATGGTGTTAAAACTCATTAACTTGTTTAACGCAGATACAGATATACCATAGTTGAGACTGTGTATGTGTGTGTGTGTGTAGCATAATGGGGCAAAAGCGAAACCCCAAAAACCTCAAAATAAAGCGCGCCAATTATCGACATGACAAATTTTCAGAACATTAATTCTTTTACGAAAAGTCCACAAAATATTGTGGGGATAAGGGTGCTGGAGAGGTGCCGAGATGGAGGAACACGAGGATCTGTGCAACTGCAACCTGCAACTTTGGACCTGCAACTTGGCCCTGCATGTCGGGGCGAATGCATAATAATACGTGTTAATAATGCTCAGGCAAGCTGTCTATAAATTGACAAAGACATGCAAGACTCCGACCGGGAACTGAGGACCACTTGGAGTTGGAGTTGGACCTCTGCTCCTTGGACGGCGGCATTGCCAAAAGCTGCTGCTGCTGCTGCTGCTTGGGGTCGGTTGCCATTCATGAATTCTAACTAATTGTATTGACTTCGAAAATGGAAGCTGGATCGAATCTGTGCAGCTGCAACAGCGATCGGAACGTAGCTCGGTTGCACAAAGCCATCCCTGGCCTGGCAGGAAGATGCCCCAACTCACTCGAAATCGAAATGCAGCTTTAGTTGTTGTTGTTGCCGCTGTTGTTGTTGTTGCTGTTGTTGTTGCTGGTGTCGTGGCGAGCTAAACAATTTGTGTAATTGACAAATTGACGGCCGACGCTTTGTGCGGAAGCGTTCAAAGCCGTAAATTGTCGCTAACAAGAGAGAGACGGGATCGGAGCACAGGATACACAGGGGCAACTCTTATAATTGCCAGTATCTCGCTCGCTCCCTCACTCCCTCTTACTCTCCCTACCTCTCTCACTCTCTCTCTCTCTCACACTGTCCCTCGCTCTAGCTTTCATGCGCGGGAGACGCCCGCGTCGTGCGAACTCTAAATTAAGTCATTAACAATTTAACGAACCCCGCTGAACATCGAAGCTAACTAATTATGTGAATTTCCTACGCTTTATTCTCAGTTTTGGGCAGAGCTTTGTGGGTACGCCCGAAAAACATTTTATAAAACAAACAAACAAACGGAAGAAGGAACCAGACGAACGCCACAGTCAAGCACGCCCGACAGTAAGATACCCTTCGCCCGGATTACTTTGCAAACTAGGGTGTCTTGATTTACTTCTGTGTTGATCGAATTGGAATTAAAAGAAAACGTAGATAATTTAGCCAACTAGGTCAGACAGTTGTAAATTTGCTTGCAAATCACTTTGGGCAATTAAATCATTAATTTGCGGGGGCGGTGGGCATGGCAGAAAATATATTAAATAAACTTGATCGGTATATAATATACATAAACCCACATACCAAATTTGGTTTCTTTAGCTCATAAAATAGTGAGTGTTCATACAGACAACCGGTCAGATCTACACACAGACAGATTCAGAGCAAGCACAAAGCATGGTACACCCCTTTTAGACCATTTTCAATGGTCGTAGGGTATAAAAACAACAAAAAAGCAAACGCTGCTCACGTAACGATGTCCTGCCGCGCCCCCTTTACCTCTCTTTCTCTCGCTCATCCGCCTACAAGCGCCCCAATTTTCAGTGCGATTCCCAGTGCGAACCCCGGTGCGATTCCCAGTGGCAACCGATCATCAGGCAGTGCGCTATCAACAAATTGGTTTTGGATCTTCCGACTGATTGAATCGCCGAGAAGCTCTAAAGTCTGCAAGACACGGCGGCTTAAGCCAGCTTAAGCTTTGTCTGGGCCTTCTTTGTCGGTTATCCAACAAAAACGATCATCAATCGAAGTTTCCTTTAAACGATTTGTGAGTGGCGCTCCATTTTTCAGTTCTCGTTGTTGTTGCTTTGACCGTTCGGCCCCACACTTAACTTAATTTGGCAGCCACACTCTGGCGCGCCGTGGCATATAATCATCATCAGCACAATACACTGTGTTCAGTTCTCGCTGACAACGCGATTGGGGGATCACTTTTCGCGTATTTGTTTTGTCCATCGACTAATTTCGTCGAACTGTCTGCAAATTGATCGCGAAGCGCCAAATCGATCACCTTTCCTCACATACTTATAATAAAGTCGAATCCGCGCGCGACTCTGTCTGTGTGAGTGGCAGAAAGAGAAGTGGAGGAGAAAAAGAGAGAGAGAGAGAGAGAGGGAGGCAGAGAGAGAATCACTGCAAAACTCTAAGTGATCTTCACAATGCAGCAGTTTGAGGGGTAACGTGGGATTGGTTTTTGGCGACAGTGTGTCGTTTTATAATAATAAATTTGATTAAATAAACAATAAAATATGTATGCATAATTTCCGTTTGGTGGAACTCTCGATCTACAGACAATCACACTGTGGCCATAAAGGGAACAAAAACACTACCATCGACCATGGGATACCCAGTATCCAATATATTTTTAGTAATATAATTTGATAAGGGGATCTGTACTGTGACGTATTAGATCTATTCTACCCCTTCTGACATTAGAGCTCCATTATCAGTCCAGTTCATCTTATGAATTCTACGATTTTTCCTGGCATGTAAATATCTTATAATTTCTTTAATTTGAGTAGGTGCATTCTTAGTTTTGTATATCGCAGACAACGAATTTTACGATACATTCGTTTATAGACACCTTGAATAAATATGATTAATTTCGAATTTGATGTACATACATATATCACTCCTGCATTTCCACAAAGTTAATATGCCTCGCATACCCTATAATGTTTGCTGTATACATGCAGTATCAGACTAATAAAGATGACTTCATTTTTCAGCCATAATTTTGTTTGTTAATTTGAAAATGCCAAATTTTTAGTTCACTCTATAAAAGTCCCATTCACAGTTCGAATACATTTCTATTCAGAGGTTTAAAGAGTCTACTAGTATGTCAATTAAGTATTACGTTATTCTCCTATGTGTGTTCGAACTCTACGGACGAATCGTGGCTGTTCCCACTAGTAAAACAAATTCTCCCAATAATCCGTGTTCTGTGATAAAAAGTGAATACGAGTCTACGCGTTTCTACTTTGAAAGTGGCTGCAATCGTCGATTTCGAAGGATGAGCCTTGGAACTCGCAACATATTTGGCACACGGTAAGTTAATTTGTTGAATAGTTTTTATATACTTGAAGGGCTGTAGAGTTCTGTATTAAGCTATTTTCGTTGTTAGAATTTGAAACAGAAAGTTCAATAAATTGTTATTTCACGTGTATTTCTACAATTTTCTAGTGCACCTCCAAGATTACCTAAAAACCTCAGAAACCAAGAAGACAAGCCTACATGTCTGCCTTCAAGAATACATACAAACCTTAAAAAATGGGACACATCTCAAAAAAACAAATCTGAATATCTGAAGTAACATTCCCACTTAGTTAAGAACATCTTATTCAAAGAAATGAAGCTTGTATCTCAAATTCCCAGACTCGTACCAAAAGAAACATGTTTTTTTGTTTGAATTTTGTATATTTTGTATTTCAGTACTAAATCATTATCTTCCATTTAAACAAGTAAACTAAACTATGAACAATACTTAGTCAATAATTTTCTACTGGGCACTAGCTGGAGGGTTCTATATACAGGACAAGGTACAACATTTGGCAATGGATATAGTCGAGGATGAGGACACCTAGCGCAGCAGATCACCCAGGGCAGAGATGTATGTCTGGGCCATTTGCAGGGTCTCGTGCTTGGACAGTTGCCGATCATTGCCCAGGCAGGGCAGATACTGACGCAGTCGATCGAAGGCCTGATTGAGGTTCTGCATACGGCGACGTTCCCTTGCGTTGGCAGCCAGGCGACGCTTTCGCTTGACCACGGGCGAGATTTGCTTGTTGCGTCGCCGCTTGCCAGAACCACCGGCAGATGCATTCGCACCATTGGTGGCACCATCTTCGCTGTCACCATCGGCCAAGTCAAAGGAGCCCTCGTTGCCATCGGCCTCAAAGTCATCATCGAAAAGCATCATATCCTCGTCATCTTCGACGCTATCATCGAACAGTGCCGAGTTATCAAAGTCAAAGTTCTGGAAGTCATCTGTGTAGAGATTCACACTGGAGCTGTTGCACTGTTGGGTTGCGGGCGTGGCTGTTGTTGTTGTGGCAGTTGCAACTTGCTGATTCTTCCGGGTGTAGCTTCTCTTAGGCTTTGTTACAGGAGCTGCTGTTGTAAGCGTCGCTGTCACTGCTGCTGGTGCGGGCAATGTTTTGCAGGTGCCCACATTGGGTGAACCCATAATCTCCAGACCCGGCTGTGCCACAGGTACCGTTACTGACTGCTCCACCGGCAATGCAAACTGCTGCTGCTGTGTCTGTGTCTGTTGCAGACCACTGTGGCAGCCATTATTGTAGATGGTATTGAGATCAACATACTCGGGACTCTCGGAACGATGGCTAGCCGGCGACGAGGTGATCCAGCCATCAGAGCTGGCCTGCTCGAAACTAATGAATCCATTGCTGGATAGATAGTTGCTAGAGTTGGCCAAGGTATTGCAATTGATCTGGTAGTGTGTCATGCCAGGATTATAGGCAGCCATGGGATTGAAGTAGGGCTCCGTTGCGCTCGCCTTGAAGCCCTGCAAGTCCTCGGAGGTCTTGTAATAATAACGATAAATCTCACTGGACGACATCTTGATGAAGCGTATTATAAAACTGTTTGGCAATCAGAAAATATAAGACTTGAACCGTTCGCTGCGAATGCTGGCGAGTTTCTGACTGCAGCCTAATCCTTGCAGCGCTATTTATACGAAAGAGCAGAGCAGAAAACTCACCACCAATGCTGCCAGCAGGTAAACAAGTCGCCAGCCTGCCTGCCTGGCCTGGCCTGGGCTGCCTGACCGACTACCTCTCCCTCTACGTCCACCTTTACCTCAGCTGACAGCACGTGCCGGCACAGGCAGAGGACCAATGAGAAGCCGTGGTAAGTTAACCACATTCGCCTCGTTTGCCCTGTTGAGCTTGTGCTGCCAAAATGGCGCTAGAAAATTCGCCTGGCCCCGACGGCGCCTATCGGTGGCAATCTAAAGCCGCTAACAAGATGATTATGGGGTTGAGGAATGGACCGGAACATGGGCGGAAATGCAAACAATCGGAGCCTTTAACTGGATTAAGTCGACCACTAAGCGCTGCTCAAATTTGCAAAAAATGCCAAGCTCATATACAGATTGCTGCAACGATTTGTCAGCACGGGAAAACAGAAAATGAAAAAAAGAGCAAATCATCTTATCGAGCTATCTAAATAGTCCCCGAGGACCAAAGACCAAAGCCGGCATTGCAGTCTACCTGCACCGACACCTTTACGAATTTGCCGCCGCCGCCGCCGTTGGCAATTCGGCACGCACTGACCACGGAACGGTATCGCAATGGAAAATCTTGTTTATTACAAGCTGGCGAAAATGTTCCAATTGATATGCCCCGAAAAGGGAGGGTAGGATAGGGTCCGGCGCTAGATTGTTAGTCAAGCGTCAAGGACACGCTCGATCTGGTGGCCTGGTGGCATGCCTAATAAGCGTGCCCGGCGGTACCTAATCGACACTACTCGTAGTGTGGCATAGTTAGGCTCACATTTTAACGCTAACAATTAATCGAAGCGCGTTTTCAATTTAGTTGTAGCGCCGTCGGCATGAGACAGCAGAACACGGTGGTCTTTTTTACTTTAAGGCCCATGCCACGCCCTCTGGTTGCCATAATGATTCGCTGGAAATCATAATGCACTGAGTTTCTATGATCGTATGATCCTTTGATCTGTGGCGCAGCGCACGGAGTCAACTCCCTGGGGCAGACAAGTAGCACGCCCCAAGCTGCAGTCGGTGCATATCTGCCTTGCACATCTTTCGGCAGGCGGCAATAAAACCTTGTCAATTAGATAAAAATGTCACACAACAAACCGCACACACACACCGCACAAGCACACACACAGTATTTATTGGCCAAACAACCCTCGATGCCCTCGTGCAATTTACGAGTGCGCAACGAGTGCGCATCGACTGTGACAGTGGCACAAGTGACGCCTTCGGTTACACCTGCCCGAAGAACACGATCGTATCGCTGGCTACCTTGTAACCCAGCCAAGCAACCTTATCGTTCCTTGTCGATGCGAAGGCATCCGCCAACAAAACGTTTGCATATCGATTTGAATTTTATGCGCATTGACAAAAAGCCTCAACGAGGAACGAACACACGTGCTAAGGATAGTCAAAAGAGGGGGAAACAGAAGGGAAAGAAAGGGTTAAGACAGGGTTAACTATGCGTATAGTCGAGTTTGTGTTTTTGTTTTTGCTTTCCCTTGCCTCACACTCATCCGGCGCCTTGCGTGCCTGTCACTTAATGTTGCCAAGTGATCCCAAAACTTTGGCCACTTATGGCCCGCTTAAATATGAACAATGCCGCATATACCTCATGATACACACACACACATGTACTTCCATGCCTGGGTCATACTTTTCATGTCAATACGCATAAAAAATACAACTTGTGTCTCGCCCTGATGCGAGGAAGCGTTGTCATGTGATGTGGAGCAGCTTCCAGAGAGCGCATGCCAATAGCTGTTAATAAGCAGTCCAAGAAGCTGATCGATACTTAAATACCCTAAACGCAAACCTGATTGAGAAGGGAAAATGATTATATATCTTAGAATTTATCTTAGATTATAACAAATAGATCCATATATCGCATGAACAGACCAAATTATATGATGATATCAACCAGCTTTGTTAAACTTTATTTTGATTTAAAATAAATATTGGTATTTGTTGGAATAAATGTGTATGTCTTAATTTGAAATGTTAATTAGCATACGAGTAAATCAGCTGTTCTGGTAAAGCATAATGTAATGTTAAATAACATAATGAAGTTAATTATCCACCTGCTCATAAAATGTAAAACAAAAGGAAAGGAAGTGCACGAAGCACAAATTCATTAAGGAAATAAATATAATATATTAAAAAAAAACAAATCCAGTTTATAAGTATTATAGTATCAATTTATCAATGATATCATTCTAAACTTCACTTATGTATATAGAAGTTATAAATTCTGGATTTCTCTCAACTGTATCATATTTCACAAAGACTCTGCATGCTTGAGATAGTTATGAGGTATGCAGAACGTGTAGGAGCTGTAGAAATGCCAATCAGGAGGAAAAGTAGGCGCACGTCAACGACTCCTATTAGCAAGTCCCTCTGGGCCGTGAAAGTGTTGTCCCGGCTCGAATCGGAGCAACTCGTAATTGTCTGCTACAACCGTACCCCAATTTCTTTCTTGTGCATAAATTGAAAAATTTGTATGTTACTTATTTTATTAGCATTTAACACGGTGTAATAAGGGGAACAAACCAGAGAAAGGGGCAGAGAGAGAGAGAGAGAGAGCGAAAGTCAATCGGAAGCAGCAAACGGACATGCGATGGACTTTGAAGTTTCATTTGGAACTGAATTGGAAATGGGAATTGGACTTGAAGTTGCAGCTCGAGCTCGCGTTGCATGTTCGAGTTCTCGTGCACCACGTGGGTGGCCTCGGACGCGTTCGTGTGCGGCATTTTGCCAATTGTCAAATTGAAAATTCATTAAAGGCCAGTTAAGTATGCGAGCCAAAGTCGAAGAGAAATCGAGACACTGCAGCATTGTTACTGCTGTTTTCCTGTATTGTTGGCCAATGGATGCGCCAACTGTTTGACTTGCTCTGCAAATATTGACGGCATTCAAAGTGGGGTGGTTGGTTGTTGCAAAAAAACGGATACTCCCATATGGAAATGAAAATATCATAAAACAAGTAAGAAATGCTGCAGGAGAGTGTGTGTGCTCAACGGGGAGATATCTCTTAGAATGCTCCGAGATAGTTGACAGTTCATATGGAAACTGTCTTTAACTTGTTCATTTTAATCTTCAAAAATGTTGAATATAAATATGTATTCAATTCTACAGAATGGCAAACTTTGACTCTTCTCTATGATGACTAGTGGGTGTCTCTGGAGTTTACCTGCCTATTATGGTTACATTCTCGTCAACGAACCGATTTTATATATTGCAACTTTAATATGTTTGCTATTTATATTCAATTCTATATAGAAAGGGAACTTTTGATATAGAAAGGGATTATAATGATTTTTCTCTATAAGGATTTACGATTATTAATTATATATATATATACATATATACATTCATATATATATGTCCGCTTTTTCCTCTTATATTCTTGTTGAATATTCGATTTAAATCTTGTATATATTACTTTCATCTGGTGTTTTTTGCTACATTCTTGTTCATGATTAAGATAAATGTATTAGTTTCAAACAATGACAATTCAACTCGTCTCTATAATGATATATAACTTTCATTAACATTTATCTGCTTATTCCTATTACTTTTTTTTTTAGTCGGGTTCTGATTTAATAGCTGTATCTTTAAATTGATATATAGGATATAGATATTAATTTCTGTATTCTGACATAAGTTTACTCTTCGCTGGAACTTCATCTGCCTATTCCTGTAACATTCCGTACTTATGCAAACCCATAATACCCATCATACGCCCCACCAGGCAGAGCATAATAAACGAGGCAAAAAGTCAAGTGAAAATCAAAGCAAATAAATTGGTCAAACAGAAGTCGAGCCGCGCCGCGCCGAGTCCAGAGGATTTTCACAATTTTTTAAACAAATACTCGAATCGCATAAATTGCACATTGTTGTTTGCACAACGAGGGGAGAAGGATGAGCAGCGAGCATGGGTTAATTCCCATGAAAATTAAAAGTAGATTATACACACGCTCAGGACAGCAGGCAGGTACCGTGTGGTAGTAGCAGTCTGCAGGACGCACCGGGTCCTCCTCGGGCCAGGTCAATGCAGCGCCCACTGTGTCATTGTTTGGGCACGCCTGCAGGCAGTCGTCGGGTTGTTTGTCATAGCGATGCTTATCGGGTAACTACATGCGTGTATATCTCTCTGGCTATATCTTTGCTTGCTTGATGGGATCAGAGCGAAGCGTAACAATTTTTGTCGCACGGCATCTCAGACTTTGATCCATAATTGCGTTTTGTTTTGCCAACATGTGATAACTATCTTTGCCGATCTTTATGCCAACTGTTTGGCGTCAGACATCGTTGACCTTGTCCAATTCTTCTCGGACTAATTCCAAATTAATTTCATGCATAATTCCGCGCTGGCATATTACGGAATTAATTTCATGCTTAATCTCAACTCCCACGAATCGGAAGTAGGCATCAGACAGCGCTAATCGACAAATTGTGATTGCTATTTTGATAGGTCCGAGGATCCCACGTCCCACGTTACCCCTGGCCAGATCGAAATGCGGTGATCAATTCAAATTTGAAACAGTGAGAACACTCTACAACAAAAGAGCAAACGAAACGCAACAAAAGAAACGAAAACGAAAACGATGAAAACTACGCAATCACTTGAGAAAAATCAAAAAGGCCTCTCAAGGATCCGATGAGGACCTCTGGCTGCTGCTGCTGCTACACCTTCGCTATAGCATAACAGGTGGCACGGAAGCCGCACAAAATAAAAATGATTAAAGCAATAAAAAATACATGTATATATGTTAAGAAAACAACATCGCAGCGAAAGGAAAAAGGGCCACGCAACAAATAACAATTTTTAATAAGATTCGACAAGAAGAACAACATCGAGAGGAGAGGCGAGGAGAGGAGAGGGTGCCTAGAAGATGATGCTGCCAAAGGAGCATGCGGAACAACTTCCGATCCTTGGCGGGGCGTATCCGCCGCACAGCGGGTCAAGTGTGAGAACATTTTACGGAAGGATGTGGTCGGAGCAGAGTTATGAAAAATGATCGAAGGGTTACAATGAACCCAACCACGTGGTCAAGATTCACTTTCCAGGGCGAGTACGAGTGACTCACTCCCTGGGCACAGCCCTCTGGGTACTCGTGATTCTTCTACCTTCATTGCAGTGAAATTACGTTGGAATTTCGCAGCGTAATTGAGCGTCTAATTTGCGGCAGTATTGCAGTGCCTCCTCTGCTCACCTAGAGCAACTTGAGCCAGAGCTCGAGGCGCGCTTTCATGAATGGATGCCGTGAGTAGATTTTCACAATGGGCCGCTTATTGGGCCCTGAATGGAAAGTGTTTCTTTGCTGAAGTGCGCGCTGCACTCGACCAGAACAATAACAACAACTACAACAACTACAGAAACAACAATTAACAAGTTTCGGTTTCTCTTTGGGGTTCTCTTTAGGGTTCTCAGACTCGCAATTGTTATATTGTTGCCAGGCGAATTCCTTTGAACTTGCTTTGGCCCTATACTAAAGCGTACTATACTACAATATGTATGCACGTGTAGATGTCTGGAGTGACCTTAAGTCTCCCGTCGCTGAAAGAAAACGAAAATTTGTAATAATGAGGGGCGCGCGAAAAGAGCGCGAATAAAATGTAAACTAAGGATACTATTTATATGTATTATTTCGGCTGAAAAGGAAGTACCAAATTACATTTAATTATCTTTAGCTGCATATATGTATCTGGCAAATTCGCGTACGGTACGCGTTCGATAATGGACCGCTGCAGCAGCAGCAGCAGCAGTAACAGAGGCAGCAGGAGCTGAAGAAGTCAGACGATTACCGGGAGACGCGATCACCGAAAACGAAAACCTCTTGGCGCATTCGCATTGATCGAGCGCTGATCAAGAAAGAGAGAAAAAAAAAAAAGGTTCTCGTTCGTATTTTGCATTTGGTGAAATTCGCACGTTTAACCTTTTGGACAAACAAAAGAGGAATAAAAAATAAAATCAAAATAAACTTAAACAAAAATCGTACAGCACAAACTGAACCTGTTGAACCCGCTGGCAATTTTCATATCACTTTGATTGCTGCCCCAGAATGACACGCGTGCGCCGCGGCTAAGCTATTCCCGCTGATTGTGCCATTACGGGGTATGCAACGCGTGGTTGAAGCTGCCAATGGATGCGACTTCAAGTCGGTCTTGGGTCGGGCCAGAACTGAAGACCGTTTCATTTCTGCAGATCATACAAAATTAGGGTAACTATCGCAGTTAAGGTGAAGAAACTAAAAATACTGAACTTAGGTATACCACGTAGATCATGTCTGGAGTGTAAACTAAAATTTGCCCAATATGTTTATAAAGAAAAGCTTTAACAGTCTGAAATATTTGAATAATTTAGATTTATATAAATTGACCGGTTAATTCCACTGTACATTTTGTTTATCTTTCTTTGACATATTCGATAGCATTTTCAAAATATTTTTACTCTTTCGAGGCTAAAAAAGCGACGATCCATGTTTAGTCACTTTATCAATACTGATGAAGCTATGTTATAATCTGCAAATAAATTAGAACTTTAATCGTAATTAAAAAACGAAAAGACTTTCTTAAGTTGGAAGACTATAAAAAGAAAGCAATTACAGTTTTCTTTCTCTTGCCTTAATAACATAAGAGAGAAGAGAAGAAAACTGCCTTTCCTCATTGATATACAGGGTATATGAGGTAATGCGTCTGGCAATTACAAGAAAGCGAAACTTTCAAACGGTTTCAAGGATTTCGTTTGTCCCTGTTGGCCTCTGTTGGCGTCAGTCGCACAAATAATTCACATATATAATTTCCCATAGGTGCTGTTGGCTCTTGGCACCTGAAGGATCACCGATCACCGATCCTCTGTCTGCGGAGTAAAAACACTTAGCCAGAAGTCGAAAAGTAGCAACACTTTCCAGAGCGACACTTGAGACTAGATCGGGGACTGGCACAGAGACTGGAACTATGACTGGACCTAACTCCAGACAAAAGAAATCGAAATGAAATACAAATAAATCCCCGATGGACAGTGTGAGAAATGACTGTCTCGGAAGAAACTGTCTGTGTCCCGGGGTCAGTAGCCAAAACATGTAGTTGGTAGTTGTACTTGCAGTGTTAGCAGGGTCTGTCAACGGAGCTCAATTGCAGGTAATTGATATGTTTGCCTTTGACCCCGATCAAGTCCAGTGTGTGTGTGTGTGTGTGCGTGTAAAAAGAAAATGTAAATCCGTAAGTGATATCGACGCCAGACTCATTTCTCAACATCAACTCAAATTGAAATTGAAAAATTGCGCATCAGATAAAGCATCAGATCAGATGAATCTCGTGTCTGTACAACAAGTGTAGGATAGTTCGGGCCGATTTTATAATCATATGATTGGGAAGGGGTGTAGCTCAAGTAGCCTTGTTGACAGTTTTACTTTTGTTTGGAAATTGTTGGAGGTCCAGGAGAGGTGACAATTGCATTATATGAAAATTGATATTTTCAACCGCAAACGGCAGATAGATTACACAATATCATTGAGTATTTTCACCTGAAAGTGGCCACACAGCAACTGTTCAGGTAGAGAATGGGAATGAGTTTGCCAAAGGCTGCTAGACGTTCTTAAGGATTTCCCATCGCCATTACCAGCTTGATGAATGATTCTTGCATTTTTTTGCAGCCGGAAGAGGCGTGTGCTATAATTGGAACTAGGGCAAACGTGTGAAAAACTAACTAGTTTGCAATTAGTGCAATCTGTGGGGAAGAACAAAGAAGTGCTGCAAGAATCGAGGATCTCTTTAAGTGTATTCTAGCCAATTTAAACCAAGTGTCACTGTAGGTCCTACAATAAATCTTAATACAATATAAAGCAGAACAAACTAAATTAAAATAAATATGAAATCAATATTTAGCATAATTATAGACGAAGGAGCCGACAAGGCAAAGAAATGTTTATATGGTTCAAGGAGCAAACATATTCGATCCTTTCCCCATTCCTTAATAATAACTCTTTTTAATTTTCCAAGAATTGGTCGCATTATTTGATAAATTGACCAAGAACTCGTGTCCGAATTAACGCCCTCGCGCTCGAAGGGGTTAATGTTAATTGCCTTTGTTCGGGAATGAAGAAGAAGTAGAAGAACAGAGAATAAATCGTATCATTGCTGGCACTCTCTACTACCACGTGTTTATAGAGTTATTCAGCCGTGAGTTGTACCACACACTTTAATTGCCCCAAATCAAATGAATGCGTTGGCGTTGGCGTTGGCAGTCGTCCGCGCTGCCGCATGCCACAATGTGCTGCGTATGTGTTTGCACTGCATTCACATGCATACATACATACGTACGAGGCACAAATATAAACAATAATCAATCTCTTCAAGGGTTGAACAAACAAACACAAAGGCAGCGCGCAAGGACATGCTTATGAAAAATGCAACAGCAAAGGCAGTTGAAGGCGTTTTTAAATCGATTACTCCTCCCCTGGACCCAGGTTCTTTCTCAATTTAATACATATTTATGAGGGAAAATAGATCAACGCTACCAAAAGGGGCACAAAAGATCCTGTGCATCCCGAGGGAAGCAGTCTCGGGGCAGTGTTAACTGAACTGCGCAGCTTATAACTGTTAAATATGAAGTTTAGTATTCTTTTTTTGCTGATCAGAAGTTAATTCTTTAACGCTTCATTAACTTTTTGGCCACACGCGTTCAATACTTTTTTTGGTTCCCTTTTGTCGACCTGTCTGACGCGCGTCTCGACGTCGCGTTGCCTGCTTAATTGCTCCAGTTGAGTTGGCCTGGGCAAGCGCTACGGTATAATTTGTGGACTGTGTGTGTGTGTGTAATCTAAACACCTCGAACGGAGGGAACGAAACGAGCTTAAACGTTCTTTACTTCCGATTTTTTTTTATTTTGGAACTGCTGTGTCAGGCGACAACAACGACAGCTGCCACCAGCACACGCTTTTTTCAGCTGATTTGGAATCCGTACAAGCAGAACACACATTGTGTTGCACTTTTTTCTGTCATTAAAGTCAGGTGCAACATATGGCAGCATAGGTGCGTGAACATAACTAAAAACTTAATTTTTTACAACTTTTAAAAACGCAAACCTTTTCAAATTATATTTTACCGCGTTTTAAAGCTATCGTTCAAACATGAAACCTATCGACAAAAAAAATAGTAACAAATTTCAATCGATAGATATATTTATCGAAATACGTAAATGCGCAAAGAAAATAAAGAATTTAAATGTTACACTTTGTTTTGTCAATTTTGCTACGCTTAGTAGTTCCTTTAATTGGTTATCTTCCTAATCAACTTGCAAAAAGGTTCTTAACTGGCAGTTTTGATATAACTCAAATATTACAAAGATTTACAAAAACTGTTCATGCAATAAATTGCAATTCTGTTAAATAACATTTCCAATTGGGAATTTTTACTTCTGCACAGTGTGTATACACTTCAATCGAGCAACAACAAATTTAGTTTTAACTTTTTCTTAATAAAAAATCAATATTATTTACACTTAAACAACGATCAACCATCCAAAAATACCATCACAATGCCCACAATTGGAGTTAAACGTGATCTGCTTTTCAACGCACTCGGCAAGAAATACAGTAAGTTCCAGCCGGCATTCGTCCACGTGGAACTGTGTCCGATTCTTATGTTTACCCCTTTCCTCAGCTGATGATGAGTTCCAAGAGCTATGCTTCGCCTTCGGCCTGGAGCTGGACGAGGTGGTAAGTATCTGTAAAGAAATCCGGATACAAATTTCATCATTCTGTGTTTATTTTAGACAACAGAGAAGCAAATGTTAACCAAAGAGCAGGGAGACGTTGCGGCGGCGGCAAACGCCAGCGAGGAAATCATCTACAGAATTGATATTCCTGCCAATCGTTACGATTTACTCTGTCTGGAGGGTTTGGTCACGGGTCTGCGAGTGTTTCAGGGCCAGTGAGTAACACCGAAATAATTTATTGCACCTTTCTAAATTCGATTTCCAATTTCAGAGTGAAACCACCCAAATTCGAGTTTGTTGAGCCAAAGCAGCGTCAAATACTGAATATCGCCAAGTCGACGGAACAAATCCGTCCGTACGCTGTAGCCGCCGTGCTTCGTAATGTCACCTTCACGCAGGACTCGTACAATAGCTTCATCGACCTGCAGGACAAGCTGCATCAGAACATTTGCCGCAAACGCACGCTAGTTGCCATCGGTACTCACGATCTGGACACCATCCAGGGACCCTTCAGCTACGAAGGTCTAGCGCCGGAACAAATCAAATTTGTGCCGCTCAACCAGACAAAGGAACTGGACGGCAAACAATTGATGGATTTCTATGCGACCCACGCCCAGCTTAAGCAGTATTTGCCTATCATTCGAGATTCACCTGTTTATCCGGTTATCTATGATGCCAATCGAGTGGTTCTCTCACTGCCGCCAATCATCAACGGAGATCACTCAAAGATATCGCTGAAAACCAAGAATGTGTTTATCGAATGCACTGCCACGGATCTCACCAAGGCCAAGGTGGTGCTAGACACCATTGTGTGTCTCTTCTCCGAGCACTCTGCCCAGAAGTTCACGGTGGAGCCATGCGATATGGTGCAGCCTGATGGAAAAATTGCTTCTTACCCGGAGCTGGCTGTGCGTGAGGAGCGTGTTTCGGTGAAACGTGCCAATGCCTACATTGGTATCAATGAGCCCGCCTCCAAACTAGCAGATATGCTGACCCGCATGTACCTAGAAGCACAAGTGGATGCCAAAGACGAAGACGCATTGATTGTGAAGATTCCTCCAACTCGTCACGATGTCATACACGCTTGCGACATCTACGAAGACATTGCCATTGCCTTTGGCTACAACAACATCAAGAAATCGCTGCCAGCTTTCATGCAAATCGCCAAACAATTTCCACTTAACAAACTGACGGAACAGTTGCGCGAACAGGTTGCCCAGGCAGGCTTCACCGAGGCGTTAACCTTCACGCTCTGCTCGCGCGATGATATTGCACGCAAACTGAACAAGAAGATCGAAGCATTGCCTGCTGTGCACATTGGCAATCCCAAGACACTGGAATTCCAAGTAGTGCGCACCACACTGCTGCCCGGTCTGCTAAAGACCCTGGTAGCAAATCGCAAGATGCCGCTGCCGTTGAAACTTTTCGAGATTAGCGATGTGGTTGTCAGCGACAATAATGCGGAGGTGGGTGCACGCAACGAGCGGCGCCTGTGCGCGGTTAACTGCAACAAGACTGCCGGATTCGAGGTGGTGCACGGTCTGCTCGATCGTGTTATGCAGTTGCTTGCGGTACCCTGGAAAACAGGGAGTGCCGACAAGGGATACTATCTGCAGGCATCGGAGGGTGAGTACAAGTGGACGATAAGATATAGATAGTTATAGATAGATATAGATATATTGATGGATGCATGCAATTGATAGATACATAGATATGTTAGATATAATGTATATTTCTTGACTTATATATCATCCCTTGCAGATCCCAGCTTCTTCCCTGGTCGCTGTGCGAATGTGATGTACAACAATATCATCATAGGTCGCATTGGAGTGCTCCATCCCAGCGTGCTGCAAGCCTTTGAATTGACCACACCTTGTTCTGTTGTCGAATTCACAATTGAGCCCTTTGTTTAATGGGAACTACTAACCTAACTTAACTTAGCCGTACAATGCAATTGTTCGAAGCTAACCACTTCACAAAAGTCTTAATAAATTGTCACAAGAAATCAAAAAACACGTGTTTTGTTTTTTTTATTCTTTTTATTTATGCTGTTTAATGTTCTTATATTTTTCCTTCAATACAATAATAATAATTATAAGAGTAATAATAATCCGTATAGTATGTATGTATATCATATATGTATGTAGTTTCATTTTTTTAGTTTATTTTTTTTTGTTTTGTTTTCCGCATGCATACTTCTTTCTCCTCCGTTCATGTTTGAAGTATTTTATGTGTAATTTAATTTTTAAATTAATAAATCTATGAATTTCATTTTTTTCGCAAGAAAAAAATCTATATTATGCTTTATTTCTGCTGTTTCTGCTCAAGCAGCTATTAACTTGATTTTAGTTTTCCTTTTTCGTATTTTTTTTTTCTCGTATAATAATTTTGTATGATCCGTCTGGCGTGTGTACTTGTGTGTCGTCTTTGTGTGTGTGTGATTCCTGTCTGTCTGTCTGTGTGTGTGTGAAGTTTCTGTGACATGTTTTAAATAATTCTAACGAATCTTGACGCTTTCATTACATAATTTGCTTGCAGCTAAAACAATGTTTGAAACAAACAAACCAAACAGGCAAAAAAAAAGTACATCGTAATATTTTTGCTTCGTTTCTCGTACTCTTATCTTTAATTTCATATCATTTTGTATTCTCTTGTGGTTGTATGTTTTATCTTGTTTTTGAATGCAAGTGTAGGCCATGTAGCGCAACGTACACAACTCTGACTTTGCGTACGTATGTCTATGGATTATAATATATATCAGTATACATATATTCTGTTTTGCATTTTTCATCATCTGTCGTTCGTATTCATTATCATTTTACAAAGCAATTAATGCCGTCTCTCATCAAGTGTTTTTACATATTTTTCGTTTGTTTCGAGTTATTACTTTGTTTTGTTTTTTTTTTATTGTATTTGGAAACACATTCTATGCTATTTATGCTTGTGCTCTATCTCTAAGACGTCCTACGCGTAGTGTCGGATAAGCATTAAAAGTTGGCAAGCCGTTTTATTCGTAATTCTCATTTAGCTTTTCATCGTCTATGCAATTTGAAGAGTGTAATTAAGTTTTCTTTTGTTGCTTTTAAATGGAATATTAAAACGTTACTCGACCGTCGTGTGTGTGTGTGTGTAGATGTGTATGTTCGTATTTTCTTTACATTAAGTTAATTAAGCAATTCAAATTTCTACTAGCTACGTTTTTAGTATCCTTTTTCGTTCCCTAATGCTGCTGCTGAAGGAGTTGTTGAACAGTTTTAAAGAGAACCCAACACAAAAGTCTAACAAATTCAGGACAAAAACAATATATCGTATTATTATGTTTGTCTTTCATTGTGTGTGTTTCTCTTTGTTTGTATTTTCTGCGAGTAATTTGTTATTCTTAGCTAAAGACGTAAGTAAATTTGAACGCGTTCGCTTCGTATCTTTTCAAAAAGTGTGGTTATGTGGTAAGCTTGTGTTTGTCGTTTGTTTGTATGGGTGTAATATACTATAAGTAGTTGTATTTAAGTAATTTCTTGTTGGGTTTGTCCCTATCTCGGTGTAGTCGTGCTTAGCGTTTCGTATTGCTTTGTTTTTCGTCGTTTTCTTGTATATTAATTCTCCGTCTGTCCTCGTCTATAGTCCTCCGACACCAGCCCACTGATTGTGAGAAGTAGAAAGAAAGGAGAGAAAAGTGCGCGCCTACTTTTACGGTTTTTTGACATTCATGTGGTTTGCATTTTATTAATTAATATTAAATATGAATATGTGTGTATATATATATAAACTGTTTGTGTGTTAAGTTGTATGTGTGTGTGTGTAGCTCTCGCCAGTGTTTCCTTTCTAATATATTCATTTATAAGACTGAGGTTAAGCTTAAAATTAAACGTATGTATGCGTGTATTTGTATTTCTGTGTGTTTGTGTGTGTGTGAGTGTGTATTTCTCAGCTTCCTTCACATTTTCATTTTTCTCTTTTCCTTGTTTCGATATTTTAGCTTCGTTTGCTCACACAAAATAATAAGAATAACATATTTTGTTTACTTTACTTCAGGGAATATATCAAATTATTCAAGAGTACATTTAAAAAATAAATAGTATATATTTTTCCATATCTTCATGAGTTCTCTCCGAGTGTGTGTAGGTGTGTTGTGAATGTGTGTGTTGGCTCTTTCATTTACTCTTCTGTAACGTCCTTAGGGAATTTCGATTTTTCAGTGAATGTTAATAGTTGCCCAAATAAAACATAAGTTGTTTAAATAATTATGAAGTAAATCCAAGGATTCTTTATGGTAAAGAATCGGTCGATGAGTGTGTTTGTACCTTTTAGATGTTGTCTGCGTGTGTGTGTGTGTGCGTGTTATGGTGCAGTCGCATAAAAGGCGTTGAAAAACAATCAAATGAATTTATTGGCAT
The DNA here is from genome assembly GCA_018903425.1 of Zaprionus nigranus. Classification (NCBI taxonomy): domain Eukaryota; kingdom Metazoa; phylum Arthropoda; class Insecta; order Diptera; family Drosophilidae; genus Zaprionus; species Zaprionus nigranus. The sequence continues at coordinate 6,103,852 of JAEIGD010000003.1, read as the reverse complement.
ATTATCATATCTTTAGCGGACCTGCCCGTTTACTAATGTGTTTTTCCGTACACTTTCCTTTCCTTTCACTTCCTATATTTCACAATCTACTGGCTACGTCTAAGTCTGGTTGTATACACTTCAATCCGTCTGTTTTCACTCCTATTACTTCTCTCATTTCCTCTGAATCCTCCACTGTTCCTGCCTCGGCCACAACAACGTCGTCAGCACCTTCTACCTCCTCCGGGTACCAAGCTGCCAGTTCCCACCAATCACTGGAAACTGCCGCTTGAACTCCCACATCCTTTAGCCCATCATCAGTGGAGCATCAGTTTGACCAATTTGTAGTGTAGTTTGCCCATGGCTGCTATGATGAAAGAGAGTGACACATTAGCAAATGATATCGCAGCTAATATAAGTGGCAGCCACTCACGTGTTTGTCGTGGTGTTCCCACACCTCCACCTTGTCGGGCAAATGCGCTGTCACATCTGAGGTACCGTGCGCACCAACATAGTGTTGAAAGCCATACGTAGGTGGCAACATGCTAACAAGCTGCTGCTGCTGCTGTTGTGGAGGTGGCGGTGGCTGCTGCTGCTGTTGCATATTGTGATAATCCATTTGCATCTGTAGAAGGAAGGGGGAAGCATTAGATATAGTAACAGGTAATTTGTTGTCTAATCGACTCACATTCATTGGCTCGTGCTGTTGTGGATAGGGTCCATTGTTGTAGTGCCTGTAGTGCTGCTTATGCCATGGCATATGGGGCTGTTGCAGTCCTGGCGGCTGTGCCTTGGGCTCATGTGTTGCCCATGGGGGCAATACACTGCCGCCGCCCAGTGCGTCATCATTCAACGACGATGAAGCCACATTAAAGTTATTGTATTTCCAGGAAGCAGCACGTTCGGTACCAATGGGCCGCGGCATCTTGCGTATGTCATCATGATTGGGTGACATGGCAGATGGTGAGCTTAGGCCGGCCATAACGCCGCCGTTTTCCACATGCAGCATATCACGTCCACTGTAGGCTGGATACTCCAAGGCACCGCCATACCAGCGCTGCTGAGCGACAGCAGCGGCTACACCCACAGCTTGCTGACGTGCTCCAGGCGGAGCTTGTATAGTCGGATTGGCAAATATGTTGGACTGTTGATCACCTTGTGCCTGACTGCCAACACTAGTTGGTGGCTGCTGTTGCTGCTGCTGCAATGGGGTCTTGTTGTTGCCCGGCGCAAAGGCCGACGGACGAGGATTGTACAGGTAAGGCGTTGTCGACTCCATTGGGTAATTCATCGGTGGCGGCGGTATTGGTGCCTTATCCTGCAACAGTAAACGTTGCATATGATGTAACCTATGCTGACGATCAAGCATTGCAGCATTTGCTGCAATCGACGCTGCAGTTGCCGATCCAAAGTTGCTACTGGGCGTTGGGTCCTGTGGCGCCACCATTTGCATAGCAGCGTGCGCAGGTCGCTGAATTGGAGCCGTTGGTGGCTTAATGACGCCCGGCGAGTGAGCGGCAGTTGTGTTATTACCATCACCATGTCCCTGTGTTCCATTAACCACAGCAGCAGCACTTGCCACATTGCCAACGGCTGCTGCAACCGCCGATGTATCAGTGACCAGCGGTGATCTTGCCGCAGTTGCACTGTTGCCAGTGCTGTTGGTGATTATATTCAGTGCCTGCTGCACACTCTGCTGGTTGCCTTGGCTCTGTTGCTGCTGCTGCTGCTGCTGCTGTTGTTGATGCTGTTGTTGTTGTTGTTGTTGTAGTGCAACTGCCACATTACCCACTGGCGGCGAAGTTGAATGATTCGATGAAGCCTTCGAACTACCCACCGGAGAGCTGAGTATATTGCGATTATACCCGGGCGCCTTTGATGCATCTGCTTGTGGCAAAACATCACCGACCAAAGCATTACCTCCTAAGCCCACTGCAGAGCCAGTTCCGGTGCCACCGGTTACAGTGCCACTCGCCGGCCAGCTTACCCCACTGCGATTGATGATAATCGCTGAAGAGGCAGTAGGCGCTGGACAACTTGGCCGCCAGTTGGGCACTAAAGCTCTCGCCAGCCATTAGATCATTCAATGTATTTGTATTGATAACCAGATTCTGATGCTGATTGTTGTTATTGGTTTGCGATGCCAACTGCTGTTGCTGCTGTTGTTGAGAATGCTGCTGCTGTTGCTGCTGCTGATGTTGCTGTGTTTGCTGTTGCGGTTGATGTTGTTGCTGCTGCTGCTGCTGCGATACTTGTTGTTGTTGCTGCTGTTGTTGTTGTTGCTGCTGCTGCTGCTGCTGGTATGGGCGAATTATTGCGCTTACTGGGTGGTGCAATGGGTGTGACAGAACGAGGTTTCACACTGTTGTTGTTGTTGTTGTTGTTCACATTCGCCGCAGCAGCTGCTGCTGCAGCATTTACAGCCGCCACTTCGGCCACGTTGAAAGTACCAATTGGTCCAGCCAATGTGTTGTTATTGTTGCCATTGCTGCCTAACTGCGATAGGGCTGCAACAGCAGCACTGCCCACGGGTTTGCCACGGCCATATGGAGCTACAACAACACCGCTACTATTGCGTCCACCAGGCACAGCATCAAGCTTCTTGGGTGATTGTGTTACTGGAGTCGTGGCCTTTAGCCACACTGCGCCCTCGAAGTTTTGCTGGGGTGACATGGACTTATTTAGTGCAGCCGCTCCTGCTCCTGCTCCGGTTACTGCTGCTGCTCCCGTTCCCAAACTCTTTTGACTGCTACTGCCGGCCAATGTAGCTGAGGATTTGAGCGAACTGGCATTCTCTTGCTTCGATTTAGCCCCTTGTATTAACGCGGCTGCAACTCCATTTGAGGCAGGAACACGCAACGGTTGCTGCTGTCCACTGTAGGCACTTCTACTCTGGACACGCGATGAGCTTGAAGTTGGTTTGCCGCCGGCGGCATTCAATTTCGAGGCACCACTGCCACGTCCGCTGCCCTGTGTCTTGCCAGACGACTGCTGCTGCTGTTGCAGTTGTTGTTTGGCATTGTGTGCACCACCTGCGTTGGTATTGCTGAAGGCCATTGCTGGCGTTGAACTGGCAGAGGAGCTCGACGATGTGGATGTTGTCGATGCAGCCGAAGAATAATTACCCACAGCTGTTGAGGATGAGGCAATGGCAGTGCGATTGTCCCATGTACCCACTGTCATTGGCGGCGTAGAGCCACTGGCATTACCAGCAGCTGCACCCGCACTCGTACCGGGTGCTGAGCCCGCTTTAATGCTGCTATTGATGCGCGGCAACATTTGCAGAATGTCCACATCGGGATCCTTAATCAGCGACAGGATGAGCATGTGTGCCTGCTTGGTGGCATCTGTCAATCCTTTAATGGTAATGCTACGCTCCGATTGGTTCTTGCCCTGCTTTTCCACTTCAATGTGAGCACCGGTGGTGGCACGTATTGCATTAATGTTGCTGCCGGCACGTCCAATAACACGTGAAATTGCATTCACCGGCACCTGCACCTTCTTGCAAGTCATTTCTGGGGGAGCGGATGCAGCCAAAGAGCTGGAACTGGAACTGCTTGCCGAATGGGCGTGCTGACCACCACCACCAACACCACCACCGCCAACAGCATTGTTGCTGTTCACACTGGTTGTCGAGTTGTTGGGCGTGACATTTGTGCTGCTCGCACCACTGGCAGTACTGCCGATACCGCCACCTCCCAGACTTGGTGCTCCCGATGAGTTGACAATTGTGGTCTGCTGGGCGCTGCTTTTGCGCACCACCTCCTTCCAACCATCAACTTCGCTACGCTTGCTGGTCTGACTGCTTGCTGCCACAGTAGAGGAGCCTGTTGCCTTTCGTGCTGTGACAATGTTGTTAGCGGATTCATTGCCCCCAACTGGCTGCAGTTTGCTGGCTGAGGCACCAGAAGCAGATACTGAAGCTGGTTTAGATACTGTAGCCACAGTGGACTCCTTGGGAGCAAGATTTTCTTTTTCTCGTCGCTGTTTTCCGGATGTTTCCTTGTTGCTTTTCTTGGCAGTTGCGGAAGCAACTGTTGCTGCTGCTGATGCGGCTGCTGCTGCTGCTGCCAGTGATTCATCACGTTTGGCATCGCCTTGACGCTTCAGTTGCTGATTACTGCTATTGCTGCTAGAGGACAGATTAGTTCCATCATTGGCAGAATTTTTCTTAATGCCGGTAACGCCCACTTTGTGAAGGGGCATGGTTGCTGACGCTGTTGCTGCAGCTGCAGCTGATGTTGCCTCGCTAATTGCAGCCTGTTGCTGTTGTTGTTGTTGCTGCTGCTGGTGGTGCTGTTGTAATTTATTTTTCTGTTGCTGCTGTTGCTTTTTGGTCTTTTTGGCAGAGGCATTACCATTGCTGCTACCGTTGGTTGCATTATCCTGTTGATTGGAGCTAGCCCTAGCTGCCTTTGTGTCACCGCTGGAGCAGGAACCCTGATCGATACCCGAATCGCCTTCTTCACGAGCTGGAGGAGTCTCCTCATCATCATCCTCCTTATCGGTATCATCATCCTTATCATTTTCGTTGTCATTGTCATTGTCACTGGCATCATCGTCGTCGTTGTTGCCATTGCTAACCTGTTGCTGGCGACGCTTCTCCTCCTTCTTTTCCATTTTCTTTTTCTTCTTACGTTCGCGACGACGTGCAGCTGCTGCCTTGCGACTCTCCTCTCGTGTGCGCTCTAAATCGAGTTCCTCCAACAATATGGATGCATTTTTATTGGCCTTAACCGCTTGAGCTTCTTTAGCTGCACGCAGTATCTTCATGCAATCGTAACACTTCTCGATCAACTCCTTATCGCTAAGGGTGCCAATGAAACGAATCATCTCCTGATCCGATGGGAATTGTGAAACATACTGCACCATCCATTTGACGATCTTGGTGTGACCCTTGCGGAATGCGGCCATCAGGCAGGAGACACGACGATTGTCTTGCGAGTCGATGTCTGCATTGTGATTGTACAGCAGTTCCACTACACTCAAATGACCACCATGGGCAGCCAACCAGAGTGGTGAGTTTCCCTTCTTGTTTTTGACTTCAACACTGGCGCCACGCGACAACAACAGCTCAACGAACTTCTGATGTCCCTTGTCGGCGGCAATGGTTAGGGCTGTATCCCTTGACGTAGGCACTGGGGCCGCATTCACATCGGCACCCTTGTCGAGCAGCACGCGCCCAACTTCAATGTATCCGCCCGAGGCGGCTTCCATCAGTGGCGTCAGACCTGTTTTGGCGCGATGCTCGACATTGGCTCGACGATCGAGCAACAAGCTTACGACCTCATGACGCCCCTGAAAGCAGGCCAACGTTAAAGCTGTATTGCGATTCGTCTCGATCTGTGCATTAATATCAGATCCCTGATCCAACAGTAGCTTCACTGCAGCCGTGTGTCCATTCATTGCAGCAAGCATCAGCGGCGATATTCCCAATTTACTGCCCGTACGCGAATTGATTTCGGCTCCATGATTAAGAAGCAATTTAATGATGTTCACATAGCCACCGCTGGCGGCTAAGCTAAGTGGTGTATAGTCAGAGACATTGCGATGCTCCTGATTGGCGCCAACGCTCAATAGCAGCTCGACAACCTCGTAGCGACCACCGGAACAGGCCAGTGATAGAGGTGTATCCTTAGTGCGTTCCGATTGTGCCTCAAGTTCGGCAGTATGCTTCAGCAATATGTCCACCACCTTCTCGTGGCCCGCCGTAGCGGCCAATATCAAAGGCGTAAAACCCTTTTTGTCACGATGTTCAATATTTGCTCCTCGACTTATGAGCAACTCAACCAGTTCCTCATGACCACCAGCACAAGCCAAAGTCAAAGCAGTATCATGATTTGACTCTGTTTCCGAATCAATCTCAATTGTTTTATCCACAGCTGCAGCTGCTGCAGCCGCTAACTGATTCTGCAATTGTGCATGTTGTTGTGCAGCCACCGCTGCTGCTGCTGCGCCTGGCGATGCTGCGGCAGGTTGCTGATGTTGATTGGTATTTACTGTTGAGCGAAACGAATAAAAAAAAATTAGTAATGTTTCAAAGTTTATAAACTATTCATTAAAATACCTTGGCTGCCAGCTGGCGTTTGCCGAAAACCGGAACAACGTCGATCCTTGCGAGATTGTTTATCAATTGCCTTTTTGGCAATACCTCCGGGCATTGACTTGGACGTAACAACACCAGCTGATGTTGCCACGGCAGCTGTGTTGGGTGTAGCCATTGGCCAGTTGGAAAGCTCATTCTGTCGCTGTTGAAGCTGCTGCTGTTGCTGTTGTTGTTGCTGCTGTTGTTGTTGCTGTTGCTGCTGCTGTTGCTGGAGAGCAAACTGTGTATATTGCTGGGTTACTACAACGGACCCAGTATGCGTCTGTGTGGCCACCTACAAATATATACAAGGTGTGGTTACTGATGATTCTTGACAAGTTATATATATCCTGTAGTACCTGATGTTGCGAACAAGTTGGTGCCTGCATATGCGGCGGAGGATGAAGCAGCAGTTGCTCTTGCAAGTTAAAGTGCTTTTGCTTCATGCCCTGGGGCATTGGCAAAGTCTGAACACCAACAACAGGACCGGCGGAAGACTGCCGCTGGTGTACCAGCAGCTCTTGTGCCACTTGCTCTAATTCAGCACGAAACAGATGCGGTTGTTGTTGCTGATCAGTGTGCTGCAGTGTTGACTGCTGCTGCTGTTGTTGGTCAGAAACCTGATCACCCAATTGCTGCTGTGGTTGCTGCTGTTGTTGCTGTGACATGGCCGGTGGCAGTTGAAAGAGAAGTTGCACGGGAGCCGCATTTTTATCGCCGCTTTCCACGTTGTATATAAAGTTTGTAGCTGGTTGCTGTTGCTGCTGCTGTTGTCCGGCAGCTGCTGCGACGGCTTTGATAATGCGTGCATTTGAATGCTGTTGCTGTTGCTGCAAATGCTGCAATTGTTGCAGTTGCTGCTTCAACTCCGGATCATTTTCGAGTGTGATTTGCTGTTGATGTTGCTGAAGCTGAAATTCGGCGCTATTAGGCAGTGCTGGGTGCAGTTGCTGCTGTTGTTGCTGCTGTTGTCCGGCAGCAACACCGCTAGCATTATCCGCAGAAAAGGGAAGCAGTGCAACCGGAGTTTGCTGGTGCTATACGAAATTAAATTTCATTTGAATATACTGTAACAACTAATTACTATAACTAATGAGCTCACCTGCAACTGCTGGAGCTCCTCAGGATCAAGCAAACGCTGTTGTGACTGCATGGGATAGTCGAGGAGGACGAGATTCGCCTGACGCGGATGCTGTCCATCCGCTGGTACATCGCCAACATTGAGTAATGCCTGCGAATGCTGCGCCGCAGCGGCTGCCAAAAGCTGCTCTTGTCCCGCCCACTTGCCAGGCGTTTGTGACCAATGGCCAGTGAAGCGTCCTTTGCACATTTGATTAAGGCTGAATTCGGCTAGCTCAGGATATTGCAGATTGTTGGCCAACTCCTGCAGAAGAAAAGTAATAGTTTGGGTGAGTTTTGTTTTACTTTGTTGTCCTTTATTTGTTAACGTACTTGGAATATATCCTCCATTTCTCCAGTAATGTCATACTGTGTGCCATCACTGCCGTCGTTGGTAAAGTGCTCTAATCCAGCGTACAATTCACCAGCGGCCGCCACTGTTGCTGCATCATCTTGATTGAAAATTAAATTAAAATTAAGTATCTAAGTGTGTTGCAATTATATCGAATAATTCACACTTACCACAATGCACCGCGTCCTGTTGCTGTTGCTGGCTATGAGCCTTGGCATGGACTGCAGCTGCTGTGGCGGCTGCCAATTGCTGTTGCAGCAAACTGTTCAGTGCCGCTTTGTTAGCTGCCGCTGCTTTGATGGGCAACATATGCATCAGTTCGGCATTGGGCAAATCCTGACGATAATCGCACAGAGATTGGGTCAACACATCCGGTTTATTTAGTATTAGATTCTCCAGTCTTGTTGACATTTTACGTTGCTTTGGTGGCAAAGCGGCTCCACTTTTTGTGACATTGTGACATTCACCAACAGCAACATTTACATCCAGGAAGAAGGCATCATCATCTTCATCGTCATCATTACCAGCATCATCTTCATCGATATAATCAACTTCTGCATCAGCATCGACATCCTCATCCTCATAATTGATTTTATCAATTTCACCGCTTTGTGTATCCTGCTCCTCATCATCATCATCATCATCGTCATCATCCACTTCCTCCTCCTCAACAATGTAGTCTGTCAGCTCGATCGGTTCAGGTGGCAGCGTATTCTCTTCCCCTTCGCCCTCACCATCACCGTCACCAGCTTCAGCCTCATCGATTTCGATATCCACAGATATTTCTTCGAGCACGTTATTTTTTGCGGTTACAGCTTCGGCTAATTCAGCTGCAGAGCAAAGTGTTGCTAAGTTCTTTAGCTCTCCCCGCGCCTCGACAAGCTCCATTGAAGGTGTCATAATGGTCTCCTCCATTTCGGGTGGTGTCTCAGTGGGAGACTTGGGTTGCTCGCCAAAAAAATTATGCATCTGACAGTCCTGCAGAAATTTCAACCGCGGTGCATTGGCCAATTTATCATTGAAACAGGCCAACGTCGAGTGACCGCCTCGCGCTTTATTGACCGCCGACTCGAACAAACCACGAAAGTCCTCGAGCGCGGCCTTCTGCTGCAACATTTCACTTCCGACGCTTTCCAAGGGCGGCTGTTGTTGATCAGCAAAGTTACTGTTGCTTCCGCCAGTGGGTGACGCCATCGGAGATGCTGGCGAATTGGAGTAGTCGACAATCGAAGCGGCTGCGCGCTGGTGCTGATGATGATGCAGTTGCAGGTGTTGCTGTAATTGCAATTGGGTCTGTTGCATTTGCTGTTGCAACTGTAGCTCCTGTTGTTGCTGCAATTGCTACAATATATGTAAATATTTATTAGTTATTTTTAATAATTATAAATATTATAGTTTATTTCCCTTTACCAAATTGTTATAAATGGAGACCATTTGATTTTGTTGCAAAGGCAACACCTGCTGTTGTTGCTGTTGTTGTGCTGCTGCTGCTGCTGCCGCCGCGGCTGCTGCGGCCGCTGCCTGTTTGCGATTGTTTTTATTGGTGGCCTTAACCTTTGGCCGATCGCTAATGGCAGTGCTTTGCAAAACCTCAGAGGAGTGGGTGATAGCGCTCGTACCGCTTGTGCGCTGCGAGTGGACAAGGAGTCAGAAATATTACAAAATTTGCTTATTTAAGTTGCATTATTTGAACATACCGCTGGAATTTGCGAGCCGTTCTCGGTTGTTAATAATGATTGCTGATTGATTTGCTCATTAGCAACGACAGCTAAAAGTGGAGTAAATCAATGATTAACTCTATAAATATCTTTAGACTGTCCACTTACTCTTCGGAGTAGCTTCCAAGGTTGCCTCACTGCTGTCGCTGGCTTCGCAGGGCACATCAAAGCCACAGCGTCTTTGCAAACGATTATCCTCGCCAAACTGATCCTGCTGCTGTTGCTGCTTATTGTCCTCACCCAGCGGCTGTGAGCGGATTTGCTCGGAATGTTGTTCCATGGGCAAATCAATCGCCTCCAGCGGTAAATCAATAGACTTCAGAGCATTAACTGTTTGACGACTCTTACGAGAACCGACTCCTTTGAGCTTTGGCTGCTGTTGTGGCTGTGGCTGTTGTTGTTGCTCTTGAAGAACAGGCTGCTGGCAAACGGTGTGAAAGAGGACAGGCGGTGCCGGTGGCGCCTTTTTGTGGCGGCGTTAACGAATTTATATGCTCCATATCCAGATCAAAGTGCTTGCAAGGCACTAATTGTGCACCCGATGGCGGCAGTGTGTTTTGTTGCGGTTGCTCAAATCCTGGCTGCAGATGAAAGAGACGAGATTTGGCAATAAGGCCCTCCTGTTGTTGTGCGCTTAAAGTGGTCAAATCGATCCCTCCACCTACAACTGCCGCACCATTGCCAACAGCGGAAACGTATTCCTCCGTGCCAGCTGCATCATTGGCGCCTGCTGCTGCCGCCGTCAACTGAAGCTCACTAGCATTGAGGAAATCACCTGTACCGAGGGCAACAATATTGTTGGGGGAATTGCCACTGAATTGCTGTTGATGAAAGAGTTGCTGATTGTTTGCTCGAGCCGCTTCGGATAGCTCATGTAGGCCGGGCGGAGCATTCAGCTGTTGCAATTGATGTTGCAACTGTTGTTGCAACAACTTCTGCTGTTGTGCTGTGATCACACGCATTTGATTAGCGGCCTGAGCATTCGCTGACTGAGCAGCATTTGAGCCTGTCGTTAGTTCTGTGGGTGCAATGTGTGGATAGCGGAAGAGCAACTCCACGACGCGTGTATGTCCGCCCTTAGAGGCCTCGATAAGCATCGTGCTGTTGTCCTTAAGCTTATGAAAGGGATCCGCATTGTTCTTAAGCAACATCTCCACAACAGATTGATGGCCCCCGGCACAAGCCAACGAAAGCGGTGTATGATCATTACTAGTCGTCTGTTTATTGGGATTAGCGCCCTTTTGTAGCAGGAACTTAACGGTACACAGGTGTCCGGCGCGACAGGCTTTCATTAAGGGCGTACGTCCACCCTCCGATTCGTGCTCCAGTTCAGCGCCATACGATAGCAGTACACCTGCCGCATCTGTGTGTCCATTCTCACAGGCATGTGTCAACGCTGTGTCGCCTGTTTGCGTCTCCGCATGCACATTGGCCTTGTTTTGCAGCAGGAAACGCACCAAATCGGTATGACCCTCTTGAGCAGCTTCCATGAGAGGAGTGGAGGCACCAAGCTCTAGATTGGCTCCGCCGTTGATCAAAAAGGCTGCCACCTCACTGAATCCGCCACAGCATGCCAGTGTAAGTGCGGTTTCCTGGGTCTCTTCGGTGGTGGCATTGATGTTAGCTCCTTTGCTAAGCAGTAGGGCCACCATTTCTTCGTGTCCCTCACGTGCTGCTTCCATAAGGGGTGTGTAACCCTCATCGTTGACTTCCTCAATGTTGGCGCCACGTTCAATCAATAATGTGGCCAATTCTACATGTCCACCACATGCTGCCAGGGTAAGCGGCGATTCAAACGAATCAGTTGGCATGTTTACTTGCGCACCGGAATCCAAAAGCAAACGTGCAACCTCTACATGACCATCCATTGAAGCCTCCATCAGAGCTGTGTGCATTTCATCGGTCTTATGCTCTTGATCAGCCCCAGCTTGCAACAGGAATCGCACCATATCCAAATGGCCCTTGTAGCATGCTAATGTAAGCGCGCTTTCCTTGAACTCATTTGAATGGGTGTTGATACCAGCTCCGTGCTCGAGCAATACCTAAAATGAAAATTTAACAATTAAAGATATTGAAGCAAAAAGAACCCCGTTGGGGTAATGGAGGTGTACATCAGATAAGATCAAACTAAATCACGGTGGATGCATTTAAGGTACTCAATATTATGCATCAGTAACTCGATTCACACAACATTAAGCAGCAACAACAATCAAATCTCGGATTATAATCATATGCTATATTCAACAAGTTGGTCTGAGTTAAAAATAAGATTTACCTTGGCTACTTCCACGTGACCAGCTGAGGCTGCCTCCATCAAAGGTGTATGTCCATTCTCGTTCTGTTCCTCCACATTGGCGCCGTGCTTAAGCAATACTTTTACAACATCTACCTGTCCACCAGCACAAGCGAACATCAACGGTGTATTTCCGGTTGCACAGTGTGCATTCACATCGGCATTGTGACTGAGCAACAGTTTAACAATATCCAAATGACCAGCCGAAGCTGCTTCCATCAACGGTGTCGAGTCCTTTTGTCCTTTGTCCTCCACCTGGGCTGCTGACATAGCCAGTAATACCTTTCAAAAAATAAACGAATTAATTGTTTTATCAATACTTGAATTGTACATTAAAAGCAGACCAAAGATAATTTTTCTATAGCTATGCTTATAGCTTAATCTAAGTAGATTCTCTTATGCAGTGTTTTATGAACATTCCTGAGCAATATCTTATTTAAAAAAATATACTCCAGAATCATGAAATGTATTGATTTCTGGTTCCAATCAATTTTACATTTCATCAAACACATATTTTTATAAGACCTAAAGAAGTTTATAAAGCTTAGAAGAAATTTATATTTTTCATACAATATTTAGTGGACGACACAAGATATTTAAACTAAAGATACTATTGAAGAATTTCTATGTTTCGCTGTTTTATAACTTTTCGATGAGAATCGTGTTGCTTTACCTTTTTGATTATTCTGTCTTGATAAGAAATATTCATAAATAGGTCGGGAGACGCTTCAAGCTATAGGAAGGTTTGCTTTAATTTGTCTTGCGTTATTACCACTATATTTATTATAGCAATTTTTTGGCGTCGTTACTACTAGTAAACGCGTCTACATCTACATACCTGTGCTAGCTCATAGTAGCCCGCGGAACAGGCCATTGACAGAAGGGATTCGCCCTCATCCGTTGATGCAGCTGCATCGTTCAGGTTTCCCTTGCATAGCAATCGCTTCACCGTATTGACATCGTTGTCGGCACAGGCACTGGCAAGGCTGCGCGAGAAACCACTACTGTAAATTGCAGGTTAATGTTATCAAATATAATGATAATAATAATGGATCAATTTGCATGTATAGATGGACATTAACCGCATATGTAGCTCATTTCTACTCACTTTTTGTCGCGCGGACTGCTAGCACAACGCATTTTGGTTAACGCCTGCTTGGTTTCATCGATCGCGTGGGTAGCATGTCGCAATACAGGGGCTTTCTCGTTCGCAGCAGCCTCTAGCAAAGCGGTGAGATTACTGGAACGCTTGTTATTGGGCTCAAGCAGATAGTTCTTAACCTCTGGCGCATCCTCATCGTCATCCTCATCGTCGATCTCTTCATCGTCAGCATCGTTATCCTGCAGAACGTCTGTTAAACAAATTGACAAGTTAATAAACTATTCAAAATTTAAATTTGATATTATTTATTTACCAATCTCTTCATCTTCTTCATCATCATCACCTTCGGACTCATCAGAATCTTCGGATTCCTCCTCTGTTTCATCTAAATCCTCTCGCACCTCACCTTCCTCATGCGGACAGCTTTCTGCATCAGATTCCTGTATATCATCCTGCAATCAGAGAGAGATAACAAAAATCGTATTAAAATTATGTTTATAAGTCATCAAGTAGCATTGAACAGGGTTGATAATTATTTTTTTTAGCTATGTATAGTCGTGCTTGTCGGGTTTAGAGGTGAATGAAGAAGGTGGCTGGAAATTGTATAAGTAATTAGTAGAGAAATAAAAGAGAGCACATTCTTGTTGTCTAAGGCCAGCTATGTGATGTTTTGTGTGTTGTTATAGATTCCAAGTGGTAGTAGTATTACACTATTATAATTATTTTTTGAAAACAAGGACCCATTTTGTTGATTTGTTCTTGGGTTTATTAAACTATGAAAGTCTAATTAATAAAGTGCATATAACAAAATCATTTTGATTAATTTTTGGCCAAACTTTCCAAACAAAATATTATTTTAGTTTTTTATTTTATTCGATACATTTTTTCTAAAGTAAGTTTGTTTGTTTTTAGTTTGGTAAGTAAAGCTTATTAGAAATTTTAAAAAAATCATTGGAAAATGTTCCAAATAAAACAACTAGTGTTTTAGCGTTTCAATAATTGTTTTTTTAGCGGCACTTATAACGCCAAACTTACCAGGAGATCTGGCCTTAAACACAAGAATGCCAATAGGATCTACAAATAAAGAGAAACGTAAGAAACGTATATAAATAATAAAAATAACTAAATCTAAAAATGCATGTAGTATGTAAATTAAACTCAGTTCAATATACTATATATGAGAGATTCCCAGAGTTTTGTTTAGGAAATTCAGGAAAACACACGTTGATAGATTACTTGAACAAAAGACTTCAACAGAAACTCCATGGTGGATAATGCACGCCGTACCAACGCTTTGATGGATGCACGCATAATACTCCCAATAAATGGCAATCGAACCAGTCCTGGCTCGAAATTAGTAGTTGCCGATTACCAAATACAGTTAGAACAAGAATTTTTTTTTGCTTTTAATTATTATGTATCACATAATATGATAACATTCACAAAGCGTACTTAAAAATTAAAAATTTTGATTTTCCCTAACTTGTTATGCTTTATTTTTTCACTTTGTGCCTCTCCCTAACTAACTGCCTGCCTAAACTCTTTCTCTTTCTCTCGTTCTGACTTTCTCTCTTCCTCAATGAATTGTGTAAACTGTTTTTAAATTCAATTTTAGTATTTGATTCGAAATATGCCGAAAACTATCATTTGCCAATATTGCCAGATCATAATAATAAAAGTGGCAACAAAATCAAAATAAACTAACAACAAAAATGCTATTGTTACCTGTGCCGCTCTTTTTTGCTTTCATTCATTACCAATTCTACTTTAAGTTTTATTTCCAAACCTAACACACATGTAGTTGCGTGGTTGCTTTATCTCACGTTCGTATATATGGATGTGTGTGTGCTTATGCGAATGAATGCCCGTGGTTTTTGCCTGTGATGGGTTTTTATTTGTTTTTTTTTTATTTACAAATTCGCAAGTCAAAGAGGGAAAACTGAAACGGTTTCTTTGGAATTTAAAGAATTGCATGAGTCATGCCACAGTGAGACAGTGTTTTGTTTTATGTACATACAATGTACATACATATGTACATAGATCTATACGTACATATTAATATATGTATATGTTTTCAGCAAACATCGATTAAAATGTTTCACATGCTAAAAATGAAATAATTATTTTTATGAGAATGCTGCCAGCTTAACCTTTATAAAATGAAAAAACAAGAGAACAGAGAAAATATATATCGGTACTTGTGTGTGTGTGTATGTACACAAATACACACTAATGGGATATCTGCGAGAGAAATAAAAAATAAGAACAAAATTCAAACGAGTTCAATCGCCGCCGACGTCGCCGCCACGACATGATTTTTCTGTTATTCGTGCGTGCGTCTCTTTGGTTGGTCATTTTTCTCGTTACGGACATTCAGAATGTATGTGTGTGTGTGCATTATATGAGTGCATTTGTGTATGCGTATCTGTGTATGTGCGTTTATCTTACGAAAATCATAAAAATACTTTGCATGCTGCTACACCCAAAAATTGCAATTTTAACTTTCAATATTCACTTTATTCATCATGTGTATAGCATTACCAGGTCATTAAACTACATCAATTTTCAACCATGAAATTTGTTTTTGTATTATTATTGTTATTTTTGTATGATTTTTTTTTTGTCTTCTTTCTCTCCAGCTTTGTGGTTTTGCGCATTTGCTCTTTACACACGATTTCACTCACAACTACAACGACACACACACACACAACAACGGCAGTGACGATGCCGGCGTTGCCAGACAGTGCAACTGCTGCCGCTGCTGTCGCTGGTGTAAATTTAACCTGCAAAACAACGCGGCATTCTAATAATGATTCTTTCTAATTTAACGAAAGCAGTTGCTTACTAAAAACGTATGTAATATTCATCAATGAACCACGAAAATGAGTCACAATAGACTCATCGAGCAGAGTCGACTTTTGGTTAATTGAACGATATAAGAAAGAATTGGCTAATGACCTTTGATTTGTGTTGAGTAGACAGCATTTTTACACAAATACATAGATATGTATTTATGCATATATGTGTGCACACACATGTGCTAAATCCACAAAAGGCCAGACAAAGAGATATTCACACACACACACACGAGCCTACGTAGCAGCTGCACAGCTGATTTATGTACATATACATACATACATATCCAAACAAATGCAATTCACGACAGCAGAAAAGAAAAAGGCTTAAATCAACGAGTCATACACAAATTGTTACTCGAAACGGAACAGGTTTTCATCACACACACTCAGACCAGGAGTGAGAGACGGTATGGTGAATTTCAAGCGAAAAATCTGTGAATAACTGTGCATTTTCTTCTGTTCCATTATTGATTCCTCTACATAGACAAACTTCTAGTGTACGCTACGTACATGTACTACTGCACCTGTGTACATCGGGCCAAAGATTCAGCGAAATAGATTCAAACAGAAAAGGTTTGGCAGCACACACACTTGCATACGCACACTTGTGATCTATAAATACTAAATTCGCTTTTACACGTTGTCTCAGCAGCTGTTTTTGGCTGATAACAACAAAGTGACGAGTGATTTGCATGCGCGAATTAATTTGGTTTATCTTATCTCAAGTACGATTAAACGGGCACATTCACAATAGATATCGGAAGGGTGTGTAAATATTCCGAGTTATTCGACCGATAAAATAACAAGATAGCAAATATTGCTGAACTTTTTAAATTCTTTGGAATTAATTATTGTAATCAAAATACAAAGAATGAATGATTATTTGTATCCAGTCTACAGATAACTCTATCCTCTATTATGTTAACAATTAACAACAAATTAAACAAACCTAACGTAATAACATTAATACATATTTGTAATTCAAAACCAATAAGAAAGCCCTTTACCCTTGCAAGTATTGCTTTCAATCTCCTCCTATTGTTCATATTCCATTTTTATATTAATTATTTCTTCCTATGAAAGTTACATATATGTTTGTGTTCCGATTTTAATGAAATTTAGTAAGCATTACTTAGCAAAATGCAGAAAAATAACAAAAATTAACCGATACGTTGTATGGCAAAAGATATATAGGTACGAACCGGCTCGTTCCAGGTTTCAAAAAGATATCTGACAAACTGCGACTAATTTGCGTTGGAACAGACGGACACACGGACTAGACTAGTTCGACTCCCCTGTCGGAGATGTCTCTTTAAGGTGCGTTGCAAACTCCTGGCCAAAATGAATATACCCTCTGCAATGGTATAAATATATTCTCAGATAAAATACCTATTCTTAATAATTATGCTAATTGGGGTATTGTGCTAATGTTGGAATGATACTTGATGTGTTCGTACATGATTTCTTTTGCCCATGTCTCCCCCAATTATATTAGAAACTCAATATTGATTACTAACAAGCTATACTAACCTCTGAAACGGATTCCTCCTCCGATTCGGAAAGATCTGTGGTGACAGGCTGAGGATAGAATTCCGTATCTGTATCGGTATCCGTTGTGATGATGTTCTGCAATGCCGATGATATCGCATTCACTATGCCCACCGATGAAGATAGAGGGGAGGAGTTCGATGACGTGGATGATGAGGCTGAGCGGTTCGAGATGGCGCCAACATTCTTCAGCTTTTGCTTGAGCACAGCGACAGCTGTTGCCGCACTGGCGCTGGCACTTGAGCTTGCTGCGGCGCTGGCGGCGGCGGCACTACTCGTCTGAGGGGATAATCCAAGGCCAACAGCAGCGCCCGCGGTGCTATCGGCGGCAGCGGCAGCAGCGCCCATTAGCAAAGTTGTTGCTGCGAATTTTAAATGCGCAGAATCTTTGCTGCTGCTGCTGCCAGCAACTGTTTTTCCTCCAGCTGATGAAGCGGATAAGGCTGCTCCTTCAGTGGGCGTGGCAGCATTTTGCTGCTGCTGCATAGCTACCTGACGCTTCAATGCTGCGTATGCGGCACGAGTTTTCTTCGAGCTGCTCGGCGTGGGCGCTGAAGCAACTGCGGCACGAAATTTGGCAGCAGCATCGGCAGTTGCAATGGCGGCGGCATTGGTTGCTGCTGCTGCTGCTGCCGCATTCATTGTTGTTTTAATGCTTGTTGTTGTTGTTGTGGTTATTAATTCACTTGTGGTTGTTGTTGTTGTTGCTGTAGTGGCGGGCATGGGCGTGGCTGTAGGCGTCGTTGTGGTGCCAGCGGTAACAAACGCCGATGCTGGCGATTCGCTATGTGCACTTGTTGTTTTACTGGCAGCCGTTTTAGACATTTTGGAGTTGGTGTTCTTGTTGTTAGTATTAGTATTGGCAGTGGCTAACGTGCTGTTACTGTTAACTTTTAACCTGACGCTGGTATTAATATTGTTGTTGTTGTTGCTTGTACTCTTCTTCGTCTTCAAGTGACTTAGCTCAGCCACAATGGCAGCAGCCGCTTCGTGCTCTGCTGCTGGCGTTGATGATGCTGCTGCTGCTGCTCCTAGTGTTGTTGTTGCTGTTGTCAAATCCTTGGCACCAACAGCCGTCGCCGCATGCTTGGCAATCTTCTTGTTGTTGCTGTTGCCGCTGTTGTCGTTGTTGCTATTATTGTTGTTGTTGTTTGTATTTTTAATATTGTTCGCAATGAGCGCAGCCGCTATTGAGTGTCGGGCGGCTGCAATTCTCGGACCGGTGTAATTCACCTGCCTGACAACGTTGTTCTTGCTGTTATTGTTGTTGTTGTTGTTATTCTTTGCTGCTGCAAGTCTTTGTGCAGTTGCTTGGGTTGTTGCGCTATTAGCTTTGATTTGTGTTGTTGCTGCTGCTGTTGTTGTTGTTACTGCTGCTGCTACAGGTTTTGTTGTAGCTGTGGTTGTTGTCTTTGCTTTTTTGTTTAAATACGCAGCGCGCACGTTGTTTAAATTCAAGTTCAAGTCATCGCCATCATGATTTTTCGCATCATTATTCATTTTAGTCTCGGTTAGGCTCCCTTTAATTCAACTCACGCGTGCTTCTCGTGTGCAAATATGGTTTTTTTATCAAAGGATTAAAATTAGATAATAATAATAAATTACTTCAAATAATTTGACATTTTGGTGTTTATGCTTTTAGCCATCGAAAAAAACGCCAAACGCAAATTCCACTTAATTTTAATTCTTTTTATTATTTTTAGTTTGATTTCCCTCTTATACAAAGTGTGCTGTGTTATTATCGATTTTGGTAAGGAATTGAATTAGATTATATTATATATATATATATATATATTTATACATATGTACATATATGCATTATATATCTGTATATACATATATACATTTGTGAAAAGACAAAATAGATGAAGAAGACACACCATAAAAGCACTCACACAACACGAACATATACGTATATGAAACGCTCATGCAGGCGATTTGCGACCGTGTGGCAACTCTGTGCATTCTTACACTGCTCCACCATTGCACACTCATTCGTTCGTCATTGTACATATGTACATACATATACTCGTTTTAATTTTCCGTTTTCTTAATTCACGTTTTCGTAGTAACTTTTTAATAAAAGAAAAAAAATTTAGAAAGAAAATAAACGCACAGACAAATATATGAGAGGGCAATCATTTGTTTTATATTTATTATTATATTATGATTTTTTGTTGGATTTGTCGAATTTTATGTAGGAAATCAATGCGCAATTGGTAATTTAGTTGCTTGCATAGCGTGCTTTTTATGCTTTATATAATCATGCTATGTACACAATGTTATTGTCAGATAAATGCTGCATTTTGGACGGCTATTATTTTTTGTATATATTAAATTGCAGCAATTTATTTATAAAACTTTTCGAGCATTTTCGACTTCGCCCCAAACGAGCGCAGGCAAAAATCACTTTACACATTTTACAGCGAACGAAACCGAACGAACATCGCGTCGAAACGAGATAACGAATAACCACAACCAGTTCATCAGCGGCACGACATAGCGTATGTGCAAGCGAGAAGACGCTATGGACCGAGCGAAACCACAATCACACGCACGCCAAAGTCGAAAAGCAGGCGGACGACGACGAAGGTAAATGGTAAATGAAGCAACCAAGGGAAAATTTTGCGACACTAATATTCCGATGCAATTTTACACCCATTTAACTATGCATTGAGGCTTGCAAACATGCCCTGCGTATTCAGCACATGTTACGCAATAATTTTTTTATAGTTTCGCGTATTACCGTTGCAAATTTGTAGCAAATAAATTAATTTTTCAGCAGCCTAAAATTCACTGTCTGTCATTTCTGAACCTCTACGGATCGCCATATTATTCCCGGATATTGAATTGAACCTAGGGATGAACGATAGTTTTGAACCTGTGACTTGTCACAGATATTTCCAAGTCACATGTGACTCCCGTTGCAGAATTTCAGCAGAAAAGGACACGGGGTATAAAGAAAATAAATTTATTATGTTTTTAGTGTTACAACAAATCGGTATGTTTATATTCTGTTGATATATCAATAACAGTTTACAGTTACTTTTGGATTAAAGTAACCTTTCTTGCTAATAATTACATGTTAGAATACCATATTGTAATATGTGTATAATAATCAATATAAAATTGACAATACCATTGTTGATTTAGTCCTATTTAATATTTCCTGTTATTGACACATTTTATAATATCTTAAATTGCTACTGTAGCATCAGAAAACCTCAACACGTTCACCTCTAGATTGAACTAGAAAAAATGAACCAGCTTCAATCACATATGTTACATTACGTATGGAATGCGGCTACGTTACGTGCCGCGATGTATGTTTACGTGCAAATGTAGGCCGTAAAATTTTTAGTTGCTTTAACTTTGTATTATATTCTGAGGTCTTCATTAATTCAAAATGTATCCTATTATGATTGGAGAGAAATGTTTAATATTAGTTATATATATTTCAACCGGAAAAAATACCGGTAAATAGTTCCCTAAACGAACTAAATGAGCAACATTCCTTGACTTGGTTCGTTCTTTCGATCTACTAACTTGTTCGTACGAACTTATTCCGAGATATTAAAAGTCCCAACGCCAACTACGTGTCCACTTTATTTTTGTAATCTCAAGAAATAAGCGAATTTTGGAAAATGCATACTGTGCTCACCCGTGGAAATGCAACTGTTGCATATTCCCTAAGCGTCCTGGCCTGCTTGACGTTCTGCTGCTTCATATCGACGGTTTTCCTGGACTACACAACCGATGCAAACATAAATACCGTAAGGGTGTTGGTAAAAAATGTTCCTGACTACGGTGCATCGCGGGAGAAACATGATCTCGGCTTCCTGACATTCGATTTGGAGACAAATCTCACAGATATCTTCAACTGGAATGTGAAGCAACTGTTTATCTACTTAACGGCCGAATATAAATCACCATCCAATCAATTAAATCAAGTTGTATTGTGGGACAAGATTATTTTGCGTGGCGAAAATGCTGTACTGGATTTCAAGAGCATGAATACCAAATACTATTTTTGGGATGATGGCAACGGTCTGAAGGATAACCGCAATGTAACCCTCTCCCTCTCATGGAACATCATTCCCAACGCCGGGCTACTGCCATCTGTGCAATCGACCGGAAAGCACACGTTCAAATTCCCGGCCGAATACTCCACATCGATATAGGTTTCATTTAAATATACCTACCATATGTTAAGCCTGTATATTTTAATGTACTTGTACTAAAAAACATTTTTCTTTATGTTAGACTAGCTGAGAAACAATTGCAGGAGTAACAACAAACCAAAATTTTATGGAGTAATTTAATAAAAGAAAGATCTTAAATTCAGTCCCCAAATACAAAGTAGTATGGATCGTTTATAATTATAATGAATGTGTGTAATTGTCCATTGCCTATAAATTAATACAAGAAATCGAGAAACGAACTTGATACGAGACATTTTAAAAGTTTACATAAATTCATAGCCGCCATCGTCGAAATTCCGATTGCCGACCATTGGTCCGCCGGCGCCCATCTGATTGGGCTGTCCGCCCATTTGGGGTCGAAACTGATTGCCGGGTGTCTGATGTTGCAACAGTTGCCGCAGTCCTGGATTGTTGTTGCCCAGCATGGGACGAACCATGCGTTGTTGTTGTTGCTGCAGCGGCACCTGCTGCTGTTGCTGTAATTGTTGCTGTAGATTGGGATTGGGTCCACCGGGTCCACCCACCCCATGTGGCATACGTTGTTGTTGCATCATGTTCTGCATCTGCAATTGCGGCTGCATTGTGGGCATGCCACCGCCTCCACCATTGCCACCAGGACCACCGCTCATATGTACATTAACTTGGCCATATTGATTGTAATGCGGCTGCTGTTGCTGCTGTGAATTGTCCTGCAACATTTGTTGCTGTTGCTGTTGCAGTTCCATCGGCGACTTTCCCTGCTGCTGTTGCTGTTGTAGCATTTGCTGCATCTGCTGCTGTGGCGGCATCTGTTGCTGTTGTTGCTGCTGTTGTTGTTGTTGCTGCTGTTGTTGCATGTTGCCATGCGATTGCTTCTGTTGTATTACCTTGCGCAAACGTTCCACAAACATTGTCTGGTTGTTCGGTATAAACCCAAGGAATGCACTACGATCGGGCGTGTATAGCAAGATGAGTACCTTGATGTCGCAGGCCGGAGTATTGGCCAGCGCTGAGAAGTGCACACAACCCGCAAAACCGGAAGTCATCATTTTGGCCAACGAATCAAGCGCCTCACCCCGGCGTCGGACGGAAGACAACCATTTTGGAATCCTTCAGAAATTGTCCGCCAATGTTGCCGACCAGATGCTTGGGCATCAGTTGCATCAGCAGCTTGGGTGGCCAGTTGTCTGCCTTGATTTCGGGCTCTCCCTCTTTGATGTTGGTGCAGACAGTGCACTGCAGTGAGTGTGTAATCTTCTGCTGATCATTCTTGGCCTTCTCAGACCATTCCAACACACCAGTCCAGATCTTTTCCCGCGACGAAGGTTGTTCCTGTGGTTGCTGTTGTTGTTGCTGCTGCTGTGGATTGGCCTGTTGTTGCTGCTGCTGCTGCTGCTGCTTTGCTGTGCTCCTGCCTGTTGCTGGAGTGCAGGCACATTGCCAGCACTGGAAACAGCTGGCATCATGTTTGCATTTGCATTAGGATTAACCTGTTGTTGCTGCTGTGGATGTTGCTGTTGTTGTTGCTGCTGTTGTTGTTGTTGCTGTTGTTGCTGCTGCTGTGCCAGCTGTTGTTGCAGCTGATTGAATTGCTGATGGTTGAGCATTTGCAGCCGTTGCTGCTGCTGTTGTTGCTGCTGTAATTGCTGTTGCTGCTGCTGTTGCTGTTGCTGCTGCTGTTGTTGTTGCTGCTGCAGGGAGTTGACAGTTTGATTTGGCGGCGCATTGATGCGAGAAATCAGCGCCGAATTCGGATTGGAATTCTGTTGCAGTGGCATATTGTTGCCGCCAGCGCCCATGAAGGCTGGACGCTGCCCAGGCTGATTCGGATACATCCAGCGATTCTGGCCGGGACCAACATTCTGCTGGAAGTTCGCATTCTGCATTTGGTTGGGTACAAATTGATTCTGCTGTTGCTGCTGCTGTTGTTGTTGCTGTTGTTGTTGTTGCTGCTGTTGCAACAGCTGTTGCTGTTGTTGTGCATTCAACATACTCGCCTGCCCGCCAGCAATAGGCTGCTGCTGTTGCTGCGGCATGTTGTTCATGTTCATGACCTGCTGTTGCTGCTGCGTTGGGCCACCCTGCTGCTGCTGTACTGCCGTTGTATCCATGGGCATACCCTGACCCTGGCCAGCCTGTTGTCCATTTTGATTATTGTTGAGTCCCTGCACGGCTGCTGCCTGAGTTGGAGCACCCATTGGATGTTGTCCGCCAGTCGCTGCGTTATTGACAGCCATGCTATTCGGACTTGGTGCACGTTCCTTGAGGCTATAGCCCTTGAGCAGCACCAGATGGCGTATGTTTTTTGCATAGTTCTTGGTCGTGATGGGCTGATCGCCGTCAGCTTTCATGTACAGCTTAAAGAGCACCGGCATCTTGCGTGGCGCAATGATGGAGAGATTGATTTTGCGCTCATTGAAGAGGGCCGCCAACTGCTCGCAAGATTTGCCTTTATATTTCCAGGACTCGTTCACAGACATCTGGTATGGCGGACTATTGCAGATCAGGATGCAGTGCCGTTGCAAATTGGTCTGTTCCATCATGTGACGCTGTTCGTTCATCTCATCGAAACAGCCGTGAGCAGCAGCAAATCCCTCGGCCAAATGTCCATGCGATTCCATTCCTCCACCGACCAGGGGCAAGCGTTCAATCGTCTCGATTACCTTCTGGGGCTGTACAAAGGGTCCGTAGGTGGCGCAAACAGGCTCCAGCAGATTAGCCGCAGTGTTGTATGTAACAATGCCATATAGGGTAGCATAGCGTTCGGCAATGAGGAACTCTCGCTCATCAATCGAACCTTGTGTGAAGTGCTCTAAGGTGGGCAGAATGTAGTTGGTCTTTAACTCGTTTATATATGCTCCATTGATTGCACTGTTCTCGATTACAAATACCACATCGGCCAATGTCAGCTGATCCACCTCCATGTTGAGCACACACGATTGAAAAGCGGCTTTCAGGTGGGGATTAACAACAATGCACACAGTTAATTTGGCTTTGCCTGGCTTCTGGGTCCATATCGAAACCTATACTGAGAGTTATCGATAACCAAAAAAAAGTACAAGTGATGAAACTATTAGAGAAAAGCAAAGCATAAACGATATTCACCATCGATTGCGATGTTTCTGGATGCACCTTGGGATTTTATTTCTATTTTATGTTATGTAATTATCTCTAATTTAAGAATAAATTTTTTTAAAACAATTCAAAAACTGTTTGCAGTATAATTTATACATAAATACTTTATATTCTATATTAAATCAATAATCGATATGTTACCCGCATTGATGATATCGATAATAGTTTTGTCACTTTTCTGCTCATCTCTCTTTCGCGTTTATGTTTGTCAAAACAAAAAAAAATTATAAATTACTACAATTTCGTATAATTAGCAGCTTATTAATGTTCAAATACCACAAGATGCAATGTAAATAAACACTTCTCAGTGTTTCTGTGTTTGTGTTCGTGCGTGTGTGTGTGTCTACATGTAAATAAATTTGTCGCGTGAACAGTGTAAAGAGAAAAAAATGGACATGTTCATGACATGTTGTGTGGGCCAATACTAAAGGCCTCGAAACAAACATCAGCTTAAACAAAAGCAGTTAATCGTGTGCAACAATGTTGCAATATAAAAACGCAACCAATGCCACTGTTGCAAATGTGGTTAACCACAATAACAATAACAATGCCCAAGCGGCAAGTACCACACCCGTCGCCCCCGCTAAGGCAACGGCCACCGCCGTTGCTACTGCTGGCACTGCAGCAGGGCAGACAGTCAGTGCTACAAGTGCTACACCCGTTCCTAATGCCGCGCCACAAATGCAACAGATAATCAATATACATCCAATGCCGTCACAGTTTGGCGGTGCCACCACAGTCGCTGGCATGCCCCAGAACATGTTTCAAATTGTACAGCCTATGGCGATGCAAACGGTGAATATCGATGGTCAGGAGGCAATCTTTATACCCAATCTGAATGCTCAACTGGCGACAGCGCAGCCGGTGAACATAAATGGTCAGCAGGCGTTTATTACGCCCAATGGGCAGATTGTACGTGCCCCGCAGGCGGCGCTAGAACAGACACAGGCTCAAACGCAACTCTTCACGATACCCGGCACCAACATACAAATCCCACTGGCCAACATTGTGCAGCAGGCGCAGCCACAACAGCAACAGCAGCAGCAGTTGCAATCTCAGCAGTCTACAGCGCAGCAGCAGCAGCAACAGCAGCAACAACAACAGGTCCAACAACAGCAACAAGTGCAACAGCAGCAGCAACAACAACAGCAGCAGCAAAACGTGTCTGCTGGACAAACCATCACCATTCCGGGTACGAATATACAGATTCCCGCCTCGATGGCTGCGGCAAACGGCTTGCTGGGCATCACCAATCTGCTGGGTGCAGCGCCAGCGGCGACAACAATAAAGCTAGAGAATGGGCAAACATTGCAGAATATTCAGCTGCGTGCAGGACCCGCACCCGGCACAGGTGCCCCCACAGTTGCTGCAGTTCCCACAGCCGGCACCGGCGGCACCAACGTTGCAGCAAACTGTTGCAGTTCAAATACCCGTGCAAACCGCCAACGGACAGACTATCTACCAGACTGTGCATGTGCCAGTGCAGGCTGCAGCAGCGGCAGCAACATCAGTGCCCCCATCGCTTTCGAATCTGACGCAGTCGATCCAAACGATGCCAGCCTCCATGCAACAGGCGGCAGCACAAATGCAGATCATACCACAGTTTGCACAAATTGCACAGATCGTCACGCCCAATGGGCAAATACAGCAGGTAAGGGCAACTTGATGTCTTGGCCAGGCTAACAAGCTGGATTGGCCTATTAAGTGTGGCTTATTAACCTCATTTCCCCCATTCCCACAGGTCCAACTGGCTCCATTGAATGCACTCAACTATTCGCAACTGCCGCCTAATGCGAATATTATTCACATTCAGAATCCTCAGCAGCAACAGCAACAGTTCTTGCAGCCACAGACGCAGCTACAGCAGCAGCAGCAGCAAGTGCAGCAACTACAACAACAGGTACAACAACAACAGCAGCAGCAGCAACAGCAGCAGCAACAACAACAACAACAGCATCAGCAACAGCAGCAACAACAGCAGCAGCAGCAACAGGCGGCTGCAGCAGCAGCGGCGGCAGCTGTGCAACAACAACATCAACAACAACAGCAACAGCTGATCAATGCAATCAACGAGGCAGGCGGGCAATTGCCAGCAAATCAACCGATTACCATAACCAATGCACAGGGGCAACAGTTGACTGTGATACCAGCCCAACAGCTACAGCAGTTGCAACAGTTTCGGGCCAATCAAAATGCTGCTGCTGCTGCTGCAGCAATGCAACAGTTGCAGTCGACGAATCTACAGGCGTTGCCCATACAAAATATACCAGGATTGGGTCAGGTGCAGATCATTCAGGCGAATCAATTGCCTGCTAATTTGGCAGCCAATTTCCAGCAGGTGCTCACCCAGTTGCCAATGCCGACAATGCAGGCAGCACCAACAGCAGCAGCAGGAGCAGGAGCAACAACAAATGCAGCAGTTACAACCGCAGCAACAGCACAAAATACGAGCACGAGCAACATCAGCATTACACCGATTACCATGATGCCCAAGCAGGAGCCACAGAGTCCCACGCAGCTGATAACAAACATTAAGCAGGAGCCACCAGACACCTGTGTGTCCAATACGAATTCTCCCGCCAACAACAGCAACAACCATTCTGTGCCAACGACGCCAACATCAACGGGAACAGGAACAACAACAACGCTACAGCTGCCAGCACAGCAGCAACAGATCAAGTTCATCATGCCACAGTCTCCACAGCAGCAACAACAGCAACAACTGCAACATCCACAGTTGCTGGGCGATGGCAACAGTCTGCCCACAGTGACCATACCAGCCTCCATACAGATAACAGCCTTGCCACCACCTCCGCTGCAACCAACAGGCGGCGTTGCACGCAGCACACAACAGAAACAACAGCAGCAGCAACAGAACAGCAGCAGTAGCAGCACCACACAGATCACCATGAGCAGCGGTGGTCAAATGGTGGCAGTAACAACGCCAGCCCGCATCAAACAGATGAAGCAGTCGGCGGCACAGTCGACCAACGTTAATGTGAACATCAACGTGGGCGAAAATGTTATGCCTGTACCGGAGATAAAGCCACGTCTGAAGCGTGTCGCCTGCACTTGTCCCAATTGCACGGATGGGGAGAAGCATTCAGATCGAAAGCGTCAGCACATCTGTCACATTGCAGGCTGCAACAAGGTGTATGGGAAGACATCGCATCTGCGTGCTCATCTGCGCTGGCACACGGGCGAGCGTCCATTTGTTTGCTCATGGGTATTTTGTGGCAAGCGATTCACTCGTTCCGATGAGCTGCAGCGTCATCGACGCACACACACCGGCGAGAAGCGTTTCCAGTGCCGCGAGTGCAACAAGAAGTTCATGCGTAGCGATCATTTGTCGAAGCACATCAAGACGCACTTTAAGACGCGCTCTGGCATCGATCTGATCGAGCTGAATATCAAGCAGGAGCAGAAGATGAATGCACCTAAGAGTATAAACACCATGAGCGGCATTGTAACTATTGAGATCCCCGCCAGCGGTGTAGCCAATGCCAACGGGGGCAGCGGTGCTTCGAGTGTGGCGGCAACAGTTGCGGGCTCAACTGTTACGGCAGCGCCAGGTGGTGCCACAATTGTGCAGCTGCCGAAGACGACGTTAAGTGGCGACGATGTCGACAGTTTTGGTGAGGATGATGAACTTGAAGAGGATGAGGAAATGACCGAAGAGGATGATGAGGAACTCACGGAAGAGGATGAGGAGGAGGACGAGGAGGATAGTGGCGATGAGGAGAAAATGACCATCTCTGTTAGCGAGCTGGGCGATAACTCATCCAACTAGCATTCGGAATCACTGTTCATGGAACAGTTCATCTTTGATCATTTTCCATAGCCACAGCATGCCCCGGAAGCGGAAACGGGGCCGGTGAATGACTTTCTTCAACCTGTACAGATGATGATGTCCCCGCAGATTCTCTATTCCCTGACCTCGTAAAGAGTGCTACGTGTATTAGGCTAAGATACCTTGTAAATCATTGTATAAAGTTTGCATATAAAAAATAAGTTATCCTTCGGCACGCCGAAGTACACCCCGATACCCCCATACTATCTGAGAAACCGATGATCTTTCGGTTTATTCAGTTTTTAATCAATTTTTGGACTAATACAAAACATATTCAAGAAATATTTTAAGTTTGTACAAAATATTGCATCCCTAATTTATCATAATTGTTCAAATTATACTATATATATTTGATAGAAACCCAGTTTGGCATGATTAACAACTTATATGTACATTATACTGTAGCATAAGTTTTACAAACTTTTATTTGGTAACCAAAAGAAAAAGAAATTAATATATAAGCTAAAATATGCGCGATTTTAACTAGGATAGAAGCATTACTGAGAAAAATATGACGTTTTACGGAAATTTTTATACTCAAAACGCACAAGCACAACGGATTGAAAGATGTAATATATAGAAAACATAAATATATATATATACTTTATTCGAGAGAATGTTTGATAAATTGGTAATTGAAATCATAAATAAATTCTTTTTACATTTTCGATGTTCAACAAAGTTATTTTCTCTTATACTAAAAATAGAAGATCTAGAAGATAATACCAAATCTACCTACAATAATTCTTCGCTGCACTGTGATTGGGTCGATGTAGCTGGCACTTGGGTATCGAAAACAATGTAATCCTCTGGGGTCGGCTGACTCTGAGATGATTCGATCTCTTCTGTGTCCACAGTCATGGATTGACTGTTGCATTGCACAGCCGCCTCGACCCAATCCATGTTGGCTGAAGTATTCTCGGTAGCTATCTTTCCTTCTTTGGGAGCTATATCGAGGTGAACGACCTTTCCTCCTTCAGGCATTTCAGGCTCATTTAAGAGCTCTCCAATTGAAGAGGATTGCGATTCTTTCTCGTGCGTCTCCCCAGTCGAAGGCGTTTCTGTGTCCTGCGTAGTTTCAAATATAAGCATTTCTATCTCTTCTTCGTCTTCCTCTTGAGCATTGGGAACTTGTGCTGGTGGCAACGATTGATGACCGGTGGTGCCACTGCTGCTGCTCTCCAATATCCGTGATTGGGATGATTCGTAGCGCCAGCGATCTAATCGAAAATTGTTCTCCTTTTTCAGTTCACATTGCCGTATGTGATTGCCTTTGGCGATTTCTTCCGGCGTATATGGCGCAACCATCCTGCCTACGGCTTTCTTTAACAAGGCATTGATCGTGCGCTCAGATCGGTTGGCTAGACGTCCTGCTTTCTCAAAGCGGATCTTGGCATCATGCACGCAATTGTACAGCGTCATATCTACACGGACTTTAGTACGCAGACAGAGCTGTTTAACATCAGCAGGGCTATATTCACGGCTTAAATCATCGACAGTAATTTTCTGTAATGCGATGATTTGTCAATAAGGCGCCAACTTTCTGAGAATGGAAGTACTCACGAGAGGTTCATAAAATTTCCGCAATAATTCCTTGCCAGCCTCATCCATATTCTCTCCTATTTTCATGATTTCGATCTCTTCAAGTTTCTGATATGTTATCAGTTCTTCAGATAAACATCGAGCCATGGTAAATAACAAAATCTATCAACAATTTGGATTAAATTTACACAGCTTCTCTTTCGTTTTAAGTGTGACCACACACATTGATGGACAAAATATATAAACTACTCTTAACATTTAACGTAAGAAGTATCTGCTGACGTAAGCTCATACGTGCAGGGATTTGTTATTGGGGAAGTTCTTTATAAAATACTACCAGTGTTATTCCTAAAATCACTTAAGCTATATTATTATAACTAATGTATTTATTACAATGAATTAGAATAGAATAATAAGTAACAATACCGGAACATACCGAGCAACCAGTCGTTACATATGACTTATTGACGGGTATTTTAAAAACATATACTCTTCAACTATGGATTTATGTTTATTAATTGTTATTATAATTTAATAAATGTTATTTAACAGGCCGATAAAAGTAATTTAAGTGAGACCATATCCATTGCGGCTGATCGAAAGCAAGTATGTAAATACCAGAATTACGCGATTTTTGCCAATTTTCGGCCGCTGTGGGCACACCGTAGAGAAGAGCGTGTGCAAGAGGAATGCGAAAAAAGAAAAGTTTGTCGGAGTAAAGCCACGAATAAAACGCAGATTACTTTCAGCAAACCAAGTAAAAAGAAATCCAAACAATATCAATCGAAAAGTGGCTGACAAAGCAAAAAGTACGAAAAATCAACGTGTTTGTATGTGTATTTCTATGTGCATGTTGGCATTTGGCCGTAATTGTGTGTCTGTTTTGAGTGTTCCTACGCGCTTGTTTTGTTTTGGTTAAACCACTTCTACTTTGTTGTAAATTACAATTATGTACTCAATAGGAAAGATTAAAAAAAATTGTATTTGAATTATGAATCAAATTGGTTTGAAAATTTATTAAATGTAAAGCATATTTATACCCAATTTTTCCCTATTTCCAATCTGTATTCTCTGGACAATAAAGTGGCAACTCCACACCAACATGTATACAAAAACAAGGAACTACTATGAAAACGAATCGCGCAATAAATAAATGGAAGGAAAACGCGCAAAAAAGAAAAGGCGACCCAAAACGAGAAAGGGAAAAGTTTATTTCCTCGCTTTGGTACAAAATTTCAAGTAACGCGTATTTCTCTCAAGAACCGCAATTGTCTAAATACTATTATAAACACAATAAGTGATCAAAATTGCATGGTAATTTAAAGAGAACGCGTGAGTGAAGAGGCAGCAAGGAATCAACAGAACTCAGAGCTAAGAACTGATAAAAATACGTACATTAATTAACATAGGTAAATCGTACCGGGAGGGGCTTTTCATAGAGCTCCGCCCTCAGCTCCACACTTCCACATCCTGCAGCTGCTGCTGAACTTAAACGTGATGCCCACACAACATACATACAAACATACACTCTACATATGCATACATATAACTGTGGTGTAAATTCCCGACGCGAAGCTGAGCCGCTTGAGCCTTGTTATACAGTTTGCATTAATATCGTATTGAATATCGTATCTACCCCTTCGCACTACAAGTGTTCGCCCAGCACATTTTAATTGTTTCATTGTTTTCCTTTCCCCCCTCACATGGCTATCACATAAGTGCATACGCGCATGTACATTTACATCTTTTCGGTTGAGAGTGTGTGTGTGTGTGTCTGTGAATACCTATGCGCCTATACATTATATGAATTTTGCGCGCGCTTTGAAATAATTATAGTTTGCATATTTAGAAGTTATATATAATTTAGCAAGAATGTTTGTGTATTTGTTAATTTTTTGTTATTACTAATACAAATAATAATTCAATCACTTTGTTAATATTTTGCAGAGACGCTTAAATCATCAGGCGGTTATTATGAAAGGTTATGATTTGTTTCAACAACTTCCCACAACATCCATAAAAAACAACAAAAAAATCTAATAAAAAAAATTAAATGAATAGTTGTGTACATTATCATACATGGATATATGTACGTTACTTTTGTTGCCGTTGCCATTGCCTAAGCCGGGTTTTGTCTCCTAACATGAGCCCTAACTTTGCTAAACAACAACAAAAACAACAACAGCCTACTCCATTTCCCCAATCCCACAAAAAAAAACACTATCCTACATAGAACTAATAGAATTCTCAACATTATATATTCCCCGCACCAACAGGCAATTACTATAAAATGTCTCGTAACAAAGACAAATATGATAGTACGAATAGAAGACAGCAGATATTTCTATCTGCCGAAGATATTGCCGCCGGCAAGAAGACAAATTGGAGCGGTCTTGAGATCACGGGTATGTAGTATATGAAAACAACTTGGGAAAGAACAAATCCGTAACTCACCACAACTCCTCCACACTTCTTGCAGGCTGTGTGCGGAACATAAGCCCCTCACTTTGGGAGTTTGAACATCTGACCGCATTATATCTGAACGACAACCAGCTGCTGCGGCTTCCTGCGGACGTGGGAATGTTAGTTAGCCTGCGAACGCTCGATCTGTCTAGCAACAAGTTACGCAGTCTGCCTGCAGAAATTGGGGAACTCATTCAGCTGAGGTGGGTAGAGATTTCCCAACAACAACTACAACTGATTGTTCATCAATAGCTTCATAATGCATCATTATACTCTTGCAGAGGGTATATTTATTTTGTTTAGAAACAGAATTTTCAACAGATGAGTTGAATTAGTCATGTCTGTATGTCCGTCAGTTCATCTGACCGAACTAGTTTCTCAGTTTTAGAGTTTTCTTGAGGAACGGACCAATTAATCGATATATCTTGCATACAACCGATTTTTCAATATATCGCCAGATTTTCTGCATAAGACTTTGTTTTATATAAATATTATCCATTGAATTTTGAAAATCAAAATCTGACACTGTAACATATAGCTGCCATTGGAACAATCGAGCGAAATAATGGTTTTTGTAAAACTACCAGAATTGTTTATTAAAAAACACTTAATTTTGTAGTGCCAATTAAAGTAAGACAGTTATTGACGTATACCCTTTCCACTATGTTAAAGTCGGACAACTATATACTATAGATTTAATGCTGATTGTTAATCAGATAAAATTAAGATTTACTTAAACATGTTATGTAACATATGTTGATGAATACATGCAATTCTATTCAATTGTCTATCATTATATCTAAGTAGTATATGAACGATCGAAGTATATAAGAATCTGCAAGGGTATAAGACTTTCGGCATACCGAAGTCAGCCTTCCTTATGGTTTAATTTATTTTCAACACAATAATGATTATTTATTGTACACAGGGAGCTGCTGTTGAACAATAACTTTCTGCGAGTGCTGCCATATGAAATCGGCAAGCTGTTCCATCTGGTTATACTCGGTCTGATGGGCAATCCGCTGCAAAAGGAGTTTATGAACATCTACAATGAGCCAAATGGTACACCAAAACTGCTCACCTACATGCTGGACAACTTGTCATGTGAGTAACGGATTGTCACTATATATCAATGCGTATGCCTGTGTGTAAGACAGCTCCTGTTTGCGTGTGTAAGTGTGTGTGGGTAAAAAGGAAAGCTAAAAACAGGCGCGCATGAAAAGAGAAAGTTCTCTGTCGTAAATGTCTCTAAAATACCCTGTAATCATTGAGCAATTGATTAAGAGGGCATACTCTAACTAAAATAGTCAACTAAAAGGAAACAATTATTGAATGTATTGACTATTAAAACTATTGATCAGCAATTAATTAACACTAAACTGAACAACAGTTTAAATTGTTTGCTGGGTATTGCCCGGGGGGTGACGATATGTTGCATTTTTACTTGTTCGATACGTTTTCGATTCGATCAGGATATCAGTGACTAACCGGTTTATCGATACCCATTTGGGCAATTAAAGTTCAACACTCATGGTATTTTTTTTATAAGTGTATTTTCCAATTTTGATGTTGTTCGCAATACCATAACATAATGCAAACATCAATTATATTTTAATTGAATGCAAGCGCCAAAATTACATATATAAATGCAGACATGCACACACATACACACAAACAAATGCAGTGAGAATAACAATAACAACGTACATACACTGCACGACCTCGACATGTAAAGCTGCTGGACGTTGGCCCGAAGCTATCGCATTCGCAGCTTTAAAGAGAGCCCAAGCTTAATCGAGAGCAAGAGAGAGAGAGAGAGACGGTGAATGTGAGAGTAGTCATGAGAGAGCATGGCATGAGAGCGCGAAAAGGCGGCAGAGTGTATATGTATATGTGTGTATGTGTACTGGCATAACGGGGGCTTCCACTGCGTGTTTACTGTTAGCCGGCTGAGGCAGCGCAGCTCGAATGAAATTGAATTTGCTGTGTGGCATCAGTTAGTCTGCCACAAGCTTGGCTCGCGAGCGGACGCGTTTGATCTGCAGCTAACGACGAGACGCTGTTGAAGGCGAAACAAGTTTGAGGAGCTTCGTAACGCGACGTCTCCGTCTCTGACTTCGTCTTGTTTCGTTGTGCCGCGACTGCGACTGCGCAAAGTGTTTCGTAATTTCGGCAGCACAAACATCAGCAACAACAACTGCTGAGGCAGGCAATCGTTGTGCCAGTTTTCCAGACGCTTTTCATTTCATACGAAAATTTCGTTGCTGCACTGCTTCGCTGTCTGTGTGTGTGTGTGTGTGTGTGTGTGTTGTTTTGAAATGGCCGCCACATGCCACAGACGGCATATGGATTAAGAGTGTGTGTTGAAATTGCAAATGCGGCCAAGTGATGTGCGAAACGCACGGCAAGTTTGGACTAGAAACAAAAGAGACGCTGCTACCACCAACACCACGTGAGATACGAGCTACGAGGTGTCATTGTCGCCTTCATCAGCATCAGCAAGATTATGAGATCGCATGTGGCAGTTTATCGTGCGCCGCCAGATGCCAATGCAAATGCCGCTTGCCAGTTCGCTAGATATGCAGTACACGCCCCTCCCCCACCTCCAACAATCCCGCAACAGCAACATCATCGTCAACAACAACAACAACAACAACAACAACAGCAGCAGCAGCAACAACTCTGGAGGAACAGTGCTGCACCAGGTGCTGCCACTGCCTGCTATAATCTGCAGGCGCAACTGCATCATGGCTTGCCCTATCAGCAGCTCCAGCTGGTCAACCAGCAGAGGATCAACGAGTGCGCAGGAATACCGCTCATCTCGAATGCCTGCGCTCATCTAACGCCAGCGCAGCGTCAGCGTCTGCTACGCAAGTCAGCAAGCAGAGCTTGGCCAGTTTCGACTACGCACAACATTTCACAGCTGGCGGCGCATGCGCAAGGACAACCGCTGTTGCAGAATGGCAAACATCATCAGCATCGCTGCAACAACAACAGCAGCAACATCAGCATCATCATCATCATCAGCAACATCATCATCACCAGCAGCAGCAGTTGCAGTCTCCCCCCCAATCTTGGCCAGCACATGCGTCCAGTTATCAACCTCTTAGGCTGAACAACTTTCAATTGGTGGATAAGTCGCGTGTGCTGCGCTATCAAAACTCGCCGCCCGCTGCACTCAGTTCCCAGGAGCAGCAGAAGGGGCTGAGTAGCAACAGCAACAGCAACAGCAGCAGTGGGAGCAGTGGTACCACACAGCAGGATACAGCAGCAACAACTGTGGCAGACACTTGCCTGCCACGTATCATTAAGCCACGCAAGCGTCGCAAGAAGGATCGCAAGCCGGCAAACGGAGTGTTGATCAAGTTAGATGCGGATGCACTGCAACCAAAGCTGCAACAACAACAACAACAGCAGCAGCAGTAGCCGTCGTCGACGAGCTATACGCAGTTGTTGTCCATGTCGGGTGGCAGCAACTTTGGCGTTGGCAGTAACATGCAACACGATCACAGTCATGGTGTTTGCTTCTGTCGCGACTGCGATCCATTGCGTTCGCTATGGGAATATCCGTTGCGGCGCACACACTCGGATGCGTCCTCGTCCAATGGAGGCCAGGCTAATGCCAGTGGCAGTGGCAGTGGCAGTGGCAGTTGCTCCACATCGTCGGATAACTCATGCGCCAGTTCAATTTGTTCACAGAGTGTGGCCAATAATAATTTCGAGGAGACGGAACACTTTGCACCCATCACTGGTGACAGCAGTCGAGCTGAAATTGTGGGCGTCATTGGATCACAGCGTGCAGCAACAACAGCAATAGCAACAACAACAACAACAGCAGCAACAGCCATTACAGCTGCAACTGCAACAGCGACAGCAGCAACAGCAGCAGCAGCAGCAACAACATCAACAACAGCTGCAGCCGCATTCTACCTAAGCGATTCAAGTGACTCTGGCTATGGCGACATTTTGAGTGGTATGAATATTGCCAACGATCTGTTTGCTAGCTGCTTTGCTAGCCACGCAGGCGGAGGAGCGAGCATAGCAACTGCAGTTGGATGCACTGGTGCACCAACCAACGCATCCACCAATTGCAGCACATCCAGTGCGGAGACGCTACTCAACGAGAGCATCAACGAGATTTCACGCAAGCTAATCGAGACTTGTGCGGTGAATGAACCATGCGAACCATCGAGTCTCTTCGAGATGGGATTAGTTGCCACCGAGGGCGGTGGGCGTGGCAGCAGTGGTGGGGACAGTGACAGTTGTTCGGCATCGGCATGCAGCGACAGCGGCTTAGACAGCGCTGGCAGCTACAGCTCTGAGGCGCTTGTCTTCAACTTTGAGCATTTAAATCTGACGGATACGAATTTTGTAACGCCCACAGCGATGGATTTTCTAGTTGACTGCAACAACAACAATTGCAGCAGCACCACCACCACCAGCAGCAACAGCAACAGCAACGATCACAAGGCGACATCGCAGCAACAACAGCAACAATTTTACAATAATTGCTTTAACTTGGTTTGGCGCAGCAGCGACAGCAACAACAACAACAACAACGGCAGAGAAATGACAGCTGGCAAAGGCGGCGATAGCAATGCCACACCCACAACGAAGCTAATACTGGGCACGGTTGGAAAATTGAAGCCAGCATTTTCCACAATATCGTGACGAACCCAAGACAAAATGGAACTGTGGCCCCTTTGGAAATTTGAAGCTAGCTAATTGATGTGGGTCTACAACTGCTGTGCGTGGGCGTCTGTGTGTATGGGTGTAGGTGTGTGGGACTGTGCGTTGCATAACCAAAAAGCAAAGACAACCGTTAGCCCACAAATTAAACGAATCAGCTGGAGAAGAGAAATTGAATGGAACAGCAGCAGCAGCAGCAGTGGCTATAAAAAAGAAACAAACCGAAAGACATTGAAATTAAAAACTCATGGGCGCCACAACAAAAACAACAACAACACGACTGAAGACGGCTGGAAGCCTTGTATATGACGATATGCATGCACAGATTTATATATGTACATCATACTATATATGAGCTGGTCTGTGTGTGTGTGTACACACTTCAACTTTCACTTTCACTGCGGCTGTGGCTCTTTGTTTTTGCCCAGACAACCGACAATCGACTCTTCAACCACAAAGAGCAAATACCACCACTACCACCACCAACAACAACACTACAACAACAACAAATACTACGAAACAACAGCGATGAGTCTTATGCAGATTTTTGCCTATAGTAAAAGTAATAGAAATCGTATAAAGACAGCAAAAAAAAAAAAGCCCAACCAAAAAGCCAACAACGAAATTGAAGAGGGGGAAGCTACAACTGGCAATTCTAGCGTTATACAGTGCACGCTCGATGGAGCGAACTAATGTTTTAAAAGGCATATATACTATATATGGTACATTTATATCTCTCTCTATTGTGCAGACTTTCGAGCGTGCACTGTATATGAATATATAAAATAAGTTTAATTGATATTCACATTTTGCAATCATTAATTGCTAAATATTATTTGTTATTTGTGCATTAACGTTTTGAGGTTAGGTTTCTTAATTGTCGTTATCTTAAGTCCTTTACTTCTCTTGTATTATAACTAAATTATTTGTTTTTGGGTTAAGAATTCGTTCAAATTTCGTCTGTCTGACGTCCCTCTATAGACATTTGCTTTTAGAATATTTAAGCCACGTTCCTAATTAACATTTGATTGATGATATTCATAATTTTGGGTCGGTTATAGGTAACAATTAGTTTAAACTGCGCTACAAAGTGAACTTTTCTAGCATTTAAGTTAATTATATTTTAT
This sequence comes from Zaprionus nigranus, assembly GCA_018903425.1. Taxonomy (NCBI): domain Eukaryota; kingdom Metazoa; phylum Arthropoda; class Insecta; order Diptera; family Drosophilidae; genus Zaprionus; species Zaprionus nigranus. Next base: position 6,065,811 of record JAEIGD010000003.1, on the reverse strand, counting down.
ATTAATCAAATCATACTTTGAACACATATACGCAATGATCTCCGGCAAGTGCTGTTAACGAGGGTATTGAGTGGGAATTCCTTCGGTTCAGAATATATCCTTAACGCAATTAGGTGTCTTGTATCTTCAAGCATTTGGCTTACAATTCATTCAATCATGAGATCATAATATTTACAATATACATTTTATATAGACTAGTTGGGTTTGGTTACATATTTAAAGGATAATTTGTTTTTATTTAAATATCTACATTCATTTGAACATTGAGCCTATTTCAAATATATCACATTATTTTGATTTTTCAAGTTTCTTTCAAGTTACTCAAATCATTCGAATCATTTTGATTATCAAATTAATCAAAACATTCGAATCATTTAGGCTCATTTAAATAGTTCAAATCATTCGAATCATTTACGCTCATTTATTATGTTGTAGTTTTAGACTGTCAATTAACTCAAAAATTCAAATGGTGAAGGTTGTGTACTCATTGCATTTTGTACTACATTCAATGCTACTGCCACTACTATATACCTGTATTCATACACACTCGAGTGATTCTCGCACTTGATTCATTTGTTTCGACTGCGCTTGGTTTCTGGTTTTTCGTTTCTTTATTTTTTATTTTGTTTACCCGATCAGCTAGAAGGTTAAGGTCGTCGATTATCAATGGAGCCGCGTTTCTAATTTGTAGGCTACTTCCCCCTAATTATGCCAGCTCGATCACTGAGCATAAAATCTAAGACACCAACAACAGCAACAACAACAACAACAGCCCTAGTTACCTGCTTATTTAGTGTAGTTGGCGCCGAGTAAAAGTTTTCGCCTTTTTTTAATTAAAAGAAACTCACGAGCGAGCGAGACAGAGCAGACTGAAATCGCATAGCATCGTATCGCATGGGATGTGTTTGATGTAGTTGATGTTGAATGTTGCATTGGTTGCAGCTTCAATGTGTCTTGTGTGAGTCTGTCGTGTGTTTTCTATGGCTGTGGCTGTTGTCTGGAAAAATGTCACAGTTTTCCACGATCACGCCGAGTTCCGGCCATGGCGGCTTTTGTTACCATTCTCCACATAGAAATTATTGCCAGGCAACTAATTTATTTAATTAAGATTTTCACTAGCTCTAATTGTAAAATTGTAAAACGTAATTGTAAACTGTAAACTGTTTTGCTAAGCGACAATTGTATCTGTTTCTTAGTATCTGTATCTGTTTCTGTATCTGTTTCTGTATATGTCTATGTGTATATGTATCTTTATTTGTATACGTATTGTCGTAGTTAAGTAGCGTTTTTGCACAAATAACAAAATGAAGGCGCGTCGTTTTTTAGTATTTCTCACATATATTTTTCGCATTCCCATTTAGTAGCCTTAAGTACGACTATTACGTTTTTTTATTCTCTCACACAATACGGCAATTATTATTATTTATTTTGACTAATCATTAACGAGAGCTCAATAATAATAGTAATAAAAGTAATGCAACACAGAAATGAAATGAAAGAAAAGAAGAAAAATAAAAAAAATAAAAGACGAAATACGATTGTAAACAAACAGCAGTGTGAAATGATTTTGTCTCAAACAAACCTGATTAATGTTTTGATAGCCCCGAAAAGTTTGTTTCCCCCAGTTAGCCGCTGGATTTCTAATGGGGCACGTTCGAGTTTTGCTGTCGACAGTTTATAAATAAACAAACACAGACAGACAGATGGGCAGACTGGGTAAACATACTTCACCATACTCTATACTCTCTAGTCTTCACTCTACTACAGTCAGTCTACTCACTCTAGTTGCGATCTTGGGACCGAAGCTGCACTTGAGAACTGAACTTTCCAAACATTAGCTGGCCCAACATTTCTACAGCCACCCAACTTTGAATTGCTTGGCAAACTTTGAACCATCCATTGTTGCCAGTTGTCGTGATATATACAGAGATATACAGATACATATATGTATGTGCATGTAGTTCTAGGTATATCTGTTTGTATTTCCCGCTACCTTTCACCCGTTTGTCTCTGCCGTAATTGAAAGAGCAGCGACAGCTCCTTCTCAATGCTCAGAGTATCGAACCTATTCTCCGTATTCTCTTCTCAGCGACACCGCTGTAATAACCGTAACTGGCAAATTAATTTTTGCCTCTTTGTGGGCCACAAATTGCCGGTCATTTGGCTAATTAATGTCTCTATTTTAGGGTCTCGTCATCAACACAGTCAGCCAGCAATAGAGCGGCGAGCGAGCCAGCCGCTTAAAGAGCCCGCTTAAGAATCTTAGCTTGCCGCAGACCGGGTCGGCTGACGAGCAGCTTTTCCATCATCTTTCACAACCAACAGTCCAGCTCTGTCCGGCAGTCCAACAGTACAGTCTGTCTTGGCAGTCGTTCGGCAGTGCTAGCCGTCAATCGTTCAACCGTTTGGGACGCGCGTTGAGTGGGTCAGTGGATAATTGGGTCATTTGCAACACTGTTTGCGCCATCACGCTGTTGCTGCTGCTGCTGCTGCTTCTGCCGGTTGCCGGCAGCCGGAGTCAGTGTCGACGACAGCAACCCAAGAGAGCGACGAAGACTCTGCGCGTCAGCCGGTGTCTAATGTGCTTGGCTACGTCAATAAGTGCGTTGTCTTTTTCCACGTCTTTTTGGTCGACTACATAAGTTGTTGTTGTCTTGTTCTCGCCAACGGAGCATTGAATCGTTAACGTCTGCTACATGCTATATTCGCTCTTTTACCCCTTCATAAGTCAGTTTAATTGTTTCCATATACCCTTTCCCTTTAGAGCTACAGCAACTTTGTAAAGTTCGTGAATCGACATTAGAGAGGAAATAATTATAATCTGCTTTGATTTATAAACATCCAAATCCACAGAAACAAATTCTTATAAAATAAGCTACTATGATACATAATGTGACAACAGTTTCTACTGGTTCTAGAATATTAGACTGTATTGTATGGCCAATTTACAAAGTCTTAGGCAACAAACTTGGGTGAAAATAAATCATCTAAATTCTTTATAATTGCTGTTGCTTCAACTCTTATACTCTGAATGAATTTTAAGTACACTACGAAAATAAAAAGTAGGAAAATTAGGATTAGTATTATATGTAGATGAAAGTGATCTATCTTGGTATATGTATAGGATATTTAAATATTGGTTTCAATTCATTTTTTTTTATTTTCCTCTTTGTTTTTGTCGGCTTTTAGTTGATTTGGACTTGCAGCACAGTACGATTTTCCATTCGACTTTTTGTTTTCCAAACAATTGCATTTTCAATTTGTTGCCTCATTTGATTAGCACACATATTTGTACATACTCAGTATGTGTGTATACACACACATGAAGATCAACTGAAATTGAAAGTTTTTTTGCTTCGTCGCCCATGTTCAGTGTGCCAGGCCAGCAAGTAGTCCACACTCTCCATCCCAGTTCCATTTCAACAGCAGTCCCAGTTCCTGAAGCCACCTCTCGTTGTCTCTTCTTTCGCTGTCTCTGTGGCCAGATAGAAAAAAAGGTGAAATGTCTACGAAAAAGGTTACGCAAAATGTCAAACAGTTAAGAATCTAACGGCCACACAAATGTCATTATTACATTTATTTCCCCACTTTTAATGTCGTCTGCTCCAGCTTGGCTGCCGGTTCAGCGTGTTGCTTTTGCTGCTGTTGTTGTTGACTTTTGCTATTCTCTTTGGTAGCTTCATTTTTTGGATTTTCACAGACAATTTCTGTTCGTGTCTTCGTCGTTGTCGTCGTCGTCGTCTGCGAACTGAGTAACAATACCCATAAAGTGCTACTTAGAAGCAGTCGGTACTTCACTTAGTTACAACAACTTGTGTCTGTCTGTCTGTCTGTCTCTCGGTCTGTTTGTTTGGCTTTAATTTTCTCCTAAATCTTTGTGCACCTTGTCAGCTTGTTATGTGGGTCGTATGCGAACATGAGTAATATATTAAATTATACTATAAGCACGCACTCTGGCACATTACAGATGCGAGTGTGGGTTCATCAGAAATGCTGGAAAGACTTGTTAATAAAATCAAGATAAATTTTGGTAAATTCTGTGGAAAATGCATTGAACACAATAATTGAAGATGCACGCGAAGCTACACGACTTGAATTAGGTAGAGTCTTCTGGTAAGTTTAGGAATTATAAAACTGGTTAGGCACATAAAATATGCATAAATTGGCAGCATATATTCTGAAGAAGCATCTGAAGATATTCCATTCATTATTTGGTGTTTTTTTCTTTAAATCTAAAATTTATTTTTATAGATAATAATTCAGCAGTGCATGGAAATCACTATATGCCAATTAATTGATGCTTGGGCATAATAAGAATAAAAATTCGAATGAAATTTATATTCATCTTTGGCAATTTTATAGACAATTAAGGTTAAATTGAAGACTGTGCTAATAGATACACGAGGCAAGCAATATTTATCTTGAAAGAACTGAAGAACATGATGAGTGCTTCGATTCTTGCTATCCAGAAATGAAAAGAGCGAATCATTGTTGCGGCAATCTCTGCAGGTTAATTAGGGTTAAACGCAATGTCTTCAATAGATCGAGTGTATTCAAGATGAGATATTAAAATGCTGGGTAATAATCAAATAGACGAATCATTCAGATTCTCTGCATGAGCAATTAGCTGCTGGAAAGTAGAAGAAGAAGAGGGTGAAGAAGAAGTGTGAGGGAAACGAAGAAGGGAAACAACGAAGACGATGCACTCTTTAAGGCAGCCAAGCGAATCTTGCGAGATGGTGTTAATATCTAGACATCGTTTTGAAATCGTTTCAGCTATTTGTGCTTCATTTGACGCTCTTCTTGTTGTTGGACGATCTTTTAGTCTCTTTCCCATTTCTTTTTTTTTTTTGTTATTGTTTTTTATGCTCACGAAATGAGCACAACATGAATTAATTTTCAACGTTTTTCTTCTGCTACCTTCTGTAATAGTTGTTGCTGTCGGCTTCAACGGTGGCTGTACAAATTTTGTTACTTTATGTAGGTTTATGGCCATTTGTTGTTGTTGCTGCTGTGCTGCTGTCTGCCACCGCTTTGACTGATGACAAAGTTTTTTTGTCGGCGCGTACTTGTTGCTATAACTGTTACCTAATCGTTTAATTGGCTTAAGCCAGTTTGTGCGTTTATTTAATTTAATTTTGATGACAATTTATGCTTAGTAATGCATTTTAAACGTGTCTCATCGTCATCAATTCCAAGTGCGCAAGTGTTATTGCACATACCCTGCACAAACGGAAAATGGGTGACATGAGGGCACAGGAAGTTGAAAGATACATATGTATATGTATTTATGTACATACATATGTTTCATTAAGCATAAAAAAAAGCTGATTTTTATGTTGAAACGAGACAAGTTGATTTGATATTATTGTTTCTATCTTAGTTAATCAACAAGTTAAAGCTATTAAATTTGTTATCTACCTTACGCCCACGTGGAATATGTTTATTGCATAGTGCTCTGCCCACATTCACTTGAAAATCAATAGAAACTGTTTTGAATATAAAACTTAAGTGTTTTTGAATAGTCTAAAGACTTTGCTTAGTAAACCTCTCTGTTGATTACATCTGTATAGTTTTTTGTTGGAATACAAAAGTAAACAAAGCAAATATGTATGTAAAGAAAAATGAGTAGATTATATATATTATATCATTATCTTGTATATTTGTAAAACAATCAGAATTATTCTTATTCTTGAATTATTTAGACATTTATATAAATTAAAAAAACGTAAAAAACTTTCCAATAATCTTTCTTACAAATATGTCGGGCATTTCGGAGCGCTACAGGGTATCTTGTAGCCGACTGTAATTCTTGTTGCTGTTGATGATTTAGTAGAGCACATGGTAAACCCGAAGCCCGAACCGGTATTTATAACTGCAGCAACAAACAACGGGCGAAATGAGTGCCAAAATATAACTGAAACAGAACCCGCAACCCGAAAAACGTAATCGTAATAATAATAAAAGTAATAATAAGAGCCTAATAAAACAGCTGTTAACTGAGTCATTAATTGGCACAGGCATGATTCGAGTCGCTCTTCGAGTTTCTCCTCTTTCCCGCTCTCTCTCTCTCTCTCTCTCCCTCTCTCTCTCTCTCGATTGTTAACTGTTTATTATTGTTTCTTTTCGGTTACGAAATGCGTCTACAATTTATTTTCGCTTTTCTGCTGTGTCATCGTTGTATGATTTTTTTTTGTGTTGTCCGTTTTGATTTTAATATTTCGCCGCGTTTCCGTTTCGCGTAATTGGCCCACATTTCTTATGAATATGCAACAAAATCGGAAATGTTATTTCTGGTTTCTCTCTCTCTCTCTCTCTCACTCTTTCTCTCTTCTGCCTTTTCAATTTTGTTATAAGTATTTTATAATTTTGATTATTCCTATTTGTATGTCTCGTGGTCCCTTGTCTGCTTTTTAGTCTGCGGAAGTGGCGCACAGCCCGTTTTCATTTTCGTTTTCAGTTTCTGTTTCTGTTTCGGTTTTGGTCTGGTATGGGTCTCTCTGGGTCTTATCAAGGTTGTTGTTGCGTAAAAGGAAGTGCAAATGATTAGAAAGTTGGCGGTGTAGGGCAATTTGAGCTATACACGAGATGCATACGAGGGCGATTTGATGAGTTTCTACGCGAAGAGAGTGAAAAATTCAACACACGCATGGGATAACTAAACAGCCATTGTATTGAAACTAGGGTATATTTGATGAGATAACCCTAACTTGATAGATATGTATGTAGTTGAGGGTTGCTTGAGTTTGATATGGTGATTAATTTGTTAATCAGTGATTCAATAACTTTACTTTTACAGCTTTAACAAAACGGTTCCAACTAACTTGATAACCTCGACAAAAGGAAAGAAGGTTATATAACTGCGGCTTCTCTGCTTTTCTCTTGTAGCTTTCGCAGTCTGAATCATTTGAGCTTACTTCTCTTCATCTTCTCTTCTCGTATTGAGATCAATTAGCAAGTTTCGGGCTTGCCCTCGCATAAATTGTGCGCTCAGCTCAGACTTGTTGCAAGTCCAGCAGCAGCAGCTCTTGGCTAGAGCTCTCTTGGCTCTGGCTCTGGCTCTGGCTCTGGGGCTGTGTCAATGCCAGGTCCCCAACGCAGTCGCCAGCCCCAGCGTCGCAGTTGGAGTCCCAGTCTCAGTTTGCTTTCCAAATGGGGGAGAAAGTACGCGCAAAAGAGCTGAAAGTGGATCAGCAGCAAAAACGGCTGAAGAAGAAGCTGAAAATAATAATAAACGTAACCAAACCGCGTGGCAACATCGCGTGAGCTTCCAGACAACAACAACAAAGCAACTCCTACAAAGATGCGGCGATGCTGTCGAAAGAAAGCCCACGCCAGTCCAACGCTTCGTCCGGCTGCACCGACTGTGACTGTCGCTGGGGCTGTGGCAGCAGCATCCTCAATCCGCCAACTTGCAACTGCTGTGCCGCACCACATGATTCGTGTCTGCATAATCATCCTGGTGCGCACAACACTGACTGTGTACACACTGTGTACCCATACACAGTGCGCACATTTCTCAATTGATTTTCCATGTGACGCAGCACAATTCGCAGTCGCTGTGCTGCAGTTGCAGGAGGCACTGTGGCAGTCGCAGACTTTGAATACGACGGCAAGCTGTGGCGCTCACGAGAGGTGCTTCGAGAGCGACGTTGCGTCGCGTCAGTCGCGACAGTCGACGCTCTAAGTCAGCGACCAGTTGCTGCTGCCACTGCCGCTGCCTCCGAGGCAACGAGGTGCACTCATTGCGTATAGTTGCACATTGTCTACAATTGCTAACATCTTTATTTCTTTAATTGTATAGCATTGTTTTTTTTTTTACTTAAATACACTCTCTTTTAATTGTATGTTTATATTAGTATTTTTATGCTGCATGTGTTCAATGTATTGCCTTGTTTTCTTTATATTATACCCTGTATTATACAGGTATGGGTATATTAGCAGTTGACTTTGCTATAAATAAAGTTTTTAATCGTTTTGAACATGGTTTTCTCCAGTTTGTTATTGATTTGGCAATACAATTGAAAGGCTCTGTTGCTATTTTGCATATATACCTTAAATTCATAATGAATTTGTAATATATTTATATGGGTTTATCAATATTTACGTAGCAAAAGTTAGTATATATTTAAGGTTAATCTTCACATCTATTTTCTTCATTTAAATAGGTTTAAATAGTAAAAAAGTTCTTTAGTTCTTTCATCGTTGAACTCAATTCATAAACTATTGCTGTGATCTCTGTCTAGCCCAGTTGAGTAATGAGATTATTGAGCAGCAATGTGTCAATCAATTTATGGAGCTACCCTCGCATCGATAGAGCTTTGGCCACTTAACACTCGCGATGCAGTTTGTTTTATATTTGTGCATGAAAAATGCTGTTGAACTGGTTTGTGCGAGTGTGTCTGTGCGTGTGTACATGTGTGTGTGTGTGTGTGTGTGTGGAGTGCACCTTAAATTCAGTTTCATTATTATGATTTCAATGTGAGATTGTTTTAGTTGTAGCATCGACAGCGACAGCAATAGCAATAGCAACAGCAATAGCAATAGCAACAGCAACAGCAACGATTAACCGGCGTGGCCAACGCCATTGAACATTGGCAGTCATTTGCTGTGTTTGTGTCGATGTTGCCGCAAAAAGTGGTGCAAATGAAACGAGTTATCTAATTGCAGCTCAATGTGTGGCAAGTGGCAAGTTGACTTTTGTTTTCTATTCAGAGCAGGCCTGCTGCTTCACTCATTGGCTGCAGCAGTAGCAACGCCACCAACACCACACACCACACACTAAATCAGCAGCAACACCACCAACATCTCCTCCTTCTATCTCTGCCCCTTTTACCTCTGCCTGTCCAGTCTTCACTTGCTGTGCCGTTGCCTCCTGCTCGACGCGTCGTCATCGTCATCGCATGTTGTGCATACAAAATGTTGACTAAACCAACAGCACCAGCAACAACAACAACAACAACGATAGCTAGCAGGCTCTGCCTGTATGTGTGTGTGTCTGTGTTGCTGTGTGTGTTGGTGTTGTTAATCGCACCAAATTTCAATTTGAATTTCACTTTCTTTTTCGATACGCTCACTTGGGTTTTTGCCTTTCGAACTTTTGTTTTTTTCTCTCTCTCCCTCTTTGTGTCCGCGCCCCCACCTCTTCCTCTCCCCTTCTCCTATTTATCTTTATTTTTTTTGCTGTCTTATTTTCTTTTGTTTTGAAATGCAACATCGCAGCCAACGACCATGAAAAATCTTATAGAAAGGGCTGCACGTTGGTCTAGGCAAACAATGTTGGCGTTATATCAAAAGATCTAGTGTGAAATACAATGGTATTTCCATATGTTTAAACTGAAATTAAAAGTATATAAAATTTGGTAGTTTCTTTATCTTGGTATTCGATAATATATGAACTTTAAAATGATAATAATACGATTTATGTGAAATCAAATATAGTAATTATAGTATAAAGTATAGAGTATAGAAAAGGTTTAGGTTTAGCCTTTGAAAAGCAAATGAACTTCAGCTTAAGGTTTAACATCAGGTTTTTTCAGTGGCCAACATTAGCTGTCGTTCATTAGGGATTACTTTTGATAATCTTTGTATATGCGGGAGATTTGTTCATAGTGTGAGTAAAGTATATTACATACATATTCACATGTGTGTCTGTTTAACAGTCGAAATGTTTTGTTTTCGGCGCATGCCTCGTTGCTTCAACTAATTTCGTTCCTCAAAACGATATTTTCGTTTTCGCTTTTCTTACCTCTCTCTCTCTCTCTCTCTTTATCTATCTCTCTATAAAATGATTATCCCTCGTAAAAAAATAATTCGACATCGCGTGGGTGCAAGTTGAAAGTTTTGCAATTCAAAGACGAGACGCCTTCTACCATTTTCGATTCATGGCTGCCTCTCCTGCTTCCCACTTGACTGGGAATCAAATTGAAGTGGTTGTTTTGATTGTGATTGTGATTGTTGTTGCCACATAGTTGGCATTGAGTTCGTTGCCTAAGTCATCTTTTAATTATATTCCATTTCATTTCCATTTAAATTTCCAAAACATTAACAAGCCAAAAACAAAAAATATCTAGTTAAAGTTTTCTGTTTCGTTAGCGATCATCAACAAATGTGTGGTTTATTAAATATTAATATTGTCATTGAATGGGTAAACGGGAAAGAAACAGCCGGCAAATACAATAACAACAACAATATAAATATCAAAAATCTTAATAACATCAACAGTAAATTGCCAATTTCAAATGCAATGAAAATTTTGTTGTGGATCTATAAACAGTATATAAGCCAAATACGACGTGCTGAGCTAAAACCAAATCTCAGTCGCCCAATTGCTTGTAACAGCACCAACAACAACAACAGCACTAACAACAAAATTATGAAAAATCTCAAAATTTATTGTTTACAAAAATAGTGAAAGTTGTTCATAGTTGTCTTGTCTGACGTTTGCGCAAAATTAACAGAGAAAAAAAATAAAAGGGGAAACACGAAAAACCGAGCAAGCGAAAAACAATCGTCGGCTTCTGAAAATAAACTTTAACAACAAAAATTGAAAAAAAAAAATAGATAAATAAATTAAATTAAGTAAATAAATCAACACACACTGCAAGAAAGCAAGTACAACAAAGTTATATACAAAAGATATAGGGAAAGATTGAGAGGAGAGAAGCAGAAACAGAAAAGTGCAATTGAAATCCTCGAAGAAAAATGTTATAAGCAGCAGCAGCAGCTGCGGACGACAACAACAACAACAACGGCAACGGCTAATAACACCATAGGAGCCGGTCGGGTGGCACGCATCGTCGTTGCCCAATCACACCCGCACCCGCTCCCCCTCCCACCGATTCCATTACCGCTCCAGCATCGGCAGTCGTATCTGTATAATTCGCATTCGCATCCGAATCAGACTGCGCGCTTGCAGGCGCAGAATGTCAACGGTTGGAGAAACCCAGGTCTAGATCTAAAGATATCCCAACAACAGCAATTGCAGCTGCAGCAGCAGCAGCAGCAGCAGCTGCAGCAGCAGCGTCAGCAGCGCGCCAACAACAGAGACGACGGCGTCGGCGTCGGCCACGACGACGACGTCACCTGCCGAAGGCGGAAGCAACGATTTGATTGCTTTTGCATGTCACTTTCACCGCTTGCAAACACGATCGCAGCAACAACAACAACAACAACAACAACAACAACAACAACAGCAGCAGCAGCAGCAACAGCAACAACTGCTACTGAGAAGCGACCCCAGTGTGCCAGTGGAGTGCGCGAGTGTGAGTGCGTGTGTGTGTGTCTGCGAATGTGTATCTTTGTGTGCTTGCGGGTGTTAAAATATATTGTAGTAGTAATAAAATAATCTCCCTTTCTTTTCGCATTGCCCAAAACTAACTTTTGCTCTCTTCTTTCATCTCTTTGCAGTTACCGTTAATCCACCGCCCCAAAGGCCATGGCTGCCACTTGCGAAGCCCAATAAAACAAGACCAGCCTGTAAGTAGTAGAATATTTATAAGACATTGCAAAAAAGATAACTCTACTTTGCATTATTATAAAGTAAGTGTAGGCATTTGCAACTCCACAAAATATATATATTCTTGAGCAGCATTAACATCCGTCTGCCATGTCGATTTAATCATGTCTGTCTATATATCTAGGAGACTAAAAAAAGCTAGGATTACCATATTTGCTGACAACGTATCTAAGTTATTGCAATCAAGTAGAGTAGAAGGGTATTAAAACGTTGTGCTAATTGAAAATGTATATAGCTGACAGATAGAGAGGTGTGTCATACCCTACAAACCCTATATTTTCTTGTTCAGTGAGTCGATTTGACCATGTCCGTTTGCATGACCATTTTAATCTGTGTTAGGCTTACCAAATTCAGTGACAATATTGTCGTTAATTAATAATAATAATAATTAAAAATGCATAATTAATAATAATTAATAATTAATGCATAATCGAGTTTGTTTTAAAATAATATTATAAGATAGTTAGTGAGTATTTAATAGACGAGCACATTTACCTGTAACCTTCTTGTATTATACTATTATATTATTTTTTTACTTATGATTTACAGGCATTTTCACGGTTATGTGCTACAATGTGCTGTGCGACAAATATGCGACGCGACAAATGTATGGATACTGTCCGTCGTGGGCATTGTGCTGGGAATATCGCAAGAAATCAATTATTGATGAGATACGGCATTATGCGGCAGATATTATCAGTTTGCAGGAGATTGAAACGGAGCAGTTCTATCATTTTTTTTTGCCCGAACTAAAAAACGACGGTTACGAGGGTATTTTCTCACCAAAATCCCGTGCCAAGACAATGTCCGAGGTGGAGCGAAAGTATGTGGACGGCTGTGCGATATTCTTTAGAACATCAAAGTGAGTAAACTGATCATGAAGTTGAATTGAATATCATAATTATGTATTAATTGTACCATCTTACAGATTCACGCTAATCAAGGAGCATCTAATCGAATTCAATCAGCTGGCCATGGCGAATGCGGAGGGCTCGGACAACATGCTGAATCGTGTGATGCCCAAAGATAATATCGGACTGGCCGCACTGCTCAAGGTAAAGGACACCGCCTGGGAGCCACTGTCGGAGGTGACACAGATCTCACAGCCACTGCTTGTGTGCACCGCCCACATACACTGGGATCCAGAGTTCTGCGATGTCAAGCTGATTCAAACAATGATGCTGAGCAACGAATTGAAGACTATCATCGATGAGGCCAGTCACAGTTTTCGACCGGGACACAAGAATGATTCCAATAGTGTGCAGCTATTGCTATGCGGTGATTTCAATTCGCTGCCCGATTCGGGAGTAGTTGAATTTCTGGGCAAGGGACGTGTTGCAATGGACCATCTGGACTTTAAGGACATGGGCTACAAGCTATGCCTGCAAAGGTTGCTGTCCAACGATACCAACGAGTTTACGCATTCCTTTAAACTGGCGTCCGCCTACAATGAGGACATAATGCCGCACACAAATTATACGTTCGATTTTAAGGGCATTATCGATTATATATTCTATACCAAAACGGGCATGGTGCCGCTGGGCCTGCTTGGGCCCGTTTCGAATGATTGGCTGCGCGAAAATAAAGTTGTGGGCTGCCCGCATCCGCACATACCCTCCGATCATTTTCCGCTACTGGTGGAACTGGAGCTGATGCACACAGCCAGTCAGCAGGTGCCTCCCAATGGGCTTATTAATCGACGGTAGCAATAGACACGACGCGGCAGGCCAACGAATCTGTTGACCAAGACGACGATGACGACAACAACGACTACTAAAATGACTACACTCACTTCGATGATGCCGACAAGCACGATAATGATGAATACAGCAACAACCTCTCGGGCAGCCGGTGCTGGTGGTGGCAGCAGCAGCAGTAGCGGTGGCGGCGGCGGCGGATCGTTGCGTTACAACTATAGAGGATGCAGCAGCGGCAACAATCGTAACAACAGTAGCAAAGCCAACAATATAAACAATCAAAATAGAAGTAGCAACATCGTCAGCAGCAGCAACATCAGCACCAACAGCAGCAGCATCAACAGCAGCACCAGCAGCATTCGCTCGGCCTCGCACGGATCATTGCGGAAACCTCTCAATATTCCATCGAATCAATGACAGCAACAGCAACTTAGAGGAAGGCACCGAAGGACAGACAAAGAGATAAGAGAGATTAGGGCGAGAGAGATAGCAGAGATGAGAGAGAAGGAGATAAAAGAGAAAGAGATGAGAGAGAAGGAGATTAAAGAGAAAGAGATGAGAGAGAAAGAGATGAGAGAAAAAGAGGTGAAAGAAAAAGAGATAAGAGAGAAAGAGGGGGGTGAAACAAAGCCCGACGAAACGAACCCCCTTCCATGATGATGATGATGGATGTTAGTCGATGACGTCTCTTAGTGCGCCGCTACTAAAACAAAATAGTTCAGTTTTTTAATTATTAAGTTCCGATTCTGGCATGATTTCAATCCCACAAAATATTATACATATATTAGTTCTAAGTTGACGAAGTTGTAGATGATGATGAACCCGCTAGCTTTGTGCGCTGGATCGTGAGTGCGTGGGGACGTTACCTAATGCGACCGACGAATGACGGGCGAATTGAAATCGAAATCGAAATTCGGAATTCGAATCGAATCGGAATTGTTTGGTCAAATTGCACCCACACAAAGTTGCGGATTAATCGTATATACTACATACAATATTACTTGCTGCTCTAACTCGCCGCCTTTCTCGTTATATTTTTTAATTTGAGTTTTAGCATCGAATAAACTATATAAATACACATAAAAAATGTAGGTTTTTGTAACCCAGCAGCCAACAGCAGCAGCAGCAGAAACAGCAGCAGCAAACAAAACAAAACGATATTGCGGATAAATGATAAATGTAGAGCAGACTAATTTATAAGTTAACTCAGATAAATGCAGACAGACACACACAAAGCAAACCAAGAAAACAAAAACAAAACCAAACAACAAAGAAATTAAGATATTTTTAAGTAAAAAATGCAACATAACTAAAATAACGAAACTATTGTGTAAAAATTAAGAAACGAAACTATAAAAAAGGAAAACAGATTCAGAAAATACAATTGATGATTTTTCAAAATTGCCTTAATTAGGAAACAACAACTGGGCCACACATACAACACACACATCTAAGTATAAGTATATATGTATATGTATATGTGTATGTACTATTTAAATATTACAAAAGAAAAACCACACATACATCTATAGTTGTTGAAGAACTGCGTTCTGAAGCATATATAGTATAAATAATTACACATAAATGTACATTGAAATCCATACCACATACATGCATACAATATGTGTATGTATTTATGTACATATGTACATGGATCGATCTAGGCAATCACAGATTGCAAGGTTAGCAGGTTACAGAGTCTGCAATTTTGAACTAACACGATTACTCTAAGGATCAAATACCTATATATGTATATATATATATATACATATAGAGAGAGAGAGAGAGAGCGAAATAACGATAAATGTATAATACAGATGACAGAGAGATTAAGAGAGAACGCACGTGGGGCAGCAAAAAGTTTTAAATATTGTTAATGCAGTCAGTATATAGTATCGTATAATCAAAGATTAAAAACCAAACAACAAAGAGAGAACACAGCATACGTACAAGTTTTAAATATCATAATCAAGTGTAGCAATAGCGACTAAAAGTGCATTACGATTAAACGGTTTGAGAGCAACAATAATGTTCAACATTCAGTGTACAATTTCCGGCAACACCAACAAGATATGATGAATATAATTTCATAACTTTCATTGCGTCGTGCGGCAAAAGACAACTTTGATTAGCAGGCAAACTCATCCAAAAGCAGTGCGATTAGATTAAAAAAGCATACATTAAAATAAAAAACTGGTTTTATTTCATTCAATATAATCAAAATCTTGGATATTTATATACATATCTCATAATAGCTCTTTATATTACATATTTATATATTTGGGTGTCTCAATTTTTTTTATTTTTTTTTAGAACTCATTCCCAATTGCGTTTTGTGCCTGTAACTTGGCATTAATGGCTCCCCACAATTGCTTGTTGCCACGCTGCAGTGTGTCCATGTTGCCAATCATATAGAGTGCCAAGCGGGCACGTGAGAGTGCCACACATACACGATTCGGCTGACGCAAGAACCCAATCTGACCCGATGGATTGCTGCGAACTAGCGACAAGAGCACAATATCAGCCTCCAGACCCTGGAAACTGTCCACTGTCGAGACCAGAATATTATTCTGCACATTTTTTTTAAAGCATTCGACTTGGGCAGCATACGGCGTTAAAATAACGATATTGTAGTCCTTGTACTTGCTTAATTTCTTAATAATTGATTTCCCCGTCTGAACCTCGTATTGATTCACAAAGGACATATCAGACTGCAAAGGATTCAGACATATGATCATCGTATAGCTACACAGAACATATTGATAATACTTACCAATTGCTCCTCGGGCTCGTTGTGGTTCACAAAGAATATGTTGGTTGGCTGTACGTCCACATTGGGATAGGCGTTCACAGATTTATCACTGATCAGTTTGTCGTAGAATATGGGTACAAGCAACTCGGCGATGCAACTACGCATCCGATACTGTACATTCAGCACAGTAGCAGAAAAGTGTTGGGTAATAAGACGCTCGAAGAGTGACATTTGCACATCCTGAAGCGTGTGTGTGCCCATGTAGGGCTTTAATTGCTTGTGGTCACCAATCAGGATGACGTGTTGGGTGTAGGGTGTCAGACAGGCCAAAACATGAGTTTCCGCTATCTCCGCAGCCTCCTCGAATACGAAGCATTTACTTTGCAGCAGTCTAAACAAGAAATTTAATCGTGCCGCACATGTGGTTGTCATGGCCAACAGTGAACGATCCTTTGCCACATGGTACTGGAATATTGTACGCAAAGTGTTTATCTTTTCGACAATCAATTGCAATTGCTCCTGGGCCTTTCTTATCATTAAATAGTCCTCTTCGGTGCCATCGAAATCGGCTTGTAGTGCCTGTAATCGCTGGAATTGCTCTTTGTACTCACACTGGACCAGCCACCAGACGCGCTTGAGTTGTGGCGGCACCAACGATTTGTCAACAACATTTTGAACATTATATTTGCCAATTTCTGGTAGTCGCGACTGGCATCCAAATCGCAAAATGCTGTCCGTATGCTTGGATATCTTCAGCAAGAACTTATCTAGTGAATCGTTCGTGTAGGTCAGAACAATTATGGGACCAGTTTTAAGTCGCTCCACGTTTTGCAACAACGTATTGATCAACTCGGCGGATAAATGCGTTTTTCCCGTCCCAGGTGGGCCTTGTATAAGGCAAAATTCCGTGGTTAAAGCGGAGCTGAAGGCAACTTTTTGCATGACATTTAGGTTGATTTCATTGGGGTATTTATCAAACGGATATGGCTTTTGATTGTACATGTAATAGGAGTCCGGCTTGATATAAAGCGGACGACGGACATGTATCTGCAAGACAAATTCTTAATAATATTTATATATTAATTGTTTGCCCGAACTTACCTCACCGTCGACTATGTAGCGACGCATTGGGAAGTTTCCAGCACTGCAAGTGCTTAGATAGTTGTGCACCCGTAGGTATGGTTCAAAGAAGACCGGCGCCTCGAACATGATAAACCGCTTTCCATAGATATTGCCGATGTTATACTGCTGGGCAATCTCCACACTCAACTACAGGACAAACAGTTATGGTTTAAGAGAAATAAATAGTACAGTATTGATCTTACATAGCCTTCCTTTAGTGTCTTTGCATCGGTGTAGCCGACAATGGCCAGTATAAGATTGTCGAAGTCATAGCTGCTGGTGAAACACAACATAGTGCCAGTTTTAAAGTTTTTTAGAGGCATGCGATTCGTATTCCATATATCTGGCTTGTAGTTTTCAAGGCGTGTTTCTGGTCGTGAATCCATAAAGATAAGACTCTTTCGTTCCGCTTCAGAAAATTCAGGATTCAAGATGATTTCTGTGTTCAACCAAAGCAGATTTTGTGAAATGAGGGAATCGACATCAACTTTGTTACGCAGACGTTGTACAAGTTCACGTAACGGATGCATAAAATCCTCGCAGAGAAGCTGCCGCTCCCTGTTTATATAGCCAGCCACATCGCCGGGTACAGCCGGCGACGTCACCTCAACTGCCTCGGGTCGCAGTAAATCTTTAAGCTTCGGATATATCTCATGCTTTACCTTACTAACGATTGGCAATACCTGCAACTCCTGGGAAAATTCAATGCACAGCGGATGTTGTAAGAGCTTTGGCCGCTCACATTGGGCAAGTAACATTTTAAAATATTCGATTAGATCGTATCCTAACTTGTCCAAGACGCCAAGTTTGTGGCCACGTATGAGTAACCACTTAACATTACGCAATAATTTCTCCGACTCTACATCCAAATTTCCAGCTGAAGAGGGTGCAAAGAGCTTTTCAGCAAATTGCTGAATGTACTGCAGGAGCACCGTCTGCTTGGCAAATCCGGACAGCAATTGCTCATCGAAACCACTCAGTTCTAATTGGGACAATGTTGTTAGTATTTGCACATATTGCGAAATTCGCTTTCGCGAATCGTTTGCTGACAACTGATCCACGAATAGATCCCGTTCTTCGGCCATGAAATATAGAAACATTTCCAATGGTGTCATTTTCTCCGATTTGCCAAACTCTGCGGCAGAAAAGCGCCCCGTAGATTTCGAACCGCTGGTGCTGCTGTGGCAGGCAGCCTGTCGGCTGCGTTGCCTCGCATAGTCATCTGCTGAAGGGGACAGATTTCGAATAAATGCGTAATATATGTAGTACTAATATTATTTAATTTTCATTAATTTACCGGTTGTGTTGAAGAACTCAATGTGCTCTTCTACTTCATTTTGCAATTGTCGTTGTTCCACCTGTTGCTGTATGCTAGCCACAATCTCGTTTTCATCCTTGTTGAACCAATCGTCATCTGAGTCAGACATTGTGAAATTAATTAATGGCGTTGCTGATACTTGTGCTATGACAGTTAAATTGGGAATACCCCTTTTGGTTCCAAATCCCAATTGGTTTAAGTTGCGAATTGCCTTAGTTTCTGTTTATTAGAGGTGGGCGATCACTGCAAATGGCAGGTATTTTTTAAGTACACATGTAAATGCACATTGTGTTTAGTATTTAGTAAAAATTAGTATTTTTATTGACTTCGTATTATTTAGTTATTATATTTATTATTAGTGCTAATGATTAGAAATTAATAAAATACAAATTAAGTAACTTTAATTATTATAACTTATTACATAAATAAATATAGTTTGATCATACAAAATATCAGTTGTTGTCCAATTTATTTAAAATAATTGGTCACACTTTGCCAAGATTCTAACACTTCGTTTTGTGCGCGGAATAAAGTTTTGTTGAGTCGAATTTATTGAATAATTTTGACTACATAATAAACAAAATATACATTAACTTATGAGTCTTTCACAATCTAAGCACAATCTACAATTGAATATAGTGTTGCTAACATAAAGAGTAAAACATACAATAAAATACAAGAATTAATATATAATATATATATTGTTCATATACGTGTATACATATACCATACCTGTGCTCTCACACCGGGGACTTACAGCAACTTTTAACCCAAAATACATACATACATACGTCTAATGTCAAATATGGTTGAGATATTCGGAGATGACTGCGAATGGGAGTGGTTTCAGACCGAGAAGGAAAAGATTTTACGCAGCTTAAAGCGTAAAAATACAAATGAAAAATGTCGAAAACCGCTAAACAGAAATTCCAACTACCGGAATCGAGTTAAGACGCCAAAACCATCTATAATAACTACAGAGGATCTCAAGGAAATCCTTAACCTTCAACCTTTGGGAATGTTTCTCTATTTAGAAACTGAAAAAAATCCTGATTTTTTTGTCGATCAAATTGGGCCGAACGATGACTTGGAACGCGTGATAGTCTATACGCGCATATTGGTGACCTTGTGTGAGCTGGAGCTTCCAGGATTTCACAATGATATGCTCAAAAAGATAGCATCATGTACAACACTCCTTACCCACTACGGAGAAATAGTTCGCAAACTATGCACGAAAAGCTACCGCACCATGTGGACGGACTTGATGCGTGTCGACAATATCATTTGCTATATGCTAACGATCCTGTTGCAGGCCCAACGTGCTGGAGTTTTAGATAACAATGCTATGGAAATACTATTTAATATCTGGCTGCATTTGAAAAATAACATGAATCCAACAATTGAAGAACGTCCGGTGTGCATGGAGTTTTTAGCGCAACTCCATAGTGTCTTCAGCGTTGAAAAGGAGATCTTAGCGGAACCGAATCCAGCCACAGAAGTAACTGACCAATATTTAAGCACAGAAGACATAACTTTCTTATTTATACAATTTTACTTTACATATAGTTATATCCCAGTCTGGAGGAGCTGCAGCAATGGTTACAGCAGACAGAGGATGCCTATTTGATGGAACCAAAGCTAAATATCAGCTATATAAGCACAGCGCAGTACATAAATAGCCAACGGCTGTTCTTGCGCAGACAGTTTCTACTACCCCTGCGTAACCTGGTGCTCACACTCCATCGAAGTCGCAGTATGTCCGATATCAAACCACTTCACATTGCCTTCGAGAGCGTTCAGATAAAGCTAAACAAGCAATTCTCCGACGCCCAAAGAACTAAATTGCTATTTTTGGATATATTGGCCTCTGAACGTAAAGCTTCCGGCCCCAACCACGATATAGAGCTGAATAAAGAGGGTGCAGATCAATTGTCTAAGCTTAAGTTAGGTACCCTCCTGTGCCTAAGCTCTGGATATGATTTCAAAGATCTTATACTGGCCACCGTAGTGGACAGTGATGTCAAGAGGCTGCAACGAGGTTATGTACGAACTCTAAATTCCTGCTGAGCTGAGATCCTCATGCGATAAACTTTATTAACGGATCGCAGTTCACTGGAAACCCATTTTTACATTATATATAAACTATATACATATCTACCATCTTTCAGATTGCTATATCCATTGTACGACAGTTCAATATTGGCAACATTTACACCAAGAAGCTTATCATGTTTGAAGCTCCGGTCTATTTTGAGCCCCATCAAAAGGCCTACAAATATCTCACCAATAACAATGTCATAAACTTTCCGATGAGCGATTATATTGTACATGGATTGACATCAACTCATCCACCTGCCTATTTAAAGGATACACAGCCTCCGAATGTCTATGAGAGTCAGAAATTCACCAACAAATTGCGTAAAATGCCGCTGAATAGTTCGCAATGTGAAACCCTTGAGCGTGTGCTTAAGACGAACTTTAATCTAATCCAAGGACCACCCGGCACGGGCAAAACACACCTTTCGCTGCAGCTGGTAAAGACCATGTTGGAACATGCCAAATTGTGTGCACCCATTGTAGTCGTGACTTATACGAACGAATCACTCGATAAGTTCCTGTTGAAGCTTAGCTCGTATACCAATAGTATTGTGCGCTTCGGTTGTCAGTCTCGTCTACCGGAAATTGCCAAGTTTAATGCACGTGCCGATACTAATAAACATATGATAAATGCAAGGCTAAAGCGTCTGTATTGGATGGTACAACTGGAGTTAAGGAAACATTTCAATAATCTGCAGGAATTGTATACGGCTTTTAACAATACAGATAAGGCGTATGATGATATTTTGGCCATGCAGCGCATTGTCTGGAATGCCCAGGAGAAACTTAACTGCATAAAAATTATATTTCAGCATTATTTGATTACTAAGAAAAATGTGGTGGCCATGACTACCACCTGCGCTGCGCGCATGAATTTTGTATTTCGCTTTCTGAAGAGCCGCATCGGTAAATGGGTCTCTTTTGAATCATACCCACTAAATTTAAATTATTTTTTAATTTTTATTTCAGTTATTTTTGAGGAAGCTGCCGAAATTCTAGAAGCTCACATTTTGCCCTGTCTTACTCCGTACACAGAGCATGTGATCATGATAGGCGACCATATGCAACTCAAACCACACTCAGCTTACATTAAAGGATTGCGTTATTCCACGATTAATCAATCCCTATTTGAGAGACTTATTCGAGCTGACTTCCACGTAAACGTACTGAATATTCAGTACCGCATGCGAAATACTTTTGCAGAATTTCTTTGCCCCCTATTTTATAAAGAATTGTTTAGCCACGAAACCGTTATTGATTTCCCTGCCATACGTAATATGTCAATGAATGTCTATTTTGTTGATCATCAAGAGCAGGAGGTTGTTATTCATAACAGTTTTCTAAAAAATGATTGGGAAGTGATGAAAGTTTTCGAAATTGTACGTTATTTGACGCATGTCAGTGGCTATGGTAGTGATCAAATTGTAGTTCTTTCCCCATACCTCTTGCAAGTGGAATCAATCAAAAAAAAAGTAAGAATATTTTCTCGAATAAGAAATTCAATATTTAATGGTTTGTTTTTTCGCAGTTTTCTAGAGTGGCCCATTTAAAGGAAATAAGAATTACTACTGTGGATAGTTTCCAAGGTCTAGAAGCAGATATAGTCATACTATCGTTAGTACGTAGTAACCAATTCCAAAGTATTGGATTTCTTTCCGAAGAGAATCGTATATGTGTTGCCTTTTCGCGTGCCCGCTATGGTTTCTACGTCATTGGTAATATGAGCCATTTTACGCAGTGTTCATTTTATTGGAAAAAAATAGTTGACAAGTTAAAAAATTTAAATGCTATAGGCTCTGAGTTTCCCTACGAAAATAATAATGTTGCTTGATTAGCTTCATATGTCTTTGCTTTGTATGTTACAAAAGTCAACAATATGAAATAAATACATAACTTTGTTTTTTTATTATACAGTATTTTGATTTTGAATCGAATTCATGAAAATGTAAATGAATAAATATTTTCTCTGGTTGGAGTTATTCAGTATTTTATTTCATTGGCGCCATAATGTATTTTTTTCTTGTTTAAAGTTGGTCACACTCAAACCATCAATTGTTAGCATTATTCGGAAACGCTGTCGCTAAAATGCGTAATAAATAATACACAAATGCTTTTTAATTGAACGTAAATTGCATAGATTTACAAGTTACTACGGGACTAAACAAGTAAATAATTACAAACACATCGAGGTGGGACTAAATTACTTTATCGTTATATCAACCTAGTTGTAAACAACCATCTGCGCGCGAAATTTTGTGCTAACGTCATATGAGGAGATCGATTTGTTAACGTAATTAAAATGATTTTTTAAATAGGAATGGGTCGAAATCGTCTTCGTAAGAAACAGTTGTCTTCGGACTCCGAAAGCGATGAATCACTTTCAGCGCCTAAAAACAAGAGGCGCAAACAAACTGCTGAAAGTGATGATCAAGAGGAGATGCATGTCGAGGCATCTACTTCGACGCGAAATCGGACATCGTCCAGCGCACGTTCGTCGACAACTACTATCAGTAATCGATCCTCAACAATCGAAAATCCTTTGGTAAGAATTTGAAATGAGATTTATTGGGAGAATTCTGTGTTGATGACGTTATTTTATTCCATAGGTTGGACTTACTACGAGAAGCGCATTCAATCGCTGCGGCAAAATAATGTCTGTACGTTTAAGGAATTTTATGTGTCATTCCAACATGTATATAGAATTTGGGCCAAATATTAATTTTCTTGTGGGAAGCAATGGTAGTGGAAAGAGCGCGGTGATCACAGCTCTTGCTCTAGGACTTGCCGCTAGTGCCCGTTCCACAAGTCGCGCTAGCAGTATACAAAGTAAGTCGTGATGAAATTCAATTTGCGTCGCTCTTATATCAAGATGCAGCCATAATATATTAATACTCTTACTACAGAGCTAATTAAGAACGGCGAGACAAATGCATCCATTGAGATAACCTTATGCAATACGGGATTGCGACCTTACAAGACAGACATTTTAGGTCCACACATAACAGTTGTGCGCAATATGCGACAATCGGCCTCTACGTATGAGCTGAAAGACGCACAAAGGAGAACTGTGTCCAGGAAACTAGACGATATTCGTAGGATGTTACTCTTCTTTGGTATAAGCGTCGAGAATCCAATTTTTGTGCTCAACCAGGAGGCATCTCGTGAATTTCTCAAAGAGTAAGTCCAAATTAAATGTAACTTTTTAAAATGAATTCAACATTTGAAATCTCTTAACAGCTTGGAACCAGCATCTAACTATAGATTGGTAATGAAGGCGACTCAACTGGATTTATGTGCTGCTAATTTATCCCAGTGCTATGAACAGCGAGAACATTTAAATTATGATGTGAAACTCTTGAAAATGGTAATTGCAGGGATTTTAATACAATATAAATAATATATCAATATTTCAATTAAACAGAAAAAGGAAAAGTTACAAAATCTTTGCCAAGAAGAAGAGGAAAAGCTGGCAATTATAAAGAACAAGGAGGCTATAAAGGTACATATATATCTTGAAACGATAAATAATAATAAAAAGCCTGTAATTTATAATATATGTGGTTAAACGTTGCAGACTCAATTGAAAGAGGCTAATGCTATGCTAGCCTGGCTTAAAGTAAACCAGGTCCAGGATGAGATTTCTAAAAGCGAACACACACTGAAACTGATTGAGAAGAAAAAAAACGACCTATCACAGAAGACAACACAGAAGAATGAAACTCAAGAGACGTTCTCCCAGCAATTACAGTATGTAAACAATAATCTAAGGTTTAATATTATATTTTAACAAATGAGGCTCACAGAAAATTTGATGAAATGAAAAAACGGATTTTGGAAAGCTACAAATCACAAGAGGAAAAGATAACGAATGTGAGAAAAGTAGTTCAGGATTGCCTTTATGAAACTAGCTCGCTACAGGCGGGCATAAGGAATGTCGAAAAACGTCTGAAGGAGGAAACCAGCACATATGATGGTTGTCATAGGCATTTGAATAACTACCAAGAAGACTATTCTGAAGTTAAACGGCTTAGAGAAGTTAATAATACTACACTTGCAACTCTTAAAGTAAAAGTAGCCGAGAATAATGAGCTTATAGGAAGACTTCGAGACGAACAGAACGATATTAAGAATCGACTACCGATTGCCAAAGAACAAGTTAACTCTGTGTTAACGGAGCTGAAAAATCTTCAAAAATCTGAACGTAAGCTAATTGTGTCCAAATATATATAATATACATGTAACTGTTAACTGTTTACAGAAAATATGAAATGGGAAATGGAATCCCTGCTGCGCAATAAATCAAATAAAATGTCTGTTTTTGGCGGACCTGCGATGGAAGTGGCGCAAGAACTCAAACGGCAATACTCTGGCAATGCATATAATGCACATAACATGCCACGAGGACCGATTGGAATGTATTTGGCCGTGCCTAATGCCAACTATCGTGATCTTATCGAGAATCAATTATCCCATTGTCTGCGTTCGTATATTGTTAATTCGGACAAGGAACGCGTTGCATTGAGAGCTCTGTTGAAAAAGTCATATGCAGGGGGGAATATACCAAATGTTATAACTACTTCATTTACGAATCGTGTGTACAATGTATCAAAGTATAAAGTACAGGCTAGAGCAGCCAACACGACGGTACTAATGGATGAAATAAGGTATGTGATTAATTCACCTTAATTATAGTATCACCTTTATTAAAAATAACTCTTTCTAGGTGTGATGATCCGGTGGTGATGAACTATCTTATTGATGCGATGCGCATAGAGACAGTATTGATAACCGATTCCAAAGATACAGCCGAATCGCTTACATCGCGATCGGAAAATGTGCCGCCCAATTTAAGTAGAATACTTGTGCCCAATTTAGGACTCGAGTTTTGTCCATCCCCCAATTATGCTGTCTACTCGATTCGCATTAATCCTGCAAGATTCATACAAGTCGATGTGGAGGACCGCGTTCAGCAGCTACAAACTGAACAGAATAATCTACAACAGCGCAGTGCAGCATTGCAACCGCAGTATTTGAGTGCCAAACAGAAGGTAGACCGCGATGAGCAGGAAGTAAGGAAGAAAAGTGAAGAGATCAATACACATCACAATGCAAATACAAAAGCAATGCAGAAAATTATGGATATTGAGAACTTTGAATACCGAGAATTACCCGCGCTTAATGTGCTTGTACGTTTGCCCGACGTTTAATGAAATTTATATAATATTTATTGATTATTATTTGTATTTCAGGAAGCTCATCTTGCCAACAGTGCAGAAAAAATAGAGAAATTCAAAGAGGAGCGTGATACATTGCAACACCAGCTAAGTGAACTACAAGAGCGCAGGAAAAAAGCAGAGGAAGAAGCAAATTGTGAAAAGAATATTCTTGAAAGTATTAACAAAAAAATTGTAGAAATCCAGGAAGAATCTCAGGAGGTACAAAACAAATTGCGCGATTTAGATCGTCATTATGAGGAAAATCAACGTCGTTTTAAGCAAACCAATGAGTTGCTGCAATCGATGCTCAGAGATAAAAAAGAATTGGAAGCTAGCTTGGAGAAGTCACGCCGAGAAGCACAAAAATTGGGTGACTTCATTGAGACGAACAAAAGTGAAGACAGTTTACGCGATAAGATTAGTCGTTGTAAGGCAAAAATGAAACATTTCGAAACATTGAACTTAGACAGCGAAGAGATTGGGCGAAAATTGACAACATTGCACGAAAATCTTCAAGTACAAACTGACAACTTTAGTCAAATCTTAAGTATCGTGGAGAAATTGCAATTATCATATCATACGCGGGCACAGCGATTTCAACGCTCTAGATACCATTTCTTTACAATGGTTCAGTTTCAGTATAAGGTACTAGTATATTTAGTTGGATTTATAATGAATTATAAATAATCATTCTTCAACTTGTAGCAAGCGCTCGTGTGTCGACAGTTCGAAGGAGATTTGGTACCAAATCATCGCGAGAAAACCTTGGAAATCAGTGCTTATCCACCGAGTGGCAATAAGACATCAAATACAAGAAGTTTATCGGGAGGCGAAAGATCATTTACGACAGTATCGCTGTTGAAAGGTCTATGGAGTACCTCAGACCATCCATTTTATTTTTTAGATGAATATGATGTATTTACAGTAAGTCAATTAGAAACGTTTACGTTAACTAAGTCTTAAATTGAATTTTATTTTCATTTGCAGGACGAAGTTAATCGGACATTCATTACAAAGCTACTTATTCAAGAGGGCATGGATTTTCAGAGCCGACAGTATTGTTTTCTGACGCCACAAGATACCAAAGTCGATGCTAATCACCTTATAACAGTGCATAAGTATGCATTTCACTTGGTATAACTTCCTTAACATGCAATTTAACTTCTTTTCAAATTTTTTTTCAGATTGGAAGCTCCAGAGCACTAAATTTAAGCATGTTCTTTTGTTATTTCGTTGCTGGACGACAGCGGACTTTTTGAACAAAATTTTTTCTCTACAGTTTACTTTAATTTAGAAATATTTTTATGTTCCCTATGGTTGTTATTTTAAGATCTAAAACTAGTTATGAATAAAATTTGTCTTAAGTTAAACAAATTCCAAGTGCGAATATTTTATTATTTTCAACAGGGTGGCAGCCCTGGCATTACGCAGAATGTCATGCAAATACTTACTTAGGCACGTCACACAAAGAAAGTAATATAAGTTGGAATTATAAAAAAACAAGTAATTACTAAAGATAATATAAATTTACAAATGATTTAGAAAACATTTTTGTGTTCAGACAAATTTAATAAATGTAAAATGGGTATCATCTTTGATATACAATCTGACCGTAGCTAGACACTCATAACAAATAACCTCAAAGTAACGCCGGAGAAACAGTACACGGCATCATTTGGAACTTTTGTTATTATTTGTAATTTAATTATTAATCGAACGCAATGAGTCGCAATTACAAAGAAGATCAAACCAATGAGGTAGAAGCGCTCGATTCTATCTATTGTGGTGAAATGGAAGGTAACCAGTAATCTCAATTCAGTAAACTTTTCAATCAATTGCTCTTGTTCCACCAAATAGTTCTCCAAACAGAGCCTTTCCACAAATTTCAAATTCCCATTGCCACTGAGGAGTACAATGCGGATGCAGCTGAGGACAGTGAAAAGGGCTTGGCCTGTAAGCTAGTGTTCACCTATACTGCAACATACCCAGATGAAGCGCCGCTTGTGGAGATCGAGGATGCTGAGAACTTTGAAGATACATTCGAGAGTCAGCTACTTGAGCATTTGCGACAAACAATCGAGGAAAACATTGGCATGGAGATGATCTTCTCGTTGGTGAGTAGTGCCCAGGAGTGGCTGAATGTGCAATGGGATGAGCACAAGAAGAATCAAGAGGATGAACGAGTGCGCCAGGTGTACGAGGCTGAGGAGGCGGAGCGAAAGAAATTCGAAGGTACGCGGGTGACAGTGGAAACATTTATGAAATGGAAGCTGGACTTTGAGGAGAGCACGGGAATACTTGCAAAGCGAGAGAAGAACAATGACTGCAAGAAACTTACGGGCCGGGAACTCTTCATGTGCGACAACACGTTGAACGATTCGGACATCAAGTTTCTATTGGAGGCTGGTGATAGCATTGAGAATGTTAAAATCGATGAAGCACTGTTCCAGGATATTGGTGAACTCGATTTGGATGATGATGATGATGACGATGAGGATTGGGTGCCCGGTGCCGACGACGATGATGATTAGATCTACAGCTGCTGCGATATTAAACTAAAGGTTTTCTCTAAGGCAAACTCGTGTATTGTAAAACAAAACAGCCTAACATCTAAATGGGCTTTACATAGTTTTACAAATAAAATGCTAGCGTGTTATCAATCCAAATCATTCGGCTGCTGCATACTGAATTCGGATAATTTAAGTCCATGGCTGTGAACAGTTTGGATGTCATCCAAGTCGAAGAACTCATCATCGCTTGTTTGATCAGCATTTGGTTCGTTTTTGGTCGTCGTCTTGACAGCTGGCAGTTTTTCCCGTGGGATATTCAGTTTTGGCCATGAGCCTGGTTCCTGTTTTGGCAGCGTAATCTCCACTTTGGTGCCGTACATTTGCAGCGAAGCCTTTTCCACATTAATAATCTACAATGAAAGATAATTATGAACTTGTTTAACGAACAAAATAAATATTCACGCTCTTACGCCGCGTAGTTCCAAGTCTAAATCAAATTTGGCATTTTCCTGCTCGGGAAAGACCAGGGAGACATGCAGTCGAATGGGATTCACTTCCACGAAACTTTGCGCATAATGATATTTCTTTGCATAGACAGCAACAACAACATTCGTGGCAGTCTGATGCCAATCGTAGCGGCATTGAACTACCTTTTTGTCTTCATCCTAAAAGGCAGCAAAAATAAGTTGACAATTTCAGTTAGCATGATGCGAGAGATTCTCTTACGTCCTTGACCCACTTGTGCTGCCCATAGACACATCCCTTTTGCGCCATGAACTGTGCAAAATCCGAGGTGCGTTTCTGGCAGCACGACCAGAACTTCATGCCCTCGTGAAATATGGGAACTCCAGAATGATAGGTGCACTCGCCGGAATCACTGCTTGTGTTCGTGAACGAGTAATTGCAACCGTTGTTCTTACAGCTCGTGCCGATAACAGGGCCACTAAAAGGATAAAGATATAAAGCGTAAGCATTAAGAAGCAAAGGAAGGAGAATCTCAATCACCTTTGGGTAGCTGCAGATGATGGGGATGCAGCAATAATGCTGATTTTTAAGGCATCTATGGTTTCTTTAAGGGCAGGTGCCACTGTGGGCTGCAACACAGTGAATGGCGTCACGATTGGTGGCCTGGGCAGCGACTCCTTAATGGGAGCACGCACTTTGATTTCCTCTTTCTGCTCCAATTCTTTATCATCTTTGGCTGGCTTCTCCGGTTCGGGAGGTTTGATGTCCGAATGTTTTGCCAAAGTACAGCCTTTGATATTGAGAAATTCTGTAAAGTCCACTGATTTTTTGCTGCAGCAAGACCATCCTTTGTAGGCATCGTGAAAGAACGGTGCACCGGGATGATGCCGGCAAGATTCTGCGCAAAGTAGAAATGTGCTGTAAGCTCTGAATGATTCATTGTTCTCGAGTAACACTTACCATCGGTATTTGTCGCCGGATCGAATAGTTGGCCACAACCTTTATTATAGCACTGCAACATGTTTACCTAATGAAATAGTGAGTAATATTACCGTTTATCTAGAATATTCCTCCCGCAAGGCACTGTGGCGGCTGGTCGATAAAGCTTTTTCTGCAAGGCTGCCAACTTATTTCGATTTCGATGCGTTAATATCGATAAGTTTAGTGTTGAACAATGTACGTCTGCCGCAGTAACGGTTTTTTGATTGTACTGCACTAAGCGTGATAACAACAATAAAAAAACCTGTATTTGACATAGTTAGAAAGGTAACCGGCAGCAGGAAAACAATTAAAAGTGATAGTCAATACAAATTATGTTAATTATGGTCCGGGCTCATATCAGGAGGGTCTTTAAACTTTTTTGGTGTTCACCTAATGACAAGCGCCACAGCTGCAAACCGGAATTGAGGTACAAATCAATTAGTATTTTAGTACTGAAGGTCAGTGTGATTTTTTTTTAGGCTACGTGCTCTTTGCAGACAGGATTTTCTAGACAAAATAGAACGATAAAATGCTCTCAAAAAGGTGTGTACAGACAAATTGTGAGTCATGTCATAGAGCCAGAGCTAATTAAAATCTGTGGACACTGTGAGAAACAGGAACTGGAATGATTTTGGGATTGGGATTAGGGTTCACGCGGCGTCTCAATCACGATTGTTCCTATACACACACATTCTTTATATACATTTATTGTATGCAGTTATGTTTGTATGTGTGGTTTCGATTATTGCCTGCAGCGACAAGACATAAATCCAGTTGGCATTCAGCAAATTGTCATTTCATTGCAAATTCTTGTGGTCAACAAGGTTATCAACGCCACCGATGGAGCTGCCAATTGGCAATTGCGGTGCGCGATTGGCTTTTGGTCGTTACGCTTGCACTTAATACAAATTATGACAGGCCCTGGCGCACGTGGAGGCCCATTCGGCAGTATTGGGGGCTGTTAGGGGGCTGTGAATCATACCACTAATGATTGCATTGTTGTGCAATTCGAGTTCGAGAATTGTTGATATACTTTTTGTTTTTCATATTTCGACGCTGCTTTGCAACTTCTGACAACTGCAACACACTTAAATAAATAATGAATATATATAAATTGGAGCTGCATTTACCGTATGCCGTTTCGTGTATCCCAGTGTCAATGGAAATTAACACCGCGGGCAGCGGCGGCTTGGCCTATACAAGGCGTATACGTAATTTTACATACAATGGCAAAGGCAATAGCAGCAACAACAACATGCAATTGTGTGCCGCGGCGTGTCATGATATTGTAAAATGCAAAGGCAAACGCTTGCGCAGATTTCGCGCAATTCGCGTTGCCAACAACTGCAACAACACCACGAACAACAAACAAATAAACATTCCAAGCCCAAAACGAAGCCAGATGACGATGACGCGTTTTTGGTTCACACTTCAGTGGCAGCCCCAGCAGCCTCGGCGTCAGCGCAGGCGCCGCTGCTACCGTTTGCGTTGGCGTTGCCATATCGATAAGCATCGCGAAGGCATAATGCACTGCACTACATGGTACACAGTATAACAGATTGTGCTATGCGCACTGTGGCTGCGGCTGCGGCAATTGCGCAACAATGACGACAACAAAACGGGCAACAATGATAACAAAGCTGATTTGTTTGCTTAACGCTTGCACGCTTTCAAGTTCGTTTCCTGACTCGCTCTCTGGCCAGTGCATTCCTTAACAATTGCAACAGAGACAGAGCGAGTAAGAGCGAGAAAAAAGAGGGAATATATGTAAGGTGTATGTGTTGCACACTTGACTGCACGCATACGAATGAAACACAAATTGCATATTTTACACATTTATTTACAGGAGAGTTAGATATGTATGTATTTGCCTAGGCGCCTCATTAACTGACTACTTACACATGACTCGGCCGACTGCTATCGGCAACGCGATATCGACTATGACCATCGATAAACATTGCGATTGCAGCAGCAGCTTACACTCCACTTCGATCAAAAGTACGTGTAGCGCGTGTGTGTGTACGGACTTCGATAGAAATTGAATGTGGCATATGATGTGTCGGGCGTTTGGAATGTTGTGCTGAAATATGTTGGATCGACGCCACCGGCCGCTGCTGCCACTGCTGCAACAGCTGTGAAGAAGACGGAGAAGAAAAAGAAGGCGAAAGGTAGAGGCAAAAAAGAAAAAACAAACAAAGGCATTGTCACTTCGATATTTGGCGGTCATTGGGGTGCTTAC
Organism: Zaprionus nigranus; assembly: GCA_018903425.1. Classification (NCBI taxonomy): domain Eukaryota; kingdom Metazoa; phylum Arthropoda; class Insecta; order Diptera; family Drosophilidae; genus Zaprionus; species Zaprionus nigranus. The sequence continues at coordinate 6,033,896 of JAEIGD010000003.1, read as the reverse complement.
AAATACAAATACAAATAGGTATACTCAATTAAAATTGCGATTACAATTAATCATGTTAGGCTTGGGCGGGTGCACTTGAGATTAGTGGAGCTTTGTGCATGTGCTTGAGTTGAGCTTGTGCTTGAACTGCTTGCCAAGTGGTGAATTCCAAGCGCGGGCGTTAACTGACCAGCATACATACATACATACATTCACGTGTATTCGTGTGTATCAGTGTGTGTGTGTGTGTGCGTGTACTACATATGAAGGTTAAGCGGGCGGCGCGTCAATCACGGCGTCAACATTCTTGTCAAGTGTTTGAGCAAGTGTGACCACTGTGCGGCTCAACTGCACATTGATGTTGTTGATGTTGTTGCTGTTGTTGTTGTTGCTGGGGCGTTGCCAGTACGTTTTAGAATGCCCGACGGCCGCTCTCAAAACGAATTTCAAATGTGGGTGGCAACTGCGAACGAGCTAGGGGCTCCACTTCTTGTGGCAATTGACCATTAATCAAGCGTCGCGTTTGGGGCCAATTGTTAAGATTTCAATGCAGTCGTTGTTTCAGTCGCAGTCGCACTCGAGGTTGCTGCCACGCTCGTTTAGTCCTCTCTTCAGGAAGCATAGGCTGCGTAACTATTCATGTGTGTTGTGTGTGTGTGTGTGTTTGGTGTGCAGAGAACTTTAGGCTTGCAAAACTAATTATACAATGGCTATTCGGCTGGCAGCTTAACGGTTAACGGCGAACAGCAACTGGCAAATCGGCAATCGTGCATAAATTGTCAAATTGTAAAAATTATCTCAACTTAACGTCGTTTGTTCGTTTATTCACCTGGTCGCTTGCTCTGTCCCCCCTCTCACTCTCTCTCTCCTAACTTTGTATATCTGTGGGTCTTTCGGTCGTTTGTTCATTTTGAAATGTCTTTCGATTCATTTGTGTACTAAGTGAGTCCAAGTCCTCCGTTTGCCTGCTGGCTTTACCTATTCCACTACAACAACAATAACAACAACAGCAACAAAAAAGTTGCTCCATTTCGTTTTTCTTGGCAAGAAAATCGACTGTAAACATATTTTGCTCGGCATTAGTCTCGCATATCATTGAGTGTGTATGCAAATGGCACATACACACTCACACTCACACTACCATACGTAACCTTTTGCGGCACGACGCTTGATTGCCGCCGCAGCAGCAGCAGCAGAAGCAGGTGCTGCCTTTGGCGACCGACACATTTGTTTGTCATTAAAAACTGTTCATATTTTGTAACTACAACTCTCTTTTTATCATATTCGCAGAGGCAGCACTAATTGTACTCTTGGAGATAGCATTTCTAAAATTTCAAGATTTAAACCAATATCATCTTCAAACCTTCTCTGCATTAAGTGGCTATTTTATAATGAACTTTAAACATGTGTTGTATAGATCTTCTTAAACATTATCTATTTAATTTGTTTTTTTTTTTTTGCTGACGAAATTGATAGAATTTGGAGAATGTTTAATTATTGGAAAATGAATGCAATTTTCAAAATACTTAGATTTGGGATCAATAGGTTTATCTTGAAACATTTTGAAAACAAGTTTTATAATGACGTTTAAACGTGTTTTGCATAGATCTTCTCAAACATTATTCAAATGGATATATATTTAATACTGAATTGTTTATTTTACTTTCTCAGTTATACAGTGGGGAGAATGTTTATTGCATTTAAATGGGAAATGATTTAATTTTCGAAATGAGAGAAACCTGTTTTAGCTGCGAAAGTCCTTATCTGAACTTAAACAAAGGAATAAATCCGAATTATAAAGTAGATCTCTTTTGTACCGTCTCTAATAGTCTATAATCGCTTGATCTAATCGACTTAGTCAGTTTTGCTTTTGTTTTGCTAACGAATTCAAGTTCAGATTTGCATAAACCGCGTCTCTCTCTCTCTCTCTCCTTCTCTCTCGTTTCTCGTGTCTTTCGTGTTTCTTTTCGGCAATCGGGTGTGAAGCTGTGCACCGTGGTGTGTTGCCGGTTACACTTGCTGGTTTCATTATGCGATAACACCAATCTCGCCTCCCCCTCTGTAGTCTCTTACTTCCCCCCCACGCGTTGTTCGGTTTGTGTCGCCGCACTTCAAAGCGGGCGCTTTTAATTAGACGCTTGTTTCGTGTGCACTTACAATAATCGCTACAAGAAATCATAATCGAAATGGTAATCGAAATCGAAATCGTAATCGAAGCAAAGAGGTGCGCTTAAAAAAATGTGGATATAATCAAAATAATTGCATAAAACAGAAGCAAACATAAAAACTACAAAAATACAAGTTCGAATAGGTGTGAAATAATAAAAATACTTTGGTTGTGCATTTTGGTTTTCATATTTTGTACGTACAATATATATTTTGTTTATTTATAATTTTGATTAAGTGTTACAAATAAAATGAAATCATAATGTGAAAGTACCGAATCGAGAGCATAGTATAAATACAACAAATAAAAAAAAAACGAAATAAAAAGTGAAAATCATAAAAAAATATAAAAAATAAAACGAGTGAGTTTGGCAATTGAATAACAAGGAAGGGTTAAATTAGAAAATACCTAATAAACAACTATTAAATATAATATTATTAAGGTTTCTGGTAATGTTAGTCGGTTTGTGCTAGTGTGTGTGTGTGTGTGTGTGTGCGAGTGCGGGTGTGCTGGGAAGTGTGGTGGGAAGGGAGGAGGTTTACTTGGTGAGTTCGGGTGCGTTGCGAATGGCAATTAAGTGTGACGCGCATTTCCGTTTCCGGTGCTGCTGCTTGGCATTGTGCATGTGTTTGTGTGTGTGTGTGTGGGTGGTTGGTTGGTTGGGTGTGTGTGTGTGCTTGAGTGGGCAGTTAACCAAAGATTGTGCCTGCGAATTGGACATGGTGTGGAGAGGGTACATTAAAAAGACAATTACGAGAACGATTAAAATAAACAACTGCATTAACTAAGAGGCTGCATATTTAAACACTACTTGAATTGCACTAATAAAGCTTTGTGTGTGTGTGTGTGTAGTGGGTGATTGTGATTAGGTGTGTGTGTGTCTGTGTGGCAATACTAATTGCCTAAACCGAGCGTCTGAGCGTATTACTTTGCTGCGGCGGCACAAAGCCAAATCCGGAGGCGCCAACAACAACGCCGCTGGACTCCTCAATTGCATCTGGGGGCGATGGTGGGAAGACAACGGGACCTGCAAGGGACAGAGGGAAAAAGATAGAGAGAGAGAGAGAAGAGGGATAAAGGAAGAGAAAGAGAGCGTGTTTAGTAGTTCAACTTCACTCGTAGTGCATTACTTACCTCTGTTCTGTCGTGGATCGCGCACCTGCGCCGCCGATGGTTGCGCCAGAGCCAAGGGATCGAAGGCAAAGCGAGAACGGCCCGGAAATTGTCCCAAAAAGTATTGTTGTCCGGCAGCAAAGGCCAGGCACAGGCAGAGGGCAGCAATGGTGACTAACTGCAATGCAGGAGAGAGGGTGAGACATTGATATGATTATACAGTTGTGGCCAAGTGAATACGGTCAAAGCGATTAAACAATTGCGAACTGTGCCAATGCCAATGCATGCTTTAAAAGTAAATAAAAAACAATTAACCCGCTAAGCAGTCTGGCTCTTTAGAATGCCTGCCCCGCGCTCATGCGCCGCGTACTTGACTTGCGCCACGAGCCACACACAAGGCAACCTCAGCAACCACACGAGCCCACGAGCCAGTTCTTGACCACGTCTCATTGGCCATATTTCATATGCAGAGCAAGCAACAACAGCGCAAAAAAAATGAGACATGTAATTAGCAAGCGAAAAAAATGGCCTAAGTTTTTGTACAAATTTATGTCAATTGTAGCGGCCTTTTTCCACATACCCTGTAGACAATTGAGAGGGACTAAGCAGGGGGCATATTAAGGCGGAGGAAGTAGTTATATTAACTCGAGCATTAAGACGGAGGAAGTAACTAGTAATATAATCTTTAGTATTAGTTTGTTTTTCTATTCCTGCACATTATTGAGGCGATCTAAGCTGCGATTATATGCCAGTCATGTCGATTGCAGAGACCAACAGATACCCTGTAGACAATTGAGAAAGCCCAGAGGATATATAAAGGCAAAAGAAGAATGGAAATAAGGTGGCAAGTGGTTATCTAGCTGCATTAGTCTTCTTATCCTTTCCCTTTCGAATGTTCATATTGAGCTCACCTAAGATTACTTGAAGTGTATTCTTGAGGGAGGTCTAAAGAATCCTCTACATTGGAGGAGTTAGGCTTAAGAAGCGCACAATAACTTAGATATTCTTACTGTAAAGTATTCTAAACTGTATGCTTGCCTTACAGGATATCTCATAGTCACACACTCTCCTCCACAGCTACCTTTGCTTGTTCACTTTGTTGCATCAACATTGTTTGCGGCATATTTCGCGGACTGACCCAATTCGCAGGCAAATCCAATCAAATGCCGCGATAAGCGTCTCTCGCTGCGAGCTCGTTAAGCTTTGCGTCGCTTTCTGGAAGCGGTGTGCATCAATGGGGCATGCTGCATGCTGCATGCGGCATGCTGTGCAAATTGGCTCGCCGCTTGCTGCGCGTTGGCCATAAATATCGCAAAAGTGTTGGCTGTCCGCGAAGGCGCCGCAATTTATTGATTTCCCATCGGACGCGTTTGCTCGTCGATTGTCGATTGTCGATAGTCGATTGTGTTGTGCGGGTGAATGTGGTGCAACAACAACAACAACAACAGCAACAACAACAACACGAGGACGACGATTCATAAAGCCGTCACGCAATTGACGTGTCGAATGGACGCTAATCATAGGGCTGCCGGCTAATAGAACCGGATTGTGGCCAGCTGTGCAGGCAAATTAGTGCAACACACACACACACACACACACACATATGTATATGATAAGTATGTGCAATCACACCTGTGCGCACCTTCCTCCAGCTAATTGGCGATTGCCACGGCTTAATATTGTTATATATTGAGTGCACTGTGCTCTATCTGCTTCATTAATTGCCTAATGGGCCGCACCTGCAATTGTTGCACAGGGCGTATGCGCAATATTTTGTACAAGTCGCTGCAATTGATTCAAAATGCGCCGAAGCACCCTACAAAGTGGGCGGCATACAAAAAAAAAGCGAGCTAACATATTTGAAAAATTAAAACAGGCAGCTGTAACAAGCTCAACAACAGCAACAACAGCAGCAACAACAACAGCAACAACAATGCTAATTGCTATTAGCGCAAAATATGCAAACAGCAGCAGCAAAGAAAAAAGAAACAAACTAAATCAAAAAATATGCAAACAAGGCGACCAGTTGGCCAGACAAGCCAGAGACAAGTCTAGAGTCTTTTTTTCTCAGCAAACTTGTGAAAATAGTTTTTAATTAATTCATGTCTCTAGTTGTTGTTGTTGCTGCTGTTGTTGTTGATGGTGTCTGCAGACTTCGCGTCTGTGTTGCCACATTTGAAGCGCTTTGGGTTCTCTGATCGGATGAAATCCATGTGATAATTACGACAAAATACTCTGCCCCAAGTGGAGCATACGATGCATGTCTCTCGGAAGTGGAACTAACGTATGATTAATGTTGCATTGGCAGAGGCAGCGTAGGTGTAGCTCGAGGCAAACGATTAACTGCCGATAAGCTGCACAAATATTGTGAGAAACTTAAATAGGAAATGACAATTTAACGCTAAGCTAAATGGGTTACGCTATACTGCAAGAAAGTGAGAGGAAATTGAGGAAGAGAGAAGAGAATATCATATTGGGTTTTTTTCTTTACTGGACTTTAAAACTTCAAATTTTATTCTTCTGCGCTGTCATTATCAACACTGCACTAAAAGAAAGTGGCAGGAAGTAAGGAAAGTAGAAAAAAGAGAAGAGGAAACATTATTTGAGTCTTTTTATTTACTTTCCGTTTGCATATCTATTGCAATTTTCTCTCAGTGTGGCATGCAACACATTTGCTGCGTTCGTTTTGCATGACGCAGCATTCTTCGCATAGCTGCGAAACAACTTCTCAGCTCAACTCGACTGTGACCGCCGATTTGAAAGTTATCGTTTAAACTAATTAAATAAATTAGGCATAGCACTTGATCGACTTATTTTCAACAGCGGTTTGCCGCCTCAAGGAATCCACACACACAAAAAAAAGAACGTCCTGCACTGTAATGTGAGTTAATTTGTTCTCCGTAAGGCTGGGAATAAAATGGTTCGTATTAAAATTGCTGTCATTCCTCATAGGTTGCTGCTCCACCTCAACCACTTGAGCTCCTTCTGCCGCCACTGCCCCTGCACCTTATCGAAGCCATAACAAATTAGTTGAACAAATGACCTTAGATATGATTTCGTAATTGGGCGGCGCTTGGCGCTGTACTGTTTTTCTTGGGCACCCAAGTCGCGTACTCGCACTGGTAGCAGAGAACAACGACAACAGCAACAACAATAACAAACAACAACCACAAGAATCTGGCTTGATGGTTGGCCAACGGCGGCCGCTCATGCGAAAAAAAACCCACCCACAACCCACAACCTACAACAATGATTAAGTGCAGCAACATGTGAGCGTGCCGTGTGGCGAAGCCAGCGCATGCAAACCCAAATAAAAACCGCAAAAACAACAACTGGACAACAACAATAACAAACAGAGACTTGGCTTGTTAGCAGTATGTTTTATATCCTCTAAGAGAAGGTTAGCTGGGGCATGCTGGCACCTGAATTGTGCTTTATACTCTGTATAATATTGTCATATTATTAGGGATTATGGCTTAAACTGAACTCTTTTAAATTTATTAATTGTTTATCAATCTAATGCACATCTCTAAGTGAATTGTAATAAGTGTTTAAGCAACTTGGCATATTAATCCAAAGCACATCTCTTACTGATGGATTGCTAGTGTTTAAGCTTAACTATCATTTGAATATTATCGATCTCTAACAACAAGACCTACCCATTTTTTTTGAACATGTTCTGTTTATATTTATGAAGGATAATATAAACATTAAATATGCCAACCTATACTCAACTGACCAAGAATCTTTTTGATCTCCATTCTTTATAATAGCTATTCATTATTATCAACACAAATTACAATCAGTACGTATTACTGAACTTTGCATTCTCGTATCTTTCAATCTTCAATTCAAATACGCATTAAGTAAGTGTGAATATATTTAAGTTGACTAATGGAAAATTGAAAATTAAATATGACAAATCAGTCGCACGCGCGTGAGTTCAAAGTTCCCCAAACCGCAGTCAAAGTTGAGCTAATGACATTCAACCTCATAATGCTGACTAACATAACTAACTAACTTACTACTTTAATATATGCAGATAAGATCGCACAGAGGGTATGTGGAGGTTGTTGCTGCAGCTGCCACTGTGAGGCATTTCAGTTGGTTTTTCAATCAAATTTTTCATTTATGCACTGGCATTTATTGGCGTTTAGATTTTGATTGGCTTTAAAATGAATTATTTTTACTATTAAATAAGAGGGAAAAATGCGCTTACAAAAATTAAATAAATCGCCTTAACTTTGCCAGAGTCGAGTCTACAGTATAAAGCCTACAGTCTACAGTGAGTCATGTGCAGGGAAAATGGGGAAACGCGACTGGCAGTTGAAGTGTTAATTAATCTTATTTTGAATGGATTTTGTCATGCGGTAAATATTTGCGCACTTTTGCGCAAAAAAGTGAATGCGCTGAACAATTGAACAGACAGAAAACAACAAAAACAAAACATGAACAGAAACTAAGCAACAAATTGATAATTGTTATCTATTGTTAATGACTGCAACGCCCACGGCTAAAGCAGCTGATGCTAATTCGGCGGACTGCGGCGGGTTAACGCTCGATTGGGCAACTTTGGTCGATAACTTTCAACACGGAAGCAAAAAGGCTCGACGATCCCGACGCCCGTCTGACCGACTGGATATGCCTTTTCAAAGTCGCTCTACAGCGAATGTTGTTCGCTTGTAGGTGCAACAAGAGCAACTCTAGCAACAATAACAACATCAACAACAACAACAGCTGCAACAACAATAACAACAAGAGCAACTGCTGCTGCTGCTGCTGCAACAACTGGCGGCGCTGGAAATTACTTTGAATTGTGTTTAATAGCTGGAAATGATGTCGGGCTGCTGCCACGTCTGACCGTGTCTGACCGTCGCGGTCTGATGATTGCTCTTGCGATTTACCCGCCGCAATTATCAAGCATCAATTTGCCTGAGACGCCAGTGCCAGTTTTGGCTCTTAGGAAGTGCAAATTGGCGTCCAGCAGCGGCAGCACAGCGTGAGAATCGAGACGCTTTTCCTTTTTCCTGACAAAGACAATCGAGACACAATTGACCCGCAAATCTCAATTGCAATACAAATTTGAATTCGCTAAACTGGAAAATCAGTTCAAGTTCAACTCGGCAAATTTGTAGCATTTAGTGGGCATGACAAACTGGCCACGCACATCTACCAGCACCAGCACCAGCACCAGCACAGCCTTATAAATATGGTAATAGCAGTCTTCGCTGTGTGACTGTCGTTTATCTCTCTCTGTCTCACTGTCTCACTGTCCCACTGTCCCGTGTCCAATCTGCCGATAAATCTAACATGACTATTTTGCAAGCAGCAGCGCCGTGAGCTGCGCTGCGCATGTGAACATGTGTACGCCAGGCACTTGCCATGCATATTGACTGACTGACTGGGGGACAGACGGACGGACAAGGCAGCGAAGACTGTGCCCAGCTCACTGACTGAGTGACTGTCTCTCGCAGACTGCGACTCCAACTTCGACTTGGACTCCAGACATGGCTCCAGAGCTCTGATTGCGACAGCTTTGCGAGCACAGCGAGCGCTAATCGCGTCGCGCTAAACGAATTGCAATAAAAAAAGCCAAAAAACTGAAACGATTTTCTTTACTCTCTCGCTGTGCCCGATGAGACTATCGATAGCGACCAAACATGGCACGAAGCGTGTAGAAGGAACTGCATGCGGCATAATTGTGGATGTTTGACTGCAGCCTGACAGCAGCAGGGGCACCCACAATGGAGTGCGGATAATACAAATTAGGAACGATAAAGGAGCTCGAAGCTTGAGTTGAAGTTGGGTATTTAAAAAGTAAAGGGTTGAGTTTAAGTTCGGGTTTATGTTGATTCAATTGATTGAAACATAATCCGTGCATATTTTTAGTTAAAAAGTAGCTAACAATTGAAATGGAAATTAAATGAAAATAAATTGAATTTGTGAGCATAATTTCGAAGACCTTAAACCAACTACAAATCGATTTCAAAGCAATCATAATCAGTCGGAAACTGTAAAACTTTTTAATGAATTTTCGATCAAATTTAAGCAGCAACTTGAATATTCAATCTGGCAATTCTCAAGCCTTGAACCCCAAGACAATATATCATTTGAAAAGCTTCAAATTTCTGGGATTATAATTAATAATCCAAACTTAAGTGACTGCAAACTTTATTTTAAATTCCACAAGTCTGAAAAGCTTTCAAACTATGAATAATTTTGCAGGGAAACAATAAAAGACTTAGGGAACGAACTACTTCTAGAGATGTGTAAGAGAAGTTAATAAAACTATGGAAAATATAGCTAATTATTCTACAATATCTAAAGGGCTTTTGACTATCTGAAATCTTGAGATAATCTTTCTACAAGTTTACAAATAGCTGTAATTAGCAACTTTTGAAATGAATCCAAATAATTTCCAAAAATGTATTGCAAGTCATGCACTTGTCATGCATTTTCGCCTGGCCTAGACACATATACACACGCAGACCAGTAGAGAAACATTCAGACACTTGCACACAGGCACTCATACACTCACACACTCACACTCGCTATGCGGCAATTATGCATGACAATTGCTCGAGCCGCGCTTGAAGAGTGCATTGGGCAAGCGGCATCTTCATTAGCTGCGCGACCAGGCCAGGCTAGAGACCAGGCCGGAGTGGGGCCAGGCTAGAGACTAGACCCGTCTCTACGCTGGAGACTAGGCCAGAGAGCAAGCCAAGCGCAACGCAAGTCAACTCGGGCACGAGTACTACGAAAATGTGCGGCAATTAATTTGAATTTCCACACGCAAAGCGTGTAAAATGCAACAACACGACGACGCGCGGACAACTTGACGACGACGGCGACGGCTATGACGATGGCGCTGGCGATGGCAGCGATTAACCCATGAATTGGGGCGATTGTCGAGCAATTAATAAATCGTTTTTCTTTAACCAATTTTGGGCTGCCTAATCGAGTGCGATTTGCTGGCGATTTGCCAGCGATTTGATGGCGGTTCCCAGGGTGCTCGCTCGCTGGGATGAAACGGCAATTGCCGTCAGTTGCAGCCAAGCGCAGTGTCCCCTCTGCCCTCTCTCCGCACTCTAGCGACTGTGTTGCAGTTGCAGTAGCAGTTGCATAACATTTGCTCTAATGAATCGAGCGCTGACTTTTCATAGGCATTTTTAATTTATGGCCGCCACAACATACACACACACGACCAGCCAAATACACGCACGCACGCAGTGGCACGACACGCAAGTGGCCAAGAAGCAGTTGTTCACTCGCCCGTTTTGGCCAATTGACTGTGACTCTGAGACTCGCGGTCTACGACGGCTTTGGCTTTGGCTTTGGTCACTTTATTTGACGCGTGTGTCTCGCACTTTTTCAATTAAGTTACAAAACGCATGCCCAAGCACGTTTTCCAACTGATGTTGTTGTTGTTGTTGTTATTGCTTGTGTTGTCGCTACTTGATCTGTGCAAACAAGTGTTGGTCTCTGTCTGTACGGGCGCGGCCTTCGACGTGAACTTGAACTTCTTTGCTGCTGCTGCGATTAGTTGCTGCTGTAATTGCAGCCTGTTCTGCGAGTTGAAATCGCGCGTAATTTCATTAAAGGCGGAAACTTTGTAAAAGTGCGTGACGCAGTGCACGCCCACAGACAAAGTCCAAGTCCATTGTCAGCTTAGCTAGACATGCTATATATGAATATTACATATTTGTATATCTATATAAATTGACATATATTTGTATCAGTTGCGGCGCGCTTTGTAGCCGACACACGACAAGCAACAATCGAGCAACTCAGGCTGGCCAGAAGGAGGCTGATTTGACCATAAATTCGACGAGTGGCCAATAAAAATTCTGAATTGTCATGGTGAATGTTCGCTGTGCATGGAAACCATGTGAAAATTGTCGCATTTGGCATTGGCAAAACAAAAGACTTAGGCAACGAACTTGTGTTAGAGAGTGAAAGAGCAAGAGAAACCAAAAGTGAAACAAACAGTAACAACAATAACAATAACAATAACAATAGCAATAGCAAAAGGCAATTGGCATGCTGCCATTGCCAGCTTCCTCTCTTAATTGACGGTACTTACGAATTTCATGTTGATTAAGCTGTTTGGCGTTTCTTTTCGCTGTTAATTGAGCTGCAATTAGTTAACAAATATTTGAAATATTAATTCGCTTTTTCTTCGAATTTTTTTCTTTTTTTTTTAGCACTGCACTTTTTGTTTTCCAGCGTTTTACAGTACGCACACAATTGTCTATCGATTTCAATTCGGTTGTCTTTGGTTTCTTTTGGTTTCTTTTGTTTTGTTTCGGTTTTTTTTCCTTTTTTTTGTTTTTGGTTATTTTCTTGTAACGCGAGTCTAACGAAACGAAACAATGCGCTGGGAACTATTCGGATTGGATGCTGTACCTGATGTCAACACGGCACGCTGTGCAAATTTTGTGTGTGTGCCTCGGAGACGGAGTCGGATTCGGACTGAGTTGCGGACTCGGGTTGGCGGACTCGGGACTCGGTAGTCGGGCGGATTGTTGCTACGTCGAGCTGTGCGATAAAACGTTTAATGAATTCCAACAGAAATGCTCAGTTGGTTTTATATAAAGCACGGCAAAGCGTGCGCCGTCGCTGTCGACGTCGACGTGGCTCAGTCGCTCAGTTGCTCGCTTTGTTTGCTGCGTTTCGAGTGAGTTTTTTCTGGTGTTCGCCTCGTTCGCTCTTTGTGTTTTGGTGTTCGGTGTGTGCAGCATGAGTGAGTGAGTGTGAGTGAGCTTGAGTGCATTCGCCTGTTGAGGGACTCGGGTCTACGTGCAGCACGTGATGTTGCTTGTTCTTGGACAACTTTCTAGCAGGCGGTACCGTGTGCGGCTTTCGAGCAACCTGTTTTGGCTCTTCGGCTCTCTGCGACTCTCGCGCTGCTGCATTTGCCCAGGGAGAAGGACGGGGGAGGGTCGTGAAATTGAGTCTTGATTGAGACTTATGCAAATCGAATGCAAATAGGAAAGCTCTGACGGCACCTTGGCACCTTGGCTTGCATTGCATTGCAGGTGAAAACAGCGATAGAAATAGCAACAACAACAGCTGTTGATACAGCAACAACAACAACAACAACAACAATAACAACAACAAAGGCATGTTAAACTTTGGCAATTTCTTCCGCCTCGCTCGTTTTTGACCGTGAAATTTTGTGTGTGATTGTTGGCCCGTTGTTGGACCTGTTGGTTGCCGCTGTTGTTGTTGTTGGCTGCTGCTGCTGCTGCTGGTTTTTCTTGCCGCTTTTTGTAAGCGTTGAAAGAGCTGCCGTTTGGCTTGATTTAAATGACAATCTACGTTAAGTTCGCGTTTCGCGATTAAAAATAGCATTATGCATATCATAATCATAACGCACGAACTGCCGCCTGCCGGAAGCGTCTCGCACAGAAGGCTTAGCCCACTTGGAGGGACTGGCGGTGCGGGGCGGGGCGGACTGACTGACTGATGAGTGTTAGCTCTATTCGCATACGCATGCTTACAAATGTAGATAAACCTGTGCGAATGACATTTACAGCCCTTAAAAGTGTTAAATAAACGATTACGACGACGACGACTTGCGAGGGTCGTTTGTCAAGTAGTGCAAAGCCAGTTTGTTTGCCATCGTTAAGAGCTTTTTCAAGTTTGACATTTTTACGATGCAATTACAAAAATTTGCACAAACTTTCGATGCAAATGCAGTCGGATTTGTAGTTAAAGCGAGGTCGACTTGAGAGTTACGACTTCAATTTACTTTGAATTGAATTTTAACAGTAGTTTAACCAATCTTTTGCATTTTCCCCTTTTTATTAGTTTTAAGTTTTGTTTGTTCTGCAAATGTTTAATTGTTAGTGCTGTCAAATTATTATTAAGTTAGTGGCAGTCACATTTATCGCGCACATCGATAAGTAAACCGCTGCATTCGGTGCGAAGTTAATCGATAAAAATACTCCTCTCCTTGCAGCTCAAAAACGAAAGCAAAAGCATTAATATTGTAAGCCATAATTAACTAATGCATAGTATACAATTAGCTCAAAGTGTTTACAACTGACTGAGTATCCCTCGCAATAAATTAATGTCAGTAATTAAATACGAATTGCACACTTGTCGCTGCAATGCAAGCAATGCGTTCGATATGTTTTCCGCCTGCCTGTGCGTTTAATCAGCGAAGGCTGTTTGATTGTCAAGAGGGGAGAGTGTATAAGCGAAGGGGTGGAGAGAGCATAGTGTGTGAAGAGAGCTCTGTGTGAAGGGGCCTTCGACCGCTCGCACAAATACCAAGTCCAAGTTCAGTCAATGTCAGGTGTCAGCTGATTTAAACGGCCGCAAAGGCGCCTTCGCAGGGAGGACTTCAGCAAACCGCAAGAGATTTAATTGAATTTTATATTCTATGCTTCAAAAATGTTTATAAATGTTTATACAATTGTACAACAGTGGCAGAGTGCAACGCTTTGTCTTCGCTGGGGGTCAAGTTCAGTTGGCCAATTGCTGTAAACTGTGCAACAATTAGCCAGCTTAATTACCGATTGCCATTGATTTATCGCCGATCACAATTAACAAATCGCCTTGCGTGTACTTTGGCTTTCTTTTGTTGTTGCTGTTGTTGCTGTAGTTTAATTGAAACACTACTTTGTCGATCGTCTGGCTAAAAGTTATCAATCATTGGCCCGCACAAACATTTTGGCCTCAGCCTGAGGTTATTGCCACTTTGAGGAATTGAAATCAGCGCTAAAAAGAAACAGAGAAAAAAATCGTTTTTTGGGCTCGCACTTGTCGGCACTCGGACAGGTCGCCCCACAGATTAATGGCTTTTTAAACAGGCTAAAAATAGTCGCTGATACGTGGTACCAACTATTCGCACGCTAATTGCACCTAACGCCTATCCTGTTTGCCACATTACACGTATGCCCGCCTCGTTAATCATCGATGGCAACACGCGCGACCAATTAACGCCATCGATCGTGTTGCCTTCTTTCACTCAGAATCGAAATAATTACACAGCATATACAAATATTGTTTAAGGCATGCGCTTAAATCAATCCTCATTTTGTCGAGGAAGTCGAAGTTGGAAAGTGCGTGAAGGGATACAACAAAAGAGATCGCCGGAAATTCAAATGAGCAGCACGTCATAAGCTCACATTCTGTGCTTGGGGGTTCAATGCCGGCGAAAAGTGAAATGTTTCAACCGATTAATCGACATACACTCGAAAATTTGGAATGCTCTTACTGCATATAAACGTTAATAAATTACCATTTTTATTACGTTCCCTTGAGCGCAGTCACTCAAACAATTGTGAGTGTTTGGAGACTGCAGTTTGAGTGAGTTTTTTAATCTTTATACTTTATATTCAATTTATAGAGTGTATTCGACAGTCGAGTTTGCAAAATAAAGCTGTATCTTAATATAAACTGCTACCAATCATTAAAAATGTGTTCTCACATTAATATGCAACAAGGAAGAAGAGACAAATTAGTTAAGACGAAGTTGAAATACCCTTTGCGATATGCGTTCAGATTTAATGAAGAATAAAAGTGGAATAAAAATATATTTAAATTGCATTTTGTTGAAGAGGTATACGTGTGATATATGTAAATAATAACATGTTAATATGCGTTATATATAATTCATTTTTATTTTATCATATCCACTTAAAGAGTAAGCAAATTAGTGCTTAGCATTTTTTAGCATTCTTTTTATCGTCTTCTCCACTCAGGCCCCCATTCATTGACTTATAAATAACTTGAGTGTGATATAACTTTAAACTTTCTCAAGAAATCACGCACAGTCATGTTTTCTTTTTTGGGGTAGACCTTTGTTGCATCTTTCCCCAAACGCAGCGATGAGTTTCAATGACTTTCCTGGCGGAATATGATGACCATGTTGCATCGAGATTCTAATAAAGTTAATTACGTTCGTTATATGCCAATTAGCGACGTGTTGAGGAAGCGTACAAAGAAGCAAAGGCTGATGCCGCCATAGACGGTTAACAATATTTTACAGCTATTTGCTTTCTAGCTGCCAATTAGCTAATTGTGCCCAAATGTGCATAGAGAATTATGAAAAGCGATCACAAGTTCAAATCGTTAGCATTCCAAAGTTCCGGTCCAATTCGAATTCGATTTGCATTATACAACATGCACACATAGACATGCATACATATGTATGAAGCGTTTAGCGTCTGTTCTCACGACATCGACCTTGACAATGCCCGACGCAGTACGCCTGAGATCGGCGGGCGACCAGTCGTATGAGTAACGCGTGCTTTCTCGAGTGGCTTGTTGCGAGGAAGAAAACTCTTGGGGCTGAAACTGGTTTTGCTTTTTCCTTTTGGGCGTCAAATAGAGGCGCGAAATATGCGTATGCTGCAAGCCAATGCATCAGCGACGGCGGTAGCAACAACAACAACAGCAACGCATACCGTTATTTTGACGCATTGACAGACAAACTATAGTCTTTGGCTTTTAGCTGAAACTGGTTGCGGGTCTTGCATATGCGTGAGGTAAATATGTTGCTTAAACTTGGCGTTTAACTACTTTCGATGGGGAAGAGTTTTAATATTTATTAACTTGTCAAACCATGTAATTTGCATAAGTCATAAGCGGTTAGCTCTTTCACTCAGCGTGAACACATATATTTTTATCCGATTATTTAAATTGTGCGCGCATGTAACGAGTTTCAGTGCTGTAACATGTTTAAATATATCGATTTTTAATTTGCAGCCGCTCGGTATCGATGATGATTATGCACAGGGTGTTTCATTCAATCGCTTAATTTAGGTTAAACTAAGTAAGCAAAACGTACAGAAATAAATAAAGGGAAATTCTCTACAATTGTGTTAGAGTTATTTTAAACTATTATTTGCTGCATTTTTAAAATGATTGTTCAATTCACGAAAATGCGCTGAAAAATACCAATATATATCGATAAGCATTAAATGTCGATAGTTAGCTTGGCTGCCACCCCTATCGATATTGTTAGCAATTTCTAAAAAGCAACCACTCCATCAGCCGGTATCAGCACCGAAAATTCTCCAAATAATTCGCTTGGATTTTACCAAATTTCAGTAGAGAAGACGCCAACGCATGCAAAAATGACGCACAAACACACATACTTGCTCCTGGCATTTTTCGGCGCTTTATTGACTCTGGAGCTTGCGTCCAGCTCCACAGACAATGAGTACATGAAACGGGAACATAGTCTTGTGCGTCCATTTCAAGGTAAGATAAGAGCGCATTTCTTTCGTTTTATAGTATACACCTATCAGAACTTTGCAATGATTCATGAAAATTCCTAACATCTGTAGGCGTTGGCGTTGTACTGCCACACTGGGACTTTCTGGGCAATACAATGGTCACCAGCAACTACATAAGACTGACGCCGGATTTGCAATCAAAGAGCGGAGCTCTGTGGAATTACTCGGTATGCTGACGTGACGGTACATTTTTCGAACACGTAATTAAAAAATTATTTTGAATTTAATTGCTTTTTCCAAAAACAGCCCGTGTTGAACCGCAATTGGGAGGTACATGTTGGGTTCAAGGTACATGGCAAGGGCAATGAACTGTTTGGTGACGGGTTTGCCATCTGGTACACAAAGGATCGCATGCAAACGGGTCCTGTCTTTGGCAGCAAAGATCATTTCTCAGGTTTGGCCATCATATTGGACACGTACAGCAATCACAATGGCCCGCACAACGTAAGTGAAGGGTGCACAGAGGTTTTACAATATTTTTCACTATATTTCTTGTTATGCTTCAGCACCAACATCCCTATTTGAGCGCCATGGTTAACAACGGCACATGGAGCTATGATCACGATCGGGATGGCACGCATACACAGCTCGCTGGCTGTGAGGTTCGCTTCCGAAATGTAGACTATGAGACGTACATTAGCATACGCTATGAGAACGATGTCCTTTCCGTGTCGACGGATCTAGAGAATCGCAATGAATGGAAAAACTGTTTTGTAGTAAACAATGTTGAGCTGCCAACAGGTTACTTCTTTGGGCTGTCGGCCACAACGGGTGATCTGTCCGATAACCATGACGTACACAGCTTTAAGTTCTTCGACATTGACACAAACATTAGTGTGAGTATAAAGGTTGCCCATAGTTGTTGAGGTCGTTGAGGTTAATTTCTTTTCAATTCCGCAGCACGATGAGATCATGCAACGTACCAACATAATACCAAATGCCAAAACATTTGAACCACCGCGTGAGCACAAGGAAGACCCCAAGCCGGGAATGTCAAATGCCAAAATCTTCTTCATCCTGCTGTGTGTTGTCATTGTGACGGCGGCTGTGGCCATATTTGCCATATCGTATTTTAAGGATCGCAATGCGCGAAAACGTTTCTACTAAAATCTACTGAGGTGAACGGAGCCCAATTCGAATGAGGAAGCAACAGCAGCAGGACAAACCACTCGAAAGTAAAGTAACAAAAGCAACTACATCAATAACAACACCAACCAAACCTAGGCATAGTTTACCAAACGAAATGAAACTGCTGACGAAGTTTTAACTCCTTTTACAGTTAATTTATATAGAATGTACCCACTACGAGATATGATATTTGTTTATAAGTTTACCAAAATGACCCGTTTTCTGTTGACTAAAAAAGAAGATAGACACACGTACACACAACCACAGAGAAACTGAAATGGGCAATTGTTAAATTTAAGTAAAAATTTTAATCAGAACTATAGACAAATTGAGACCGTAAGAATATTATTGCAGTGTGTACATTGTATAGTGAAAAGTAAAGAAATGATAATGAGAAAAGAGAAATGAAAACGAGCAACTGTGACTGCAAATAGTGTAATCCTTTAAATTCTACGTCTCAAACCCAATGCTGTCGTTGGCGACTGGCGGACGAAGAGCGCGCCGTCGGAGGTCGAACGGTTGCCAACATGGACTCGATCTGTCGAACTTGATTGCTGACAAAGCGATCACTCGTCGGCTCGTTGCGTTCGTTCTCCAGGTTGTCGTTGGACTTGTGCATTCCACTCAGTATGCACTGTTCGAACAACGACTTGGACTGTCCATCGTCGAGTGAGTCATCCGAACTGTAATCAGTCTTCGTCCCAGTAATCGTCTGCCGTCGTTGGCCGTTGGCAGCTTTCGGCAGCGTGCTTGTGTGCCCCGAGCTGTTGCTCGTGCTGGCTCCACTCGGCTGAGGTCTGCAGCTGCCGGCAGCAATGGCCTGAAAAAGGAGAAATGCATTTAGTTATCGGAGTGAACGGCTGCAGAAAGTTGACGTGTGCTCACCTGGCTCAGCAGATTGCAGTCATCGTCAGAATCCATAGATAGTGAACTGAGTGAGTCACTGCGTTTGGGCAGCGCTTGAACTGTGCTGCGACGTGGCGGCAACTTTGGCGCCGACTCCGCGTTGCGTGGCAGCAACTGTGGCGGCTTGAGGGGCAAGCGTACTGGACCCACTTGCGCTGAGCCCACAGTCAGATTGGAAAGTCCAGAGATAACGGAGAAATTGCAGGGACTGTCCTCCACATAATACTTGTTCATCTCATCTGTAACGGGCAGATAACTGGGCAAAAGCGCTGCCACCACATCGCATCTTGGATATGGCATCTTCTTCTTGGGGCATTGGTCGAGGTATTTGCTCGTTTGTGTTGCCGTTCATATCGTTCGCCGTGGAGGCAATCGACAGCACCGAGAGATTGCTGTTGCTTCCCGCCTTGGAGAGCAGCGCTGGAGTATCCTCGGTGCAGTAGTTAAGCGGTGCATCGTTTCCATTAAGATCATTATTATGGCAGTTTCTCATTGTGGCTGTGGGGTGCTGCAGCTGCTCCTGCTTGCGTTCACGACGCGGCGACTGTGGCATGCTCTGCGTGGGAGAATCGGGCAACTCGGAGGGCGAGATGACTCCACTCTGCATACGGCTGTACTCACTAATGACCGATCCATTATCATCACAGCCAATGGTCTCGTCATTGACCAGGGAATCCATCGAACTGCGCCTCGAATACATTAGTGGTGTCTCTAGTGCCGAGTCAACATTGTTGGTGGGTGCAGCCGCAGGAATAGGCGCTGGTGGTGGCGTAGTCGATACCTTAGACACAACTGGTTGCTTGCTTTGTTTACCCGGCGGTGCTGCTACGTCCACATCCAAGCTGGTCAGTGAATCGAAGCGACTGAAGCAACCTGGCGTGCCCTCCTCACAATAGTTAATGGGTCGCTCGCCTGGCTCAGGATCGGGGGTGCGTATGCAACCTCCATTGGGTTTCTCTGTGGCCAAATTCTCTAGCGCGTTGCTGCGCAGGTTGAGTGTCTTGGGACGAGGTTGCGCCTGCTCGCTATTCAGATCACTCGCGGATGCTGACTTGGCCAGCGGCGGAGATGAAGTGTTGCCAGTTCGCGTTTCATGTAATATCAGTAAGATTTCACTGCCCTCTCGCTCCTCGGTGCCTGCAGGCAACGTTGGTTGCGGCTGCGCAGCCTGCGCCGAGCGACGTTCCTTGTAGCGCACACTAAAATCGGTGGGCTGATCCAAGTCGATGGAAGTATCGAAATTAGTCTTAGCCGGCGCAGGCTTGTGGTCGCTATAGTTGTACTTCATGGAGTAATCAATGGGCTGCTCCTCCGCTGGCGGCTCAAAGTGACTCTTCACTACTGCGCCATCAGATTTTGTGGAGTATTTGGTAGAATCTGTATCCGACTTGCCGGAATAGATGGATTCACGGCTTTCGCACTTGCGAGGCAACGTGCTGCAGGTGCTGCCGCCTGTGGGACGCACTTTCTTCAGAGAACCCGTTGGATTGCTGCTCAGGCGCATGGAACTGTAGCGTCGTGGAAGGGTTCCAGCATGATCATTGGTCAGCTGCTCCTTTGCTGGTAGCTCACCCAGCGGCTGCAGTTCCAGGGCAGCGCGATAGTTTACAAGATTTTTTAGTGCTGAGGCACTTCCCTCGGCAATCATGGCATTCTTGGAACTGATGAGGGCACGCAGCAATGTGATGGCATTATGATCGATGAGGAACTGCTGATCCTCGGGACAGCGGGCTGAAAGATTCCACAGTGTCCCACAGGAGTTGCTAACCACCGTCTGGTTGTCCGATTTCAACTGTTGCAGGAGTATTGCGAGGCAATTGTGCTGACGTAGGATCTGACGATAGGATTCACAGACAGCTATGTGGCTAGAGACGTTGCGCAAGATGCCGCCAGCATTTTCTACTATCTTCAGGGTCTTGCTGGGCCCTTCGTAGCTGAGCATTTGCACTAGGAACGCCAGTGCTCCGTCCACAGCACAGAATTCCGCCTTGTTGGTGCTGCAGTGCGCCGAGAGATTCCACAGAGCGGAGAGTATGGCCTTTAGGGTGTTCTCGCATTTGTTGTGCATGGCGGCCACCGCAAGAGCTGTGACCGTGCCCAGCTCATTGAAGACGGTCTTTAGGTGCTTGTCCGCACGCCATGACAGATTCCGCAGTACACTCGCTGTGGCCTGCAGCAAATCATCAAGATCCGCTGAGTGCGTATCAAGTTGGGCCACCAGCGCTTCCATGAACTGTTTTTGTCCACAGAGCAGCGACTTGTTGTTCTCCTCGCCGCATGTGAGATTGGTCAGCGTCATCAGTGCATAGCGACGCAGCAAATTACATTGATCTCGTCCATTCGCTGGTCCATGGACTGCATGATCTAGATGCACCAGATTCGGTATGGCTTTCAGGGCACCCAACTCACACATGGTCTGGCGATGCTCTTCATCGAAGCTTGCCTTCATTAGCAGCTTCATGGCGGCCAACGGGTGACGTTCCTCATCATCCGCAATGGACTCGCCGCCACTCTGCAGTTGCGTGCGTAGAAAATTACAGCTATAGTCGTGTATCTGATCCAGCAAGCGAAGCACCTTCACCTCACGTTGATTTCCCTGCACAATGTTGTGCAGCGCTTGGCTGGCATTCTTCCGTGCCGTGCTTGTTCCACCTCCTCCTCCACTGACGCCATCGTCATTGGCATGCAGTATTTGTACCAACAACTGGATGCAGTCCGAGCTACGCAGTGCTCCACAGGTGTCGGCATTTCTCGATAACTCCAGAAAGTTGCGCGTCAGTTCGAGTTGCTTGTGAGCGTCGCTCTCGTTCAGCGTCATACTTGCAAATGATCTTGACTTTTACTTTCGCGCTTCACTTCACTTTAAACCTAAGGGAATTCTAGCAACCGCAATAAAGTGCAGTTAGCACGCAGGTAGTTGGCCCACTAATCTATTCATATCTTGGAATTTCGTTAATTTTAACCTAGGTAAGAAATTCGTACGGCGCAGAAGCAGCTGCCTTTCTTTGTATGGATCTTGCTGTTAAATGTTATCGGTTTTGAATATCAATAGGTTATCGATAGCTGTGTTGCATGGTGCAAGTGAATGTCAGGTGGAAGAATTCAATTCAAGTCGAAATGTAACTGTTGAGAATAAAATCAATATGCATGTTAAATATATGTAGGTAAGAATAAAATATAAATCCTAATGAATGTATTTAAATATATGTTTCTTTTTTTAACACCTATTTCCTCACGCCTGTCGAATTTTCTTTTGTGTACACAATAAAGTATTTTTTTATTACCATCACTAGTCGTCTTACGTTACGTCACGCTTAACAGCTGTTCGGGCACAGCTGAAAAGCCGCCGAGTTGTGTTTGTCGTGAAAAACAATGAATTTCTTAAAAAAGGTAAATTAACAAATTAAATAGTAAACAAAAATTAAAATGTTTGCATAGGCATCCTTGCAGGTGTTGCCGTTGGCAGAAGCGCAGCTCAGCCTGACCAACAAATCGGCGATACACACCAGCGCAGTATGCTGTCGCGTGCAGTCCGGACGTTATCGCATAACCACAAAACGCAACAGGCCCCTCACCTACGAGATGGCAAATCCCCCGCATTTCATTGGACACCGCAAGTCCTGGAACTCGTGGAACACATGTAAGTGGCTGCGCACTGCAATTGTCTTTTGTAAGACTCACTACGTTTGGTTTATGTATTTCAATTCGGCAGCCACCCTGAAGGATGCACTGCGGCCATCTCAAACGGCGATTGAGGATGTCTTCCTACGCAAGTTTATAACTGGCACATGGCATGGCTTGGTCTGTTCGGAAATCATCATCAAGCGACAGCACAATGCAATCCGCATTGCAGCCATCATTAGGCAGGCGATTCCCCCGCGTAAGATGTACTTCCTCATTGGTTATACGGAGGAATTGCTCTCCTATTGGATGCAATGTCCTGTCACTATGGAACTGCAGACGGTAGCCGATAAAAAGGACGTGGTCTTCAAATACATTTAGTTCATATGCCTTTTACTTTTGTTGTCGCTTATTAAAATATCTACTAGTACAAATAGTCGGCACTGTTTAGTGGATCAGTGTGCATATTCGACTTCACTGTTATTGCTGTGCCAGGACTTTATGGCCTTGTTTACAATGACACCATCCAAATCCTTGACCTGCGATAGAAAGAAATGCTCTTAATTGCAAAAAGTTTAAGTATATTATTTGTTTGCTTACCGTTTCAACCAGCTCCTTTAGCTGGTCCTGGAAAATAAGATCCAATATCACAGATCGCATATCTTTCACCAGTTCGATGAAGAGAAAGACGACAATCTTTTTGGCCCCACCGCAGACCTTGTCCCAAACTTTCACGAGCACAGTCTCACAAATGACGCCAGCAAAGCAGGTGGTGTACCAATTGTCCAGCAACTTCGAGCTCTCCTCGAACAGACCCAGCTTTTCCAACCGACTGAAAGGAAATAATACATATATTATAGAGGTACATATTGTATAAGGTAACACTTACAAGAACAACTCCTTGTCTTCGCGTTTGAGCAGAGTTTGTGTGAGTTCCTTCAACTTCGTGCATTCCTTTTTTTAGTTCGCGAGTATATTGATAGAATTCCTTGGCAATCCAATAGGTTTCCACATCATCGTCAAATATTTGTAGTAGTGCGCGCACAATTTCAATAAAGTGATTGTCATCTGGCTGGGCTCCGCTTCGTATGTTGTTGGTGTGCAGCAATCGATTCGTTTCCAGTAGCCACATCTTATGCAGCACCAAATCCTTGGAAGACTTAGTCGAGTCCATGTCGACGCATCGCATTATAGTCACGGCACGATGTAAGTCCTCATAAACCTGACGTCTTTGTTCCCGCACATAGTCCGTGTTGTTCTTATGTAGTGGCATTATGCCCATTATCAGACTCCAGAGCAAATTCCGCTGTTGTGCTGGGACTGTGTAGTTGTAGACGAAGTGTCTTAGTTTGCTCAGATTGCGTATATCATCCTGCAGTAGTTTGTTGAGTGATTTCTTCTCTTCGACGCTAAAACAGCCAACCTTCTCATAATAACTTGATCTAAAATTACGTTCATCTGTTGTCATTGTTAAAATATAAATTAAAAGCTAATTTTGTTTTTTGTTTGTTTACTTTGCGACGCGTTTTGTATCTTGGTATTTAATTGTAAATGTAATGGAATGACAAAAAATACTAACATATAAGTGTTGGTAAGTGTTAAAATGAGAGAAACCGCAAATCACGCTTCAATGACTAAATATTGCAAATGGAATGTGTCCATTAGAATAATAATTTAAGGCAAATTAATTTAATTAGTTATTGAAATTAATATATAAATAATAAATATAATAGTGAGAACTTTAAATTTTCGATTTGTTGATCAGCAATCACGAGAGTAAAACGTGACTCAAAAGTACATATGTAGATGCGATCGCTACTACGTAAGGGTCACACTCATCTCTATTGTTAACACACCTTACGGTAGGCAGCTACGTAAAATGTATAAATAATAGGAAATAATACAAAATTGCAAAACAACAAAGCTTTTTCCTAAGCAAAAAGTAATACGAAGGTTGAGTGAACTGCTAAAACGGCTGAGTTGCATGAACTATTTAACAATTTTGCTGTGCAATCGAAAACCGACGATGCTCTCGCGCCGGAGCAAGGAGAAATCGCAGGCACACAAAGAGGGCGTTGTGGGGAAGTATGTAAAGAAGAATACACCACCGGAGATACCGGTGATCAATGTGTGGACTTCGTACTCAGATCAACATCAGCGAGCCAAAAAGAAGTCGCTGCAACGTTGTGCCAGTAGCTCGCCAAGTTGTGAGTTCAAGCCGCGCAGCTCGAGCACCAGTCGGAATACGTACTCCTGCAATGATGCGCAACCGGACTACTATCATGCGCGGCGAGCACAAAGCCAGTTGCCTCTCAACAACGTGCAGCATGTACAGCATCCAACACATCCGCCCATTGCACCATTTCGCGCGGGCAGCAATCAGCCAAGTCAGGGGAATAGCCATAGCAACAGCAGTAACTATGTCAATATTGAGCAGATTGATCGCATGCGACGCCAGCAATCATCGCCACTGCTGCACACTCCCACAAGGGGTTTCCAGCGCAGTTACTCAACCCAGAAACATTCAAATCCACATATTGCGACTACCAGCTATGACGCAGATCAGGGTCTGCTCAGCGCTTCTTATGCTAATATGCTGCCACTGCCACGCCGACCTCCGTCCCCAGCCCAGTTTGCATTGCAGCAGCAACAACAGCAGCAACAACAACAGCAACAACAACAGCAACATCAACAGCAGCAACAACAACAGCAGCAGCATCTGTATCAGCAGCAGCAACATCAGCATCCTTCGACATATGGTTCCATGTTGCGTTTCGAACCTTCATCGATGGCAGCTAATGAACACCAAGCACGGTATCCACAAACAAGGTAAGGTTAACTGGTGATTCACAGTTCATCTTTCGGCTACATGTGTTTTTTTGTATATCCTTAGATCCCCATTAGATCTGCAACAGCAACAACAACTGGCTGCCCATATGATTGGAAGCTATTCAAGCGACTCGTATCCCATATATGAAAATCCCTCTCGCGTTTCCTCGATGCGTGTAACGCAGTCGCAACGCTCCGAGTCGCCAATCTATAGCAACACAACTGCCTCGTCGGCCACACTGCACCATCAGCATCTGGCGGTGCCATCGACTGGTTCCCTGCGAGTGAGTGGTCGAGGTGGTAGCTCGAGCAGTGTGCGTGGAGCGTCTACCTCAGTGCAATCTCTCTATGCACCGCCTCGGACGCCACCGGCAGGAAGCACTTCAAGCGCTGGCGAAAACAATGCCAACGGAGCCCTGCAAAAGGTCTCCTCGCAGCAGTCACTCAACGAAGGCGAAGAACTGCCACTGCCACCTGGCTGGGCCACACAGTATACGTTGCACGGCCGTAAATACTATATCGATCACAATGCGCACACTACACATTGGAATCATCCTTTAGAGCGAGAGGGTCTGCCAGTGGGATGGCGTCGTGTTGTCTCTAAAGTGCATGGCACCTACTATGAGAATCAATACACTGGGCAGTGCCAACGGCAGCATCCATGTCTGACATCCTACTACGTATACACCACATCGGCAGAGCCACCCAAGGCCATTCGACCAGAGGCGCCGCTGTATGCGCCGCCTTCGCACACGCACAACGCTCTGGTGCCAGCAAATCCGTATCTACTGGAAGAGATACCCAAATGGCTGGCCGTCTACTCGGAGGCAGATTCATCCAAGGATCATCTGTTGCAATTCAACATGTTTAGTCTGCCCGAATTGGAGGGTTTCGACAGCATGCTCGTGCGACTCTTTAAGCAAGAGCTCGGCACAATTGTTGGCTTCTACGAGCGTTATCGGTAAGCTGATTTCCATGCAACCTTGGCCTTTACATAATTTTCAAATTTTGTTTTGTCATCTCATTTCAGTCGCGCCTTGATACTAGAAAAGAACAGACGTGCCGGGCACAATAATCAGCAATAATTCAAGCTAAACGACTGGAATATACTTTGGTATATCGCTAGGATATAAACGAACTTCTACGCACGCTCATAAGCCGCATACGGCAATAGTGTATGTTATTTTGGGAACAAGATATTCTATTATTTATTTATTTAAAGCCATTTCTTTGCTTTACGTGTTTCATTCTGATATCAGTTTGTAAACTGTGATATAATTTGACTCAAAACCAATGCAACATATTCTATCAAGATTAAGTAACTTACGGATATCGTTTAACTGAAATCGATCACATTGAATGGCTTTATTATTATTTGTAATTTTCGACAACTCTTATTTTTAATGCGACTTACGCCTGGAAGCGAAAACGAAAGCTCATCTATTTATTAAATTTACAATTTTAGTTTTACGTTTATACTCTTATGTTCCTTGGATTTTTGTATTATTTCATGTAGCGGACGGTGTATCTGTGTGTGCAAATTAAATTACTTTTCAGGATTCAAAGCGAATTGAAGTTCATATTACTTTGAGAGGAAAGATATACAAGGTGAGTTAAAGTAAATGAAGTGACATGTATAGTAATTATATGGAGGGGGTTGTATGTACTATAATGATACTCTGTTACTTATAACACCCCATTCTGGGAAAAGTAACTTAGGTCTGCTTAAATGAGATTTTAATTAGGTCTGATAAGAAAAACACATTCAAACACACTTCAAGCACACTGTAAAACAGAAACAGGTTTTATAATTTGTTTAAAATGAATTGTTAACTTCATAACAGCCTCCGGGGAAATTGTATTACATTAAATCAGGTACAGGTCGAAATGTGCTTTGATTATTATTAGAAATGCGAAGTACTCTTTTAAGACATGGTAAGCATCCAGCTCAATAAAACTTTAGAGTGTAGAAACAAAGCAAAAATCATATTGAAGCGAAAGATAGACGCGAATAGAAGCAGCAGCAAAAGCGGTACCAGTAGCAGGAGCAGCAGAAGAGGCAGCAGCAGCAACCGAAGCAGCAGCAGCAGCGACGACGGCGGCGGCGTGGGCTCCATTTATAAGTATTGGCGCTGTGCAATGCGCCTCAGTATCTTGGCAGTCGCGTTGTTGTCGCTATCGCACGCACACATGCACGTACGCACACAGAGAGAAATGTGCACACATATTTGAGTTGAGCTGCCGCCTCGTTAATTGTCAGTTAAACAGCGTGTTTAAGCTTAGTAAGAATGGATATTGTTTATTAAAGCGCAAACATCTTCATATTTTCAAGAGGGCAGTTAGCTAAGTTGTGTGTTGTTGAGCGTAGTTAAGTTCAGTTTGGTTCGGTACGATTTTTGTGCGGGTTTTTATTATAAGTTCGGATATATGTACCTCGAACACTTTCCAACTCGCAAGCTTCCAAGTGAAAGTTCTAATCCGGCTGCAAAACGTTTAAAATTGGTTTTATGTGCTGAATTATTTATGGTTTATTTATACAATTGGGAAGCACGGTAGGACAATATATATAGCATATTGACAGATATCTGTAGATGTGCATGCGTATTTGTTTATGTTTATGCTTCCCCCCCTTGGTATCTGCATAAATTGCAGTGTATTCAGCTGAAACTGACGTGAACGTACGCGAATTTCGAGAAGACTTGATTCGGCGAATTTCAGACAGATTACCAGTTTTCGCAATGCTTTGAAATTCCGCCAAGTACTATAATGAGTATATCTGTTAATACGACAATCTGGAATTAGCGCTCCAAATTTGTCGGACTGTTAGTAATGTCCAATTTTATTGGATTACGAAGTGACGGAAACCATTGAAATACCCGCCGATTAACAATATCACGTTAGTATGTTCTGATAAGACTATTCTCAGGATGTTGTTGTTCTGTCCATTGTTGGCGCTCTTCCGTTTTTGCGTAGTCATTGGCGAGGCTATAAATGAGTACCTCAATATAGGCAGACCAAAGAGCTTGTTATTTATGGACCACGACATGCCGCATCGCAGTCAAAGCGGCGGCGCGAGTTGAGTACTTCACCGCACACTCGTAACTAGTGTAGTACTGTAGAACTATAGAACCAGTTGCCATATAACTTTATAAACGCCTTTTGATAACACCGATGTGTGTATATGTAGGTATGCAAGTCTGATTTGCACGTCTATCGCCCCGTTGCCTCCACAGCCGACTGGGCTCGAGAGTGTAGCTCGCTTTAATTGCAAGTTGTAACATTGAAAATAAACAAAAAAGGTCGCCGCGAATTTTTATCTAGAACAATTTTCCAAGTGTTTCGGAGTTGTCGCGCAATGCAAAACAGTTTGATGATCATTTGATAATATTTTGTGTGCATAAAATTGATTGAAACTTTACAGATTTGTGCAATAAAAATGCTTTAACTGCTTTGTACTCGACTCATGCGTGAGTTCTGATTGGGTGACTGGGTGTATGAGTTCTTCATTCATCGCACTGGACAACATGTTTCAGCTCATATGTAACAGTAAATAAGGAACCTTACAGTTGTTTTCAAGTAGTTTAAATTCCGATGGCTCGCTAGTGAGTTTTTGCTGGGATTCTGCCTGGTCATCAGCTAATTGTTTATAATCTATAAAACAAAAACCTCTTGTCAACGAGTACCCTGTAATCTTAATACAAACTAATTGAGTGCAAAAACTTAAAGCAATCTGTGAAACAACCAATATGTTTGCTGAGCTGTGTAATTGACGGAGCAGATGTATATATATATACTATATATGCTGGAACTCGTGCAGTACACTCTTTCAAGCGTACTTTCAATTAACTCGTAAAGCAAAAAATTAAAGTCATGCTCAAACAATGGGGCATTTATAAGTGTATATGTATTTGTATCTTTATGATACGATATGCCACGAGACTCCCCTTGATTGCAGTACATTTTACAATACATTTTCATTGATTGATGCAGTAAAAACACCAATCGGTGCTGTCAATGAATCATTAATAAAGATCTCCTGACAAATTGGAGCGAAAGATAGGGATACGCATTCCATATATAAACTCTTGTTTTTGAATAAAATCCACAACTGTTAGATAAGACAGACTTAAGACTCTTACTTTCCTGCTGCGTATACGCTTTTTACTTTTTTGAAACAGCTGTTAAAACGGTATTATAATGACATTGTTCCATTTGCAGGCATAACAGAAGAAAGATGGGATCATACAGGGGGCATTTGTTTAAAGCATTTGCCCTGCTTGCCACGAGTAAGTCTTCAATAAATATATCCTCTTTGAAATTGTAACATTGTTGTATTCTGACGACAGTTGCACTGGGAAATGCGCAAACGAATATTGGTTTTACTGTAAATACTCATGATCTAACGCTATTGGTGAACGAGAATGAAACATTTGTGATAACAGGGTAAATAAGAACAATGTTTTATTGTCTGATCAAATTTTATCAATCTAATCATTTAAATCCTTTAGCAACAATATTGGTGAAAATATTAACGTAAGGTTATTAAAACAACATGAAGATCATTTGGCCCTGGATCCTGAGTCCTTCGTCTATCAAACGGGTACTTCATTCAATCAGACAATTGTTGTAACGGGTCTTAAGGCTGGTACTGTGGAGATCACATCAAGCAGTGAACCTGCAGACAGTTGGATGTGAGTTAATATATATTTACATAGCTATGGTATATAGAATTAATTAGTATTTCTTTCCCTTCTCTTTCTCGCTATCTGTTTCGTTGCATAACTTTCTTTCTTCAGTACTGATGATTTATTTGTACGCGTTCTTGTGGCCAAATCGAATGCTATTATATATGTTTCGATTGTCTTTGGCTGGATCTACTTTGTGGCCTGGTCGATTTCGTTTTATCCCCAAATATGGATTAACTTTCGTCGGAAATCGGTCGAGGGACTTAATTTTGATTTCTTAACTCTCAATATAGTTGGTTTTACGTTATACAGTTTGTTCAATTGTGGCTTGTACTTTATAGTGGGTCTGCAGAACGAGTACGATGATCGTCATCCACATGGCGTGAATCCCGTTTTACTTAATGACGTTGTCTTCTCATTGCACGCCATGTTTGCAACATGCATAACCATTGCACAGTGCTTTATGTATGAGGTAAGTGATAAATTGATTGCACGATATCTCAGATTCTACCTCTCTTATCTCATAGAGAGCATCACAACGCGTATCTAAGATTGCTTATGGATTACTGACAGTATTTGCACTTGTCGTCATTATTTCAGCCGGTTTAGCCGGAGGCAAAGTCATACATTGGCTCGACTTTCTGTACTATTGCAGGTGAGAAATAGATCAGAATTTAAATGATTATATTCTAATTTCATAATTACTTCTACAGCTATGTGAAGTTGGCTATAACGATCATAAAATATATACCACAGGCTCTGATGAACTATCGCAGAAAAAGTACCGAAGGATGGTGCGTAGCACGAATATTAGTTTTTTTACAATTAAATAAATATTAAATTAAATAATCTGTACATTTTAGGAGTATTGGTAATATTCTACTGGACTTTACTGGCGGCACCCTGAGCATGCTGCAAATGATTTTGAACGCGCACAACTACGGTAAGTTCCAGTCTAGAATTTTAATTCTCAGCAGAAATTAATCCATTTAGCTTGTTCTACTTTTAGACGATTGGGCTTCGTTGTTCGGCGATCCAACGAAATTCGGCCTGGGTTTATTCTCTGTGCTCTTTGACATATTCTTTATGTTACAGCATTACGTGTTTTACAGGTAAATATGTAATTCGGTTTAAAATGTTGCAATTAACCAAAATCATGCAAAATAATTGCCATTTACATTATGTTTTTGTTTTATTAATTTCTATTTTGATTTTGCTGAGTCATTTTATTTTTGGTTTCAACAGGCATTCAAGTAATTCTTCAAACTCCAACTTAACAACGTCTACAAGAGCCTCAAACGATGTTGAGAGCGTAACAAATGAGAAATATTAGAACTTAGATTTATATTATTGTGATTAATTTTTAGCTTGCGTTATGTTAAGTATTTAAAGCTTAATTTGTAAATACTTTGTGTTTCCTTTATTTATTGCAAATTTTTGACTGTACTTATTTGTACAGATCTGCACGTAGTAGGTACATATGCACATATATATGTATGCATGTATAGTATGTATGTACATACATATACATAAATACGATTTGAATAAAGACTTAATTTTGCAGCTTCTTGTTTTTCCCCTGGGTTTTATTGATGTCAAGTGACGTTAAGCTTCCAAAAAAGCAAACGTTGCGTTGTTGTTGACCCTCTTTTCAGGTCGTTCTTAATAATGAAATCTTTTTAATTAACGCTTTGCAAATAAGCGCAAGTAAAGTAAACAACAAATATTTATATGCCATATAAATATTTATTATCACATATATTAGTAAAATGCAGACTTCAAACCAGCGATGCCCATTCAGCTTTTTTTTTCCAGAAATCTAGCTTTTCTAAAAATACCACGAAAACATCGGCCAGCGGCTAATTTGTCATTTCAGCATGGCATACTTTTTTGGCGCATTATGTAATCAAAGTCCTTAACCAGTAAGTGTTTACTGCTTAGTGTCTCCTGTTCTATTAAGAAAAAAAATAGTTTTTGATTCATTTGTTATAAAAAAGGTTTGGGGGAAAAAAAAGTAAAATAGCTTTATCTATCTATAGTTTTATGTAATTTTGTTGATTATTTGATTTTAATACATACATATATAAATGTGGATTGAAGAAACAGATATTTTGCAAAAATAATTACTTTATTTAGTTTTAATGAGATACATTGCATTAAATTAGAGCATTTAAGAAACGCAGAACGCAGCACAGCTGTGTTGACTGTGGATAAATTATAGGCATTTGTGTGTTGTCCGTATTTTAAAATTACCCGCACTTATCGACAGCAACTGTTGCATTTCGATTATTCATATGCTTGTTGAATTTCGTTGTGAATAGCAAAATGGAAGAAGCAGACGCTTGTTGTTTGGTAATTTGAGTTTCAAACATAATCGACTGATAAACTACAAGACATACATATATTTATGTATATCATTTTTTTAAAACTATTCTAAAGAATGTATATTGCTGAACCCATGTCCTGGAAGAAGGAAAGGTAAGATTGACAGATCATAGCTGAACATGCAAATTAACAAGAATATGCGGTTTTGCACTTGATTTTTATGTACATTGTTTTAAAAAGATATAATTTATGCAGGTTGAGCGATGGAAATACTGAGGAGCAGGATGTTTATGAAGTTTCTGAATCGGCAGCGTTGGAAAATATAAATGTCGAGACTAATACGGAAGAAATGTAAGTTGCTGTTCTGGGGCAACAGGTGTTCCGCCTCAGCCAATCCAATCTTATCTTACAAACAGTCTACAATACATAATAAACATTTTTTCCGCAGGCCAAGTGAACCGTTGGCCTTCCTGCAAGGTCTTAATGTAAGTCCATTTGATAATTTCATTAGTTTATTCAGTTGATTTACTTTTGTTTAATTACAGTCGGGTAACCTAATGCAATTTAGTCAGGTAAGACTATTTGAAGCGCTGTGATAAATCCGATTGCACAAGTATAAGGGAGAAGCTGGCCACTGCGGAGAGGACACTGTTGATGAGCGATAAATCAATCTCAAACAAGCCCATTGGCTTTATTCTGAACTTGATTGTGTCGATTAGAAGAGTGAAGGCGTGTACTCCCTGTCGGTAGCGCCAATCGACCTGCTCCAGGGGCATCTCTTGCAAAATGGCGCCAGTCCACTGTGTTTGAGCCAACAAATCATCACTTAGATACGCAATTAATGCGATTTCTAGTACAGATATGGTTAGAAATACCAGATTAATGAGCGCACCAAAACCATCGTATGACTTGTTGCCAATAACAGACTCCGCGATGGCATAGTACTGATTGTAGACCCCAACGGTAATTCCAAGCAGATGGCATATTAACGAAAGCACAATCGAATGCGACATCAGCGCCATATAGTCCTTGCCTTGTACACACATAATTTTGTATTTATCTGCCAACATATCCATCTCGTCTGCCATAGCACAAAAGCGATGCGTTCGATAGTATTTCGAGTAGTGTTTCCCTTGATTGTCTTTCTCCATGAGATTTACCTGCTGCACCTGTAGTTTCAGCCTTAAGTTAACGCTATTCATGATATTCTTAACAATGATCATGGCCCCGAAGTAGCAATTGTTTAGAAAATTCGAAATGATCATCGGAAACAACTTAAATAGGGTCCAGGTCCAACGCACTTCAGGCTCGTATCTCTGCTGCTGCCAGATCAAAGCCATCTCGATAATGAAGGGAAAGACAATGACTTTAACCATGGCCAATCCAACGGATCTCATAACTGTGCCACCGTCAATTTCGATTTCGTTTAGTGTCTCAAATAGTCGCACCTTACTCATCAATTCTGCCACCCGTTTGCTCATTACCATTTGAGTAAAGAAATTAATAATTGCCACAGTTATGTTCATATAACTATACAATTTGACTGCATCACGCACATGGAGCTGTGAACTCGTGTAGTCCAGATACATTTGATGAAGGTAGATGCTGGTAAAGGTGGCCGTGATCAGCATGGAATAAGCCAGATATTTCCTAGAGAACACATAACGCTGTCGTCCACGCAGTGTATAACGATTCCCAAATAAACCGAAGGTGGTAAGTAACACAACGAGTGTTACAAGCAAGACGTGGATCAGCCTGGCGGGACCGTGAATTGGTTCATGCGACAAGCGGATGCCAAACATGTCTGTTGCAAAGGATGGTTCTTAACTGACTGGATACATATTTTTGACTACAGGCATTAATTTGTCGTTTCGTTGTCCTGCCTTATCG